>OZ023262.1:265159809-265485555 GCA_964006375.1 Tillus elongatus
GCAAAATATGTTCAATAAAAACAAGCAATTATACATAAAAAATAAGCAGGCAAATTAAAGCACATCTAAAAACTAACAGGACGCAGCAAGTGCGTTATGGTAGTGAATTTTTATTAAATGCTTCAAATTTCAATAACTCAATTTTCTATAAACGTAGAAAGTTTAAATTTGGTGTGTAGTAAGGCCTTTCTTAAGGCAAGATATTCACCAAATTTCATTAAAATAACTTTGTAATTTTCGGAGAAAAATATTTTTTTCGAAAGAAAATTCAAAATTTGAATAACTCAATTTTGTATAAACTTAGAAAGTTGAATTTTGGTGCGTAGTTAGGTCTCTCCTAGGGAAATATATACGTAAAATTTCATTTGAACAGCTTTGTAATTTTCGGAGAAAAAAATTTTTTTTTTTTAAAGAAAACTAAAAATGTTCCCGGAAAACCCTGTCCGATTTTCTGACTAACGAATTCGTCTAAGCCATTAATAAAAGAAAGGCACTTGCTGAGTTTCATCGAAATCGGTTAATTATTTTTTTAGTTATCAGACGGATATATATATATATATATATATATATATATATATATATATATATATATATATATATATATATATATATATATATATATATAAACATATAAAAATTCGAACTGACCCCGGATATGGGTTCTAGGGGTCCTAGTTCGTGCTCATTCGAAAAAATGTTTGCAAAGTCTCACCATCGATACCTCTCTATTAGTGAATTTTTTTAAATAAAAATTCACTAAAAACGCTAAAAGCTAGTGATTTTATATCGTGAAATGAAAGTGTTCATACCTGGAGGGAACTATAATATTAGACCTACGACAGGATTGTGCTTGTTGTGCACACTAAACTTTATATTTTACTTAACTTCAATAAAAGAGGAAAATTGTGAAGTTTTCGTCGTATGTATAGCTGTTCGTTGTCAGAGATAAGTGACGCCAGATATTTTTAGAATGGTAGAATGGCATTAGTTTTAGATTTCTGTGCTAAGCCATAGAGTATTCAGTTATTTGATGGACAAACGCGGTAACGTCATAGGTGACAATTCTGTTTATGATTGGCAATATAAGAGTGAAAATATGGAGAAACGTGTAAGGCGTTACAAATCTTTCAACCAACTTACCATAGGCGGCGGTGTGAACTTAATACACTTTTTATTATTACTATATTTAGCAATATGTATATACTTTCGAAAGCACTTATCTGTCCCAGTTGTCTAACGAGTCTATTCAATTTTCGATTAACCTTATCTACGTGGTGATTATTATTCTAAATATTCTCGGTAACGAAAAACTTATCTGTAGCACCATATCTTAATTGTGCGAAATGTTCATTAAATCTAATTTCAATAGATCTTTTTGTTTGTCCGACGTATTGAGGATCACAATCTTTACAACTTATTTTATAAATTCCCGACATTTTAGCGGTACTAGACGCCCTCGTGGCGCAGGTTGCTAGGTGCCAGCCTGCTAAGCGAGAGGTCCCGGGTTCGATTCCTGGGCGAGCCAAGTTGACTTTGTCTGGAAAATTCGTAAAATATTAAATGATGGGAAATGAATGTGCTCATGGCCTGAGATGCCGCAGCCAATAATTTTAATTAAAATAAAAAAACCGGTACTATCATTGTCTTTTGGGTTATGTAACAAGTTTTTAAAAGTATTTTTTGTCAAAAATGTTAGTTGAAAATTGGCGTTTTAAAAAATGCTATCTAGACCCCTCGTGATTCGTGGTTCAAATAGCAAGCAAACATACTTTTTCTCTCTTCTAAAAGTCGTTGATTCCGTTAACATTTTCTTTGTTTTCCGTTTGTTAATTAATTTGTCCACTAGGCAAGCAGTGTATCCGTTATATTCGGCGACGTTCATAATATCCTAATTCTTTGGTACATCAATTTTTATTAAAAGGAAAATTAATAAGCCTGTCTACTGTTCATCTTTTGTGCGTACGTATGATGTAAGTCATTCAGAATGTAACTTGGAGTGGTGCTTTCCTTCCTACCAACACCGAATTCTAAAGTGTCTTTATTTTTGATAACAAGTGCATCTAGAAAGAGTAATTCCTTATTAATTTCTAATTCGGGGTAACTTTCGTAGAACAAATTTATTGTTTAATTTGGCAATAAAATTGTCTATTTTGCAAATTTATGTTAAACACTGCAAAAATATCATGCACATAACGAAATCATGCTCTAGAAAAATACTCACTTTCACTTTTAAGATCTGTTTCAAATCTACCCATGAAAAGGCTCGCAATAAAAGGCGAGACCGGGTTGCCTATTGCCGTGGGATCACCCATTGCATCCATTGGATTTGTAACTTGTAACTTAGGGAGGAAGCCTTGTTACAAGCTGTCAAAAATATGAGCGTTTTTTTAAGTCTGTCAATTCAAAGTTTGATTTGACATTTGTGAAAACAATTTAGCACTACTTATATATTATAAAAACAGATAATCCTATCAAATTCACTATTTGTCAGCTTTTGTGCACCAAATTTTATTTAAATATTTACCATTTTCCTCAAAAAATTTTCTAAATAATCACACAATCTGATCGGTTATTGGAATTGAAATAGAGACTTTGACGGTTGGTGATAAAACACTATAAAATCGCTAAAGTAATTTTTATGGTATTTCCTGACCTTTTTGCTTCAAGAAAACTCAATCTTTGCCTATATATATTTTTTAATATATTTTTTCAACAACACACCACGAGGGCTTACAGCCTAAATACTATCGTACCGTGGGTGTCGACAAGGAGGAAAGAGGCAACTTGTTAATTCTGGACTTGAAGGTTTGGTGGTCCGGGGGAGAAGGAAAAACATGTGCCGGCAAGGAATTCCACAACCTGGAAGTCCTCGGGACAAAAGAGCGGGCATAACAAGATGTTCTATGTCTGGTGACCTGGACAGTAAAAGGGTGCATTCGCTCTGTTCCCCTGGTAGATCTGTTGGGGGAGCAGGTGAAGGAACTATGGAAGAAAGCTCCTCTGAGCAATGCCCGTGCAGATATCTATAAAAAAAAAGAGAGAGCTCACCAACGGAACGTCGGTGGGCAAGGGAGGGCAGCCTTTGGGTGAGGGTAGGGTCACCGATGAGACGTTTAGCTCTCTTCTGAATGGAGTCTAGGATAGCGAGTGTAGAAGCGGCAGCGGCACCCCAGATATGGGAGCAGTATTCGGGGTTTGGTCTTATTTGTGAAGTATATAAGGTATAGAGATTAATTGGTGAAAAGTGTTTGCGAGCCCGGAAGAGGAAACCTAATTTATTAGCAGCCGCTTCTGCAATTGATGTGACATGTTGATGCCAATTGAGATTTCGATCCACAGAAATGCCAATAAGTGAAAAGGACTCATAACTTTGAATAACTTAGTTGTTTATTGTGATGCGTCTAGGGCTGGTGTATCTCTTATGAAAAAGAAAGCAAGACTGTGATTTGGTGGGGTTGAATTGTACAAGATTTCTACTTCCCCAGTCTAATATTTTGTGGAGATCCACGGAGACAGAACCCTCCATGAGTCTGAGATCCTCATCTAATTGGGCTGAAGAGACTGGCTTAGAATATTGTATATTTGAGTGGAGGGTTCTGTCGTCCGCGTAACTGTGAACTGGGTTGGATGTGCTAGAGAGGGGATCATTCATGTGAAGAAGAAACAAAGTAGGGGCTAAAGCTGAACCTTGAGGAACTCCTGTAGTGATTGGATACAGTTTAGAGGAATGGTCATCCACGACAACAGAAATGCTCCGGTTGACTAATTCAATAGACTTTGTTAGCTATATAAAATATTATGGTTTTGTGTCACTCACTCGTCACCAGTGCCACCCAAAACTGTTCCTTTAAATGCTTATAACCTTTTCTCTTTCAACTGGGATCTGAATTTTGGTACGTGTGATGCATTTTGTAGTAGAAACGTGCGTTCTAAATTTGGTTGTCATAGGGGATTATAAAACGGCAGCAGCGATAAAACAAAATTGATTGTTGTTAGTGTGACTTTGGATTCATTTTAATAAAATGTCTCCACCAGCCTAATTATGAATCAATACAAAATATTAATTAATAAAGGAAGTCCGATATTGAATTTAATTTTGTGATTAAATTGAAAACAAATAATATAATGGCCAAAGTGCAACATACAGAAAAGTTTTGTGTGTAGTGGTGTCGTCAGATTACATTGGCTCAGGTGCGACTACCATTCGCACATTTTACATACAAAAAAAGTTTTAAAATATCATATTTTACTAAAATGTTTGGCAAAAGGCTGGTTCAAAAAAAATGGCGGAATAAATTAGTGACTAGCTCTGAATTTTCAACCCTCCCTGTTGCAATTAATTAATATTAGATTCACAACATTAAACTTTATTTACAAATAACGTGTGTAATTTCAACTTCACCTTTAGGCATTAATGCTTTTTAGTAAATTTTCTTTAAAAAAAATTACTAATGAGGAGATCCCGACTTCTGAATTTTGAAAAAATTTCTTCAAATGACCGCGAACTAGGCCCCCCAGAACCCATATCCAGGGTCAGTTTCAATGTTTATATGTTTATGTGTATATATATATATATATATATATATATATATATATATATATATATATATATATATATATATATATATATATATATATATATCACACTAATAACTCAAACAATTATGGTCTCATTTTGATCAAATTTGGCACATACCTTCCTTTTGCATGTGGTTTGGATATGTTTGTTAGTCAGGAAAATCGGCCAAGGTTTTCCTGGAAAATTTGGTGTTGTTTTTCGAAAAAAAGTTATATCTCCGAAAATAACAAAGTAAGGGCAACCAAATTTAGTGAGATGATTTCTGTCATAAAGTGTATCCTGTGTACCAAAATTAATATCTCTATCTTGAAAAACAAAAAGGTAGAGGTAAAATCTGATTCAAGAAAGTTCAAACATCAAAATTGATTGGGAGTGAAATATACTACAAGAAATGACTAACAAGCTCTTAGATATGTGTATAAGTCGTTATTTTCCTTGATTTCGTTATAATATGAGCAAAAAATCTATTGTAAGTCGAAATAGTTTTATGTAAATATAAAACATGAACAAATATATGATGGGATATAGCTGCTAGTAGACACATGTCGAGTATAGCTCAGTGGTCTAAGTCCCTGTGAATCCGGTAATTAAATTCAGTTGACTTCTGCATGACGAGTGACAACCTTTTTCAATTTTTTTAGTCTCATTTCATTTTACCGTTACTTAATTAGTTTGTTGTAATTCCGATGAACTTTTTAGCGAGGTTTTGTATAGAAAATAATTAATCAATTCAATTTGAAGAGCATATCTGGTTGTTTGTTCTTGCCCTAACGTAGTCAAACCGTTCCATATTGAATACAGTCGTAGACTTTTCCCGTGGCTTCACAAGTGCTTGTTTTAGTGAATTTTCTTCAAAAAAATTCATTAACGAGGAGAGCCCGACTTTTGAATTAAAAAAAAAAATTCTTTAAATAAGCGCTAACTAGGCCCCCTAGAACCCATATCCACGGTCAGTTTCAATATATATATATATATATATATATATATATATATATATATATATATATATATATATATATATATATATATATATATATATATATATATATATGTGTGTGTGTGTGTGTGTGTGTGTTCAGAAAGATTTCCGCGGTCTTTAATGTGAGACATGCTTGGTTCTCGGGTTAAACCGCGTCCAGAATTTATGGAAACTCGACGTTTCGGCTCCTGTTTTGGAGCCATTTTCAAGAGGTAAAGTAAATATGTAAGGACACTCTAAGGCCTCAATCTGCCTACTCCTTAGAGTGATGGACAAAGGTGGGTAAAGGAAATATGTAAGGACACTCTAAGGCCTCAATCTGCCTACTCCTTAGAGTGGTGGACAAATGTGGGTAAAGGAAATATGTAAGGACACTCTAAGGCCTCAATCTGCCTACTCCTTAGAGTGATGGACAAAGGTGGGTAAAGGAAATATGTAAGGACACTCTAAGGCCTCAATCTGCCTACTCCTTAGAGTGGTGGACAAAGGTAGGTAAAGGAAATATGTAAGGACACTCTAAGGCCTCAATCTGCCTACTCCTTAGAGTGGTGGATAAAGGTAGGTTGGGTTGTTGTAGCTCGATTACGGGGCCTCAATCTGCCTACTCCCCAAATCTCGCTGGAGATCTCTCTGAGGCCTAGGGTTGAACACACTGAGACCTCACAGACGATCTCCAGCGAGATTTGGGGAGTAGGCAGATTGAGGCCCCATAATCGAGCTACAACAACCCAACCTACCTTTATCCACCACTCTAAGGCGTAGGAAGATTGAGGCCTTAGAGTGTCCTTACATATTTCCTTTACCTACCTTTGTCCACCACTCTAAGGAGTAGGCAGATTGAGGCCTTAGAGTGTCCTTACATATTTCCTTTACCCACCTTTGTCCATCACTCTAAGGAGTAGGCAGATTGAGGCCTTAGAGTGTCCTTACATATTTCCTTTACCTCTTGAAAATGGCTCCAAAACAGGAGCCGAAACGTCGAGTTTCCATAAATTCTGGACGCGGTTTAACCCGAGAACCAAGCATGTCTTATATATATATATATATATATATATATATATATATATATATATATATATATATATATATATATATATATATATATATATATATATAAAGGGTGAACAATTTACCAAAATTTAGGTCTGTAAATTTAAAGACAAAAAAGTTAGAGGCATTTAAAGAAAAAAAATTGGGGTTTTCCTCATAACGTAGAAAGTCGCGATTTGAAACTTCAAAATTGGCAACATTTAGGCAAAGAAACTGAAATAAGTACGGATTATGTAAAGAGTGTTATGCAAACCTTAAGTTTCAGCTTCAACCATCATTGCCCTTTATGTTAATAAAATATTTCCAGAAAATTTATTTCACACAAACACTTTCTCTGGTGCTTTGGAAGTAGTTTTAGTTAAATTTATGGTTTAACGGTCTATAATTTTTAGTTAATTTTTGTAGAAAAAATTCGTTTATGAGGAAACCGCGACTTTGGAATTCTAAAAAGATTTCTTCAAATGAGCGCAAACTAGGCCCCCTAGAATCAATATCCGGTTTACTTTCTATTTACGTATATACAGAGTTACGCATTTTTACGGTAAAGCTCAATATAATTGTTATTATGCAAGATACGAGAAAAAATTGTATACGTTACCTATAGGGTGTTTTGAGCTGCATCTTATAAAATTATTTTGACAACGACAGGATGGCCCATAAGTCGTTGGTGATACCTAAATTTTTTTTTAACATTGTTTATTACATTTTTGCATTTTTCATCAAAATATGATGCATGTTTGTAAATAAAAAATCGAGACGCAGTAAGTTTCATTAAACGCTTCAAAATTCAATAACGCAATTTTCTGTTAATCTAAGGTTCGTCAGCTAGGAAGCGAGTTTTCTCGGAAACGTTTTAAGTTTCTTTTCGGAAAATTTTTGTACATTTCCAAACAAGTTATGTGGGAAAAATATGGTACATTGTTCCTTCTAGATACGTTATACCGGTGACCAAATTGATTCCTGCTTGCATTAAAGAGACATATTTGCTCTTAAAAACATTTTTAAGAAAATTCACTTCCATAACGCACTTGCTGCGTCCAGACTTTTTCATATTGATTTTAAAGAGCTGCAACCTTTTAAGGGTGTATTTTGGTATATAAACAAATAATGTTAAATCGACCTATTTTGACCCGTTATGTCTAGAGTTTCAATTTGGCTACGCATTTGGGAAATAGCCTGTGTATTATTTATTTATTGTGTTCACTGTTTTTTGTAATATATGCGCAGTTTTGTCTACATAATTGTCCAGATTTAAGACATTTTATTAATGCCTTGGGGCTCTATGCTCAGATGAGCACCTGTATTTAAGACTTAATAGGGATTACTATTACTATTCCTAATAATAAAATGTCCAGCACTGTGTTGATGAGTGATGGAACCGATTAATTAAAGCAATATAAATATATCTCCTCAATTGGTTGAATACAAGAGCGTTGAAAGCTCATCTTAATTGTCTGAAATGCAATCTTATGCCCTTGTCTTATTCAAATTCAAGTCAATAAATCGGCCAGGCCTGATCGAAATTTAATAGTCAGTTTCGGCCGGTGCTGACTAACGATATAGCCACTCTTTATAATACAACTATCTAATTTGATTGTGTAAATTTGAATATTTATATCGCTTAACGGAATATTTACCGTGTGTCTCTGTCGATTTTTATGACGAAGATAGTGCCGGGCGCGTCTCTGGCGCCTGAGAGAGCTGCACCAAGAGCCGACTCTTTTATGGCAAGGAAAATCAACATGGACATGGAGATTAAGACAGCAGAACAACGGTAATAAATATTTTCACTTCTGACTCGTGCTTTTATAAGTATAATACCTATTTTAAAGATACCTATTCATATATATTTAAATTTTTAACAAGCGAAAGTTTATCTATCATTAAAGTGAAAAAAAACGCTGGACGCAGTAAGTGCCTTACGGTAGTGAATTTCCATAAGAATTTGTATACTATTAGTACGGCATATTACTATTATTAATACTTTAAACGCACCCTAGATATCGGTTCTAGGGACCCCAATTCGCTCTCATTTGAGAAAAAGAAAGCAGGTCTGAATTTTAATATTACCAGGGAATGGTTTATAGTGATTTGCTAACAATCAATGGCGATCAGACCAAATTTCTAGCTTTTACATCACATGTTAGCATTCAGCCTGATTTAACAAAATTGGATATATATATATATATATATATATATATATATATATATATATATATATATATATATATATATATATATATATATATTGGAATATTGCACTACACTGTAAATCACTTTTAAATATACACTTTATTTATTTGCTGTACGTTTGTGATTTCTTATTAGTTTGCGTGGACTGCAGTTTCGAATCGTCCCGGTTCATCATCAGCACGCTACTGACTGTTATCGCTCCTTGTGGTCTACGTCTGAGATTGTACGTGGCGCCTGCGCCATGAGCTTCTATTGGTCGGTTTACTGTTCTCTGATTTGTTGTGCCTTCGGACTGTGTCGTGTGTATCGGTCTCCTGTCTTGATCACTGTGGTTTGATAATTTGTCTATTTGTATGGCCTTTATTAAGTTTTGTTTAAATGTTAGTACTTGGATTTGTTCTGGCATTAATTGTTTCTTATTGTTTGTTTGTTGAATGTAGTATTGTTCCCAGATTTCCATTTTTGTGTGGTCTTTAACATGTTTTATTAGTTGTAATTGGGTGATGTCTGGTTTTTTGTGTTTTGTGTTGTTAATGTGTGTAGCTACGTTTGATTTGTAACTAGATATGTGGATTTTATCTAGTGCTGTTATATGTTCCTTGAATCTTGTTTCTATTGATTTTTTTGTCATTCCTATATATTTTTATTGCATGTGTTACATTCTATTTGATATATTCCGTTTAATTTATGTGGGTTGTGTTCTTGTTTTTTATTTATTTTGTTTATTACTTTGTTATTGGTTTTGTAGCTCATTTTTAAGTCATATTGTTTGAGTGTTTGTGTTATTTTTTTGATCTGGTGGTTATAAGTGAATGTTGTGTATTTTGTGTTTGTTTCTGGTGTTTTGTTTTCGGTCTTGTTGATTTGCTTGTCTCTGATTTGTTTCACTTGATTTTCTATTGTTTTCTTGTTGTATTCATTTCTTTCTGCTATTTGGAATATGATGTTGTACTCCTTTTCTCGTTCGTCGTTATGGAGTGGTACATTTAGCATTATGTTTATTAAGTATATGTATGCGGCTATTTTGTGTGTGTGTGTGTAGTGAGTGTCTAGTTATAGTGATGTCTGTTTGTGTAGGTTTTCTGTATATTTTGTATTCAATCTGGTTTTCTTTTCTGATTAGTGTTAAATCTAGGAAGTTTATGGTGTTGTTTGATTCTTTTCCTATTGTAAATTTTATGTTTTTGTTGATTTGGTTTATTTTTTCAATGATATTGTCTATGTTGGTTTTTTGATTGTCGTATATTATTAATATATCATCGACATATCTTATCCATTTGATGTTTGGGTCTGTCTCTTTTATGATGGTGTTGATTTTCGCTTCTAACTGTTGTATGTATATTTCTGCCATGATGCTTGATGGTCTTCTTGGATGTAGTATTCTCCGTTGAACTCAAAGTAATTTTGTTTTAATATGATGTTTAATATTTCACTGATTTTTTGTTTTTTGTTGTTATTTTGCATTTTATTTTCGATTGTATTTGTAGTTTCGTTAATTCGTATATTGGTGTACATATTTGTTATGTCAAATGAGACAAGTCTTGTGTTTTTGTTTATGTGTATGTTTTCTAGTTTATGCACTACTTCTATGAAGTTTTTTATGTTAAATTTGTTTTCTAGTTATATTTCTTGTTTTAGTACTTGGTCCATTTCTTTTGTTATTTTCTATAAAGGTGCATCTTTGAAGTTGATGAGTGGTCTTATTGGGTATCCCGTTTTGTGTATTTTAATTGGTCCTCTCATTGGTGGTGCTTTAGGGTTGTTGTTACAATAATGTGTTGTTTTTTGGTTGAATATTGTCTTGTGTTTTTTATCATGTTTAATATTTGATTTTGGAATTTTTTCGTTGGGTTTTCGTTCAGTTTCTTGCATTTGTTTGTTGAGATGAAAGTGTTCGTTTTTTCTATATAGTCCTGTGTTTTTATTGCTATTAGTGCGTCGCTTTTACCTGTTTTTGCTATTGTTAAGTTGTTATATGTGACTTTGTTTCTTATTTGTTTGACCATTTTTTCATGTGTATGGTTTTTTGATTTAGTCTTGTCAATAATTCTGTTTATTTCTGTTGCTAGTTGGTTTTTCGGTGGTTCTAAGTTTGGGCTATTTATTGAGTTTATCGCGTGTTGTGTGTCCACTATTATGTTCTCTATTGTAGATTTTTTTGTATCTGAAAAGTTGGTTTTTATGTTGTTTTCTATGAATTCTTTTTCTTCTTTTGTGAATTTTGTGTCTGTTATGTTTATGAAACTATCCTGAAATATGTGGTGTGTTGTGGTTGTTATGTTTACATTATCTAGTTTGTTCTTTTTAGGGTTGTGTAGTTTTTTGTTTATTTTCTATAATTTGTGTTTATAATCGGTTTTTATGTTGTTCATTATATTGTTATATTGTTTGTGTCCATGTGTCATATTTCATCTGGTTTGCTAATAAGAGATGTAGTCTATATAATTTTTTTTGTAAGTGTGGTTATGTTGCTGTATTGATGTTTGATTTCGTTCGTGATATATAGTTTTTCTGCTTATGTTTGGGTGTATTTGGCCGTATTGGTATGGTTATGAACAGTGATTTTAGCGTATTTTGGTGTTAACTTGTGTCTTAAGCATTCTCTATTGAAGTATATGTTGGCTTTGTTATAATATATCTTCCTGTAAGTATTTTTGAATAATTTGATGTTTATCTGTATGTTATATATATATATATATATATATATATATATATATATATATATATATATATATATATATATATATATATATATATATATATATATATATATATATATATATATATATATATATATATATATATATATATATATATATATATATATATATATATATATATATATATATCAGAGTCCATTCGCTATCTTGGCGTGGCCATGGACAGGCATGTAAGATCTTTGATTCAAAAATTTAAACACATGTCACTGTTTCGTGACATTTACTATTTAAAAGTCTTGTATTGTTTTTATTCAGAAACTGTTATCTAATGGGGTTGTCGGTTGGGGTGGGCTCAATTACAACTACCGGACAAACTTAAGGTTGCCCGAGAGTGGATAATGTTATTTGCTGTGCCCATTGGGAACAACCTTGCCTTTATATGTTTTGGCTGGCTGTATTCTTTTCGTGTTTAATTTTTTATACCTTTTTTCAGTAAGCTACCCCCATGGCTTGTTTAATTGAGAATCTTTGACGGGTCTCAATCTCAAAAAAGGCCGTGTTAACACGAATTGGGTGCATTAGCACGAATCGGGTGCACTCTGCAAGAATAGCAATTACGAGCAGTCTGGACGCAGCAAGTGCGTTATGGTAGCGAATTGTCGTAAAAATGTTTTTAATGGCAAATATGTATTGTTTTTAAAAGGCTCTTTGGTTACCAGTATAACCTGTATAGTAGGAAAAATCTACCACATTTAATTAAAATAGCTTTGTTTATTCAAAAAGTACAAACATTTTCCGAAAATAAAATAAAAAGTTCCAGAAAAAACTGGTCCGATTTTCCAGGCCAAAGAACCTCTTCAAGCTATTTACACACCTGCCAAGATATAATTATTGAGAAACGGATTTATGACCCAAAATTTTAAAAAAATTATGAAAATTTGCAAAAAAAAATTGTGCCGCAAGAGTAATGTTACACTAAATTATATTTTTTACAAAAATTCGACAACTTTTTTTACAATAACTTACTAAACATTTATTGTCTATTAATTAAAAAAAATTAACAAAAATGTTACAAAAAATGATTTGTACTGAAACGCTAAAAACGTTTCCGCGAACACATTTTAAATTCAGCCATTATTGGGAGTGCCTGTATCTGGTTGGATTTTTTCTACGAGTAATACAAGCAAAAAGCTCTCTAAATGCGCCATTTTCATGGGACATTGGTAAAAACGCTGTTTCACAATTTGTGATATGTGTTTGTGCAATGTGCCAGAAACGTCAAAACTGGCAAAAGAATTGAAATAATTCAAAAACGATAAACAATATCAGTGGTTTTTTTCCTTACACACATGGATTATAAATCAATGGAAAATGCAAAATTGCAATAGCATAAGGGGTGTCCTATTAAAATAAGAGAGTGTGTATAATCAACGACTTATGGGCCACCATGTGATTATCAAAATAATTTGATAATATGTAGTTCAAAACACCCTAAAATTAACGTTTACAATTTTTACTCGTATCTTGTATATAAACCAAGATATTGAGTTTCACCGTAGAAATGCGTCGCCCTGTATATGTGCAAACAGACAAAAGCTGAAACTTCTCTCGTATATGGGTTTTAGGGGTTCTAGTCCGTGCTCATTTGAAGAAAGCTTTCAAAAATTCATCTCGCGATCTTCTCTAACGAATTTTTCTACGAAAATTTGCTAAAATATAGACTATTAAACCACAAACTCTATAGTTAAAACTACTGCCAAAGCATCAGAGAGAGGGTCTATTTGAAATAGATTTGCCGAAAATATTTTAGTAAAATGAAGGGCACTGATGGTTGAAGCTGAAACTTAAGGTTTGTAAAACACACTTATTAAGAGATTTCTTCTACACAATCCATATTTGTTTAAGACTATGTCTGAAAATTGCAAATTTTGACGTTTTAAATCGCGAATTTGAGGTCTTAAGAGGAAAAATTATAAAATTTTCAAAACACTTTATTTTGCCGTTTCTTGACCGTTTTGCGCCAATGAAACTTAACCGTGGTATGTAACATTCAATTGATTTTGTTACCCACACAAAATATTTTTTCTCTCGTGCTTTCCTCTGATCACCAATGGCACCCAAATTTTTTTCTTTAAATGCCTATGACTTTTTCCTTTTTAACGTAGAGGTGTGAATTTCGGCACGTAGGTTAAGTTTAATAGTAGAAACGTATGTGCCAAATATGGTTGTCATAGCTTTGTTAGTTTCAGATATGCCAAAATTTTGCCTGAAAGAATAGTACAATTTTCCTGGCTAACGAACTTATCCAAGTCACTTACAAAGGGAAGGTACGTACCAAATTTCATCAAAATCGGCCCATTATTTTTTGAATTATCGGTGTGATAGTATATATATATATATATATATATATATATATATATATATATATATATACATAGATCTCCTCATTAGTGAATTTTTCGTTTTACGAAAAATTCGCTAAAAAGCGATTTTCCAAGAACAGGGAGAAGAAATCCCCCACACTAGGCTTTCATGTACAGGGGAAAATAGAACCACGGTATGATCAAAGCCTTTGCCGCTGAGAAATTAGGAGAGGATAGCACAACACAGGGTGGTCCACAAGAAACGTATACAGAGCAGCAGTATATTCTTGGAATAAAAATGTTGCAATCAGGTCAACCTTAGTCCAAAAGTCAAATCAAAAGAGATACAAGGTGTTAAAGTATGAAATTAAATTAATATTTTCCTTAATACTCGTCTCCAGCAAGCCATACTACGTATTGTTAAAAATTGGTACAGATAAGCTTTTCGCAGTGATAAAAAACAATTTGTTACCAATTTGGTTCCAGCGGATAAAGGGCAATACCTGCGGTACCCTTTACGTCTTGAAAGTATGCACTGTTTCTGGTTTTCCTAGCCAGGAGATCCTTGATAAAAAATGGTGTTCTCTTGTTTTTTTTTAACAAAAACAGCATACTAAACTGCACAGTTTTTGAAATAATTGCGATTTTAGAAGCAGCTGTAGTATTATAAGTGTTTTCACCAAGATAGCAGATCTCCAAGTCTTTTATGTTCATGAGTTGGTATTTTGATATGGGTGACGTTTCAGTCCCGTATATTTTAGAGAGGCAGCTTTAAGTAAATTATTTTATTCTTGTATTCCACATCAACTGTTACGAGCTACTTTATCTGTTACAGTGTTGAACAGCTAAATGGAATAAATTTATTCGTTGACCATATAAGATAAGAAGAAGTCTAATAGCGTAAGATCGGGTGATCGTGCTGGACATTCTAACCACCCTCGCCTCTCTATCCACCGATTTAGAAATATTAAGTTGACGTACTACCAGGCCTTGATTTGGTAGTGTGCTGGTGCCTAATTCTGCTAGAACAATGTCATGTTCCCGGAACTTGTGGGTTTGCTGGATCCGGATATGTTTTTCAAAGTTCGTAAATTATTATTTTGGAGGAGTGCTAAATAATTATCTCCATTTAAATTGCGATCAATCCAAAAGAAACCCATGACATGCTTTACAACTATTCTTGTCCACACATTAACCCTTTGAAGGCATTGCGCATGTTCTTCTCCCATCCGGTGTAGATTTTATTTAAATCAGTAGCGACAATTTTGACGATTAGCATAGCCGTGAAGTGTAAAACCGCTTTCATCAGCAAACAAAACATCTTGTTGAATAACATTGTTATCTGACGTTTCCATAATTTCTTCACAAAAGGCGTTCGTCTATCAAAATCGTCTTTCATGAGCTCCTGGGTTGGTGTCAATTAACAGGGGTGCATTTTATTTTCTGTTAATATTAGAATAATCGATAAATGGCTAACATTCAATGTTGTGGCTGATAGTCGACTCGAAGTTTGTGTGTTTTCCTCGAACATAAGTAATGCATTCAATTTGGTATCATTACTCAGCGCATTAGAAAGTTTTTTTGTGTCTGCCTTACATGTCCAAGCTGGCGAAACTGTCTTCAATTTTACTAATTATCGTGAAATAGACTAACCACTTTGATCTGTGATCGTGTTTTATCTTCGTAACCAATCATTTGTAGAATTGTTATTTTATGTATTTCTGTTCAATAAGCAATGTTTCTGAATTGCAGTTAACAACTGACAACTACTGTCATGCAGGTACAGTCACACATCAAGTCTATAAAGCGTTTTAAACAAAACTAACATGGCCAACTATAATGAATGTTGATAACTTTGTTGTTACTGTAGCGAATGTTGTGTTCTTTTCTGTGTGTTGTGTTTGTAACGAATTTTAGAACCATAGGATTTTTGAATAGAGAGTGAAAAGCTCTTTCAAATAAGTTATCAAAAGCCCATATTTCCTGTTTAAAAATAAGAGGGTTGTAACTGTTAATCGAAGGGTATTGAATTTATGGGTAAATATGGCTCGCAGTATGTCATTTTTTAAATTTAATACTGACTTGTTTCGGATTCTTTTTTATAAATATGCACAATAATTGAGATACTGAATGTATATTATCACAACCACAAAAACTGAAGCCCAAAGTCAGCACTACTCAACAAATCAAAGAAAAACTAAGCAGGGAGACCAAACTGCTCATAGAAAAAAGAAGGGATATGAGGTCAAAAAGCTATGCGTCTGAAGAAGAATTAAGAGAAATAAATATACAAATTTCAAAAGGCATCCAACGCGACGTAATAGTTTATAGACACAACCAAATCAAAGATACCATAGAGAACAACAAGGGTATGAAAGTTCCGCGTAGAAAGCCTGAAAATGGAAAGAGACAAATAATAAAACTAAAAAATGCACAAGGGCAATCAACGAACAGGAAAGATATTCTAAATATAGTGGAATAGTTTTATGGAATGCTATATAAAAGCCAAAGTGATATAAGTCGACATCCAGAATCTGACATACTAACCCGTAAAAAAGTGTGGTTAACCAAGGCTCAGAAATACTGATGCAAATATCCCTAGATGAGATTAAACTGGCCTTGAAAAAGCTGGAAAATCAAAAATCTCCCGGAGAAGACTGCATGGTTTCCGATGCGATAAAGATTGGTGTTCCTTGCTTGCTCCAAAAAATCAAATCTCTTTTCAACTTTTGTCTCTTGAATAGTACGATACCAGAGAAGTGGCACAACATCATCGTAATACTGGTCCACAAGAAGGAGACATCTAGAACCTAGACAATTACAGGCCGATAAGTCTACTTAGCCACCTCTACAAATTATTTACTAGAATAATTACCACACGACTTGAAAAGAAGTTGGACTTCTTTCAGCCAGTGAAACAAGCCGGTTTTCGAAGTGGGTTTGGCACCAATGATCATCTCCAGAGCGTCAAAACAGTGATTGAAAAGATCATCGAATATGGCAGACCTCTTGTCCTTGCTTTTGTGGATTTCCATCAGGCTTTAGACACTGTGGAGCTGGACGCATATATAAATGCCACTCTTGTGGTAAAACTACATGAAAACACGAATCCTATAAAAATTGGGAGAGGAGTACGCCAGGGAGATACGATGTCTCCAAAACTGTTTATCACCGTCCTGGAATATGTGTTCAAGAAGCTAGATTGGGACCAGAATTGTCTAAGAATAGACGGCCAAATTCCATCAAACTTACGGTTTGCAGACGACATTGTCTTACTGGCTGACAACTTGGAAGATATTAGAGTGATGCTACAGGAACTTCAGGAGGCCTGTGCAACAGTAGGTCTAAAAATGAACATCGGAAAAACAAAATTTATGACAAACCTCGTCCCTAGTAACAACCTAATTATTGAAAACTCTAAGGTGGAATGGGTAGATAAATACACACATTTGGGCCACGAGATAAGTATATCCAAAGTCAACCAAACATGCGAGATAAACAGAAGAGTTATACTCTCCCTGGCGGCTTACCGCAAACTTGGGAGACGTTTTTAGAGGCGACCTTCCAATATGCTTGAAAAGACAAGTTTTCAACCAATGTGTTACCGGTTATGACTTACGGCGCCGAAACACTAACCCTTACCAACGCTTCTGAAGACACTAAAAGTAACACAGCGCAAAATGGAGAGGTCGATGCTTGGCGTTTCGTTACGTGACCACATTAGAAATGAAGAATTACGCAGAAGAACAGGAGTGACTGATGTGGTCGTACATGTGGCAAAACTCAAGTGGAAGTGGAGGGGGCATGTGGCTCGCGTGCAAGATGACAGGTGGACAAAACGATTACTTGAATGGAGACCCAGATCCGACAAAAGAGACAGAGGAAGACCACCAACTCGCTGGAGAGACGACATTACAACAATTACAAAAAACTGGATTCGTAGCGCTTAAGACAGAAAAGAATGGACTCAACTAGGGGAGGCCTATGTCCAGCAGTGGACGCAGAGGGATGATTGATGATGATGATGATGGTTCGCAGGATGTCATTTTTTTAATTTAATACTGACTTATTTCGGATTTTTCTTTTATAAATATGGACAATAATTGAGATACTGAATATATATCATTTGGTTGTTACACACTGTATATCGCTGTGCAACCTACCAAAGCAAATTTGTTAAGATTTTAGGATAATTTGCTTTTCTTACATCAGCTGAATATTTATTTTATTGGTTACATTTCTATTTATTGTCATCTTAACCATACACAACAAAATATGTGCTATAATAAACAGCGAGCTATAGTAATTTTCAACACTTTAAAATTTACTCTTTATTAAAGTATTTCGCTACATTCGGACCTTTCTTGTCGCGTGACATGCTGTTAAGATTACTTCTTTATGGAGGTATCAAATTAACAGTAAGAAAATAAATATACAAACTGGCTCTTGTTACTCTATATAAGGGGACACTGGTATAAATTATGCATACTTAAGGTAAGGTAATGAGGTCCGGTCTGATAGGATTATTCCAAACTCAAATCAATTTATTTTTTCTCTTTGGCATAAGAATTTAAGGTATCTTCTATGAGCAGCTCTAATGGGTTTAAGCCACACGATATTTTGATTGTGACACACACAGTTGAGAAATTTTAACTATTTTATATAAAAGTTCTTACGCAGCCAGTGCCTAAGTTATTCAATTTTGATAAATAATTTTTTTGGGAATTTCTTTAAAAAAATTCACTAATGAGGAGATCCAGACTTTTGAATTTTAAAAAAATTTCTTTAAATGAGCGCTATTTAGGACCCATGGAACCCAAATCCGAGGTCAGCTTGAGACTTTATATATATATATATATATATATATATATATATATATATACAACTATATATATATATATATATATATATATATATATATATATATATATATATATATATATATATATATATATATATATATATATTTATGTGTCACACCTATAACTTAAAAAATAATGAACCGATTTTGATAAAACTTGGTGAGTACCTTCCATTTGCAAGTGGCTTGGATAAGTTCATTATCCAGGAAAATCCGCTGAGGTTTTCCCGGAAAAATTTGTGTTTTCTTTCGAAAAAATCGAAAAAAATTTATATCTCCGGAATTAACAAATTTCCTACGCGGGTTTATGTCATCATAAGTAAGTTACCTACAAAAATTTAGCTCTGTAGGTTAAAGGACAAAACAGTTACAGGCATTTAAAGAAAAATAAATTTGGGTTTTCCTCAAAACGTCAAAGTCGCGATTTTAAACTTCAGAGCTATGGAAGGAAAATGTCTCAAGAAGATTGTTTTACAAAGCCTGAAGTCTTAGTTTCAATCATCATTGTCCTTCATTTTACTAAAATGTTCCCAGAAAATTCATTTCAAACAGACCCTTTCTCTGATGATTTGGCAGCAGTGTTGGCTATAGAGTTTAACGGTTAATGGTATATCATTTTTTCGAATTTTAGTAAAAAAATCTTTAAAGTTGATATATCCGTTATTATGCACGATACGAAAAAAAAGGTATACATTAATTATAGGGTGTCTTCAGCTACATCTTAAAAAATATTTCTACAATTACAGGTGGCCCATAAGTCGTTGGTGACTCAGGTTTTCTTTTTTAGTGAATTTTCTTTAAAAAATTCACTAATGGGGAGATCTGTGTTTATATATATATATATATATATATATATATATATATATATATATATATATATATATATATATATATATATATATATATATATCGTACCGATAACTCAAAAAATAATGGACCGATCTTGATCAAATTTGGTTAGTACCTTCCTTTTGAAACACCTTTTGTTCGTTATCCAGGAAAATCGGACCAGGTTCTTGCGGAAAATTTAGTGTTTTCTTTGTAAAAAAATTTATATTTCCGGAAATAACAAAGTGAGGGCAACCAAATTTGGTACGCGTATTTATATTATAAAGAGTGAACCATGTCTCTAAGTTTAAGGACAAAACGTCAAACTCGCAATTTAAAACCTCAAAATTGGCAATGTTTAGGCAAAGAACGTGAAACAAATACAAACTATGAAAAGAAAATGTTGCAAGAAGAGTGTTCTGCGAACCCTTAAGTTTCAGATTCAACCGTCATTGACCTTCATTTTACTAAAATATTTACAGAAAATTCATTTTAAATAGACTCTTTCTCTGATGCTTTGGCTGTCGGTTTAGTTAAGTTGATCCTTTCGCTGTAGGTTTAGTGAAATTTATGGTTTAACGGTCTATAATTTTTATATGAGGCATGTTTGTAAGACATAAATCTGGACGCAGTAAGTGCGTTTTGGTAGCGAATTTTCATTAAATCCTACAAATTTCAATAACTCGATTTGCTATTAACGTAATTTTTGTTAGTTAGGAAACCAAAATTTAACTTTGTTTTCGGAAATTTTTTGTATAAACGCGGCAAGGGCGTTTTGGTAGCGAATTTTCATTAAATTTTTCAAACTTTAATAACTTAATTTGCTATTAACCTAAGGTTCATTGGCTAGGAGACCAGTTTTCTCAGAAACATTTAAAGTTTATTTTCGGAACATTTTTGTATATTTTTAAATAATTATTTTGATAAAATATGCTACATTGTTCATACCGGTAACCAAATTGATGCCTGCTCGCATTAGAGCAATATATTTGTAATTAAAAACATTTTAATGAAAATTCACTTCCATAGCGCACTTGCTGCGTCTAGAGTTTTTAAATTTCTAAAAACTCAATTTTACAATAATCTGATACATTTTGAGACCTAATGGTATATATATATATATATATATATATATATATATATATATATATATATATATATATATATATATATATATATATATATATATATATATATATATATATATATATAATTCTATGAGGCCGAGGTTTGTAATCAATTTCTGTGCAACAAGCCAAAAACCAGGATGTTCGTTATGGTAGCCATGTTCTCAAAATATCAAAATTTTAGTGGGTTTAGTTAGGATGTGTTGAGTAAGTAGGCCATAATAGTCCATCCACTGCTACCTTAAGGTCAATTGTGGCTCACGCCAATTTTTTATTATTTTACCCATCAAGTTTAGCCTCTTACAAAGGTAAATAATTTGTGTGGGCGAAAATTATTCCAGATGTTTTGGTGTAAGTTGAGTCTTGCCAAAGGGCCGGTCTCTTAACCTGTCCACAGCCAGACAGGTTTCTCTGCCCTTAACTTTGAAATGCCATTTATAGAGGCCCTAGGATGTGCTAATCCTGGCAGATCTTGCCATGGTTGTAATGTTTTTCTATCTGTTTAGTTCTTTAAGATGCGCTTCGCTGTGGATAAGAAGGTCCCCAGCGTAGGTTCCGGTTCGATATAGTTCACCACGGCAACCCTCCTGGCAAAAACGTCGGACGCTGGATTGACATCAACGCCCTGCGGATTGCGTTCTCCAACTGTACATTCCAGTTGAGCGTCGTACCTGGGGTGACCCCCAGATATTTCACCTCAATCATAACTAAAAATGTCTTACCCATAAAAGTGGCTGGTTTCAATTTATATCTTTATTCTTCTGTTGAATGGAACAATGATTGTTTTGTGTGAGTTTACAGACATCTTCTCCCACCGGCATCAATTATTCACTACGTTTAGTGTCTCTTAAAAAGCATTTAAAAGTTCCTCTGAAAATTTACCTCTAACCAGCATGACCAGATCATATGCACACGCGTGGACCTCAACCTCAGACAGTTCCAGGATGGCCAGCAGATTATCCACAAAGAGGAACCAAAATAGAGGGGATAATACTACCTTTTGCAGGCATCTACGCGCAGACTTGGTGACCACATCTCCCTGCAGCGAGGTGATAATGGTATTTAATAGCCCGCTCCTGATGCAGTCACAAAGAGTAGGTTTCATCCCTCTGGAAACACCACCTTCGTAAATGGAATTAGGTAGTGCATTGTTGACTGCTCCTGCAATGTTAAGAAATGCATCCACCGCTTTCTTGCTGTTATACAGAGACTGTATGATTTTCTTAACAAGATGATTAAGCGCCAACTCGGTAGACTTGTCAGGTTGGTAGGCATACTGGTGGATACTGCGTGGGGTAGTGTTTAAGACATTACCCTAATGTGTCTGTTTAGCATTTTTTCAGGCCCTTGAAGAACGAGCTAACCTTGAGAAGTCTCAGCGATTTGAGAAATATATCAATACGTCCCAGTTTGGGAATATAGACTCCCCTGGTCAGAGTACAACGCCAGACTTGCTCTGCACAACCTAATGAGATATGGGAAGAGAGCATCCAGTCAGATTTGCAGCATGACTGGAATCACTTCACCTTATCCCGGCGCCTTGAATGGCCAAAGATGTATTTATTTTCCGAACAACACGCCAGCCTTCACTGTAAACACGTTTATATCAATCGGTTGTCTTTATTATTTGGAATTAAACAATCTGGGAAATAAGTATGTCCTCAGAGCTCTAGCGTTTTTTTAGTTTCTGAGTAAAGAAGCCATCTGGACGTTTTAACAATCCCAGCTCCCGGCCACGATCGTGTGTAAAAATCATGTGGATCCTGGTGCTGCTGGTTGAATTAGAAATACCCTAACAGAACCTCCCTCAGTGCTCTCTTTTTGCGTTCATAATTTTGTTGTTGTAGTGTACTAGAGAGGATTTATATTAATCGCAGTTGCCTGTAGTCACGATTTCGCCCTTCTCTTTATAATTTTTCTAGATTTTAGTTCCACCAGGATGAACCTCGAGCTTTTTTTTTTGTCTTAAGTGGACAGTTTTCGTAATACGCTGAGATAATGCAGCCCTTATTTGTACTGATGCAACCTCATCGCGATCCCTTATTGTGGGGATTAAGGACTTTAATAGTTTAGCTTCAATGTTGCTACATAGTAAAGTCTTTTATCATTATGATCACATTCTTACGGCGATGTCAGCCTGTCTTTGGAAACATGATTCTCGCTTTCCAACAGCTCTTTCAATTTCGCTATGGCTTTTACATTTTATTAATTGGGCCAGGTTCTTCAAAAGCTTCTGCCTTGGTCTACGTCTTCTCTTTTTTGAACTACGTTTCCTTTAAATGATATTTTCAGTGTTTCTGAGAATATAGTGATATAATAACAATAATAGTTATAACGATTAGTGTCATAATAACATAATAACATAAATGAATCGCTTATTTCAGAAACAACCTGCCATTTTGACAGTTTTCAGAAGGTGAAAAAAATGTTTTGTAAATTTATCTGAACATTTTGAGTAAGACTGGAACGTGAGGTCGAAAGTTTGCCCCTAAAGTCATAATTTATGATAAACAAAAGCATTTAAAATATCTTCAAAACTTAAAAAAATTAACATAGGATATCTCTGAAATGAAACACAGGTTTGAAAATAAAACTTTTAAAGTACAATTTTTTTGTTAGCAAAACGATCGTCAGGTCTAAAAACTGTATTGTTATAAATGAATTAAGGTCTCCAAATTGTACTTATCAGTGCTCATCACAGGTTCCAATCTTCACTCATAAAACCTATTTATTATCGAACTAATTTAATGAAATACAGCCTATTTTGTGGGTTCCTTGGATCTTCTCTTGGTTTTTGATGTTTGAATAATAGTTTTGTAAAATTGTTTGAATGGCTCCTCCACCCATTGAATCACCGGTTCCAAATGATCTTTTTTGGCCTGTAGTATTGTCCTATGGTCTTGATGCCTTTTGAATTGGCATCTTAACTAGTAAATTTCTTGTTTTTGGAAGAGACACATTGGAAGCACTTCATATCACACCATTATTGTATTCACTAGCTCGAGTACAGTCCGGCATATCGGCGCTGTAAACAAAACAGGGCAATTTGGAAATCAAGAACTGAATTTCCTTATCTCTTGTCAACTTTTCTGTCTCGGTCGACGCACATGAAGGCTTATAATACCTGGTCCACCAGTCTTTAAAGTTTATTATAGTTTCCCTTTTAATTTCACAGAAGGTGAATAAGTTTTGGGCACTTGCGTTAATAATGTTTTCCGTATACTTATGAATGTCATAAATTCTGTCAAATGTTCGCAGATTTCTTATCATGACCCCAAAGACATAACCATAGGAAAGAAATGATTGACCCCGAAGCGGGAAAAAGTGTAGAACCTTTTGAAACCCGCCTGTATCGGTTAAATTCCCGCAGATTATTTAACGCAAGGGTTGTTGTTAGTGAATTTCTCTTTTAAAAATTCACTAATGAGGAGACCGCGACTTTTGAATGTTAAAAAATTGTTTCAAATGAGCGCAAACTAGGACACCTATAACCCATATCCGGGATCGGTTTCAATTTTTATAGGTTTATATATATATATATATATATATATATATATATATATATATATATATATATATATATATATATATACATGTATATATGTATGTATGTATGTATCCCACCGATAACTCAATAAATAATGAGCCGTTTTCAATCAAATTTGGTGAGTACATTCCTTTTTTGGGGTGTAAAGTTAGTTCGCCTCCCCGTGGTGCACCCTGGATAGCGTCTACTATTAGACGTGAACTAAATGAACTAACCAAACCTAGTCATGTCTTAGGAGGGCCGGGAATGCTTGCCTTAATTGGCCGGCATTGCGAGGAGAGTCCTCTATAAAAAACCCACATCGCAAGGTCGTTGGCGGGCTGGTGCCGAGGCGATGATGCTTCTGGCCGATATGGCCGAGCATTGGCAGGATGGTAATTCTGTCGCTAACGTTAACCCTCCCCAGGGAAACCGGGCGACCTCCCTGTGTAAATGCCTATTCATGGGATGCGGGGCTCTTCCATGGAGGTCTATTTTCCCTTGCTGCTCGTGGGACCAAACATGGACAAGACTTACACAGACCCAATAGAGGAGGTGGCAGGATTCAACCTTCCACTGGAACCTCCAGAGGGAAAAAAACAGGGGAAAGGAAAGTCCACCCCTAGGACGACTACCAAAGGTAGACCCTCCTATAGGAAGCTGGTTATCGAGCTCCTAAAAAGGAGGAGGAACCTGCACCATAATTCCCTTTTCGTTTAAGCTCCTTAAACTACTCCTTTTTCCTCCATACATTCCTATATTCCTACCCCCATGCCCACCAACTTAAGGTGCATTCAAGCTAATCTGCATCATGCTAAGGCTGCGACATACCTCCTTAGCATGAAATTAAAGGAAGAACAAATAGATATTGCTCTTCTCCAAGAGCCCTGGACCGCTAATTCGGAACGAACAAAAGGGCTGGGTAACACTTCTGGTAAGATAGTAGAGGTGGGCTCTGGTACTAACCCCAGAGCCTGTATCTGGATCAGAAACAACTTGCAGTATTTTACACTTTCAGAGTACTGCACCAAGGACATGGCATCCATCCATCTCGTGATCACATCCGGGGGGACCAGGCTGGAAGTAGTGGCCTGTTCGGCCTATTTCCCTGGAGACAGAGATGCAGAACAACCACCTCCAGCAGAGGTGCTGAAATTGATCGCCTACTGCAAGAGGAACAATTATCACCTCGTAATGGGGTGTGATGCGAACTCCCATCACTTGGCTTGGGGGAGCACGGACACTAACAGACGAGGTGAATCATTATTTGAATACATTTTAGGGGAGGAGCTGGTTGTCAACAACATAGGCTCGGAACCCACCTTTCTTACAGCTAATCGGAGAGAGGTTTTAGATCTTACGATCAGCTCAAGGCTTTTGAGCTCAAAAATCCTCAAATGGAGGGTGTCGTCTGAACCCTCATGTTCAGACCATGCCCACATCCTATTTGAAATTGAAACAGGCCCTAGACCTGTGTTGGAGTATCGGGACCCGAGGAGGACGGATTGGGAGGGATACAAACAGTCCCTCGCCGGCAGACTTGGGTCCGCAATCCCCACAGTGAGGGATCGTGATGAGATCGAGATTGCGGCCGAACAGGTTAGGGAAGCTGTGGTCTCTGCCTATCACGAAAACTGTCCACTGAGGTCAAAGAGAGACAGTCGGGGGTCTACTTGGTGGAATAATAACCTCGATAAACTACGAAGAGAAGTTAGACGTCTCTTCAATCGTGCTAAGATTACAGGCAACTGGGAGCAATATAAAACTGCTCTAACACATTATAATAAAGAGATCAGGAACGCTAAAAGGGAGTCCTGGAGGAGGTTCTGCGGGGACATTAATAATTTGCCCAGCAGCGCCAGAATCCACAGGATTCTCTCACGCGACCATGTACAGGAACTGGGATCGATAAAACGACCAGATGGTTCCTTTATTGAATCTCGGAAAGAAACGTTAGAGCTCTTAGCACACACACACTTCCCAGATTGTCTGATCCTGAACAACGGTGAGGTCCTACCAGCTGAGGGACGATCTAAACGCCCCCAAAGGGAGGACTGGCTAGTTGCTCGGAGAATAGTTACAGCCTCGGCAGTGGAGTGTGCTGTGAATCATTTCCAGCCATTCAAGTCGCCAGGGGAGGATGGGGTGGTACCGGTCCTACTACAAAAGGGACTGGTGATTCTCCTACCCTTCCTTATCAGGCTGTTCAGAGCCAGTCTGGCCTGGAACTATATTCCTTCCAGCTGGACGGTGGTTAGGGGGGTTTACATTCCCAAATTGGGACGTAATGACCTCCTACCTACTTCCCTGAGACCTCTCAGTATTACATCATTCCTCCTGAAGGGATTGGAAAAAATACTGGACGGACACATTAGGGGGAACATCTTATCCAAGAACCCCCTAAATACCCACCAGTATGCCTATCAAACTGGCAAATCAACTGAGTTAGCGCTCAATAACCTCGTAGAGAAGATCACACACTCTCTGAAAAATGGAGAGGTTGCGGTGGCGGCATTTCTCGACATAGAAGGAGCATTTAATAATGCATTACCGATCTCCCTCTACGAGGCCACTATCGCTAGGGGGGTGGAACCTACCATCTGTGGCTGGATCGGAAACATGCTGCACAATCGGACCATTATTACCTCATTACGGGGAGAGGTGGTCAGCGTTAGGGCTGCGAGAGGGTGTCCTCAGGGGGGCGTTCTATCCCCCCTGTTGTGGTCCCTCTTTGTGGACGACCTGCTGGCTATCCTCGGACTCTGGGAGGTTGAGGTCCAGGCGTATGCGGATGATCTTGTCATAATGGTTAGAGGCAAATCTGAGGAGGAACTGTCTAGTACTCTTCAAGAAGCACTAAATGTAATCAATGATTGGTGCCGTAGGGAACAGATGTCTGTGAACCCTCGCAAAACGATCATTGTCCCGTTCACCAGAAGAAGAAGGTTGGACAAATTAAAACCACCTAATCTTATGGGGGAAAACATTCCATTTTCGGACCAAGCAAAATATCTGGGAGTTATCCTAAATAAGAAGCTCAACTGGGACAGACAGTTAGAAAATGTTATTCCGCAGGGCTAAGATGTCCCTGTGGACCTGCCGGAGAATCTGTAGGCACAACTGGGGAACAAACCCCCAACAGATGTACTGGCTCTATGTAGTGGTTATCAGACCTATGATAACATATGGAGCCATAGTTTGGTGGCCTAAGGTACTTCGTGGTACCGCGAGGGCCAAAGTGGCTCATCTACAGAGACAAGCATGTCTGATGATAACGGGAGCGATAAGCACCGCACCATCAGTCGCTCTGGAGGTCCTACTCAATATTCCCCCACTTCACATATGGCTGGAGAGGGTGGCGAGGTGGACAACGTACAGACTAATACAAACGGCAGATAACATGCCGAGGGAAGTCAGTCTGAGGGGGTCCGGACTCCTTGATGACAGTGATTGTCACAGGATTCTGGGAATGGTCTCGGACTTGATGCCTACAAATATCAGCAGAGATCTGTCTTTCAAGACCGTCCTCCCGGAAAGGGAGGACTGGGACCGGAACCAATCGACCCTGTTGAGAGCGGACCTCTGCTGGTACTCTGACGGCTCCAAAACCAATATGGGAGTAGGAGCCGGCGCATATGGGGGCAGCACCGATGCTAGACTAACAGCTAGCCTCGGCAAGTACGCAACCATACACCAGGCAGAAGTTTATGCCATCGAGATGTGTGCAAGGGAAAGCTTAAAAGACCTATGCACAAACAAATCGATAAAGATATTTGCAGATAGCCAAGCTGCAATAAAGGCTCTTGGTTCCTACCGGTGCAATTCAAAGACGGTATGGAGTTGTAAATCTGCCCTTAACGAATTGGGCAGCTGTAATGAGGTGTCGCTGGTCTGGATACCGGGTCACTCGGACCATGATGGCAACGTTGCGGCAGACGCGCTTGCCAGGAGTGGTACCCAGTGTGACTTTGTCGGACCAGAACCGGTGCTGGGAATAACATCTTGCACAGCAAAACGCACCTTAAAGACCTGGACAGATAGAAGGACAATTCAATATTGGCAAAATCTTCCAGGATTAGCTCACTCTAAGGCCTTCATAAATGGCCTGTCTGAGTCAAGGGCTAAGAAACTTCTAGAGTTGAACAGACAACAACTGAGTACTCTAGTCGGCCTGTATACAGGACACTGTCGCTTGCGGCATCACATGCACCGTATTGGGATCGGTCAGGAGACCGAGTGCCGGCTGTGTATGGAGAATGACGAAACAGCAGAGCACGTGCTGTGTTCCTGTCCGGCAGCGGATAGGACTAGACACCTGCTCTTTGGCAAGGTAAAGCTTGCTCCAGAGGATCTGGATCAACTTTCGCCCGCAAAGGTTATCGACCTCTGTAGGAGGCTGGATTTGTTGGGCGAAATATAGACATTAGGCGTGAGCCACAATAGACCTTATGGTCGCGGTGGAGGGACCGATATGGACCACTCACAAACTAACCTAACCTAACCTAACCTAACATTCCTTTTGCAAATGGCTTGGATAGTTGCTTCAGGCAGGAAAATCGGCCCAGTTTTTCCTGGAAAATTTTGTGATTCACTCTAGAAAATTTTTATATCTCCGGAACTAACACAGAGTAATGGCAACCAAGTTTGCTACGTTGGTTCATATCATTAAAAGTAATCTATCAACCAAAATTTAGGCCTCTAAGTTCAAAGACAAGAAGATAGGCCTTTAAAGAAAAAACTTTGGGTGCCACTGATGATCAGAAAAAAGGACAAAAAGAAAATATTATTATAAGACCTACTGAACCAATTGAGTTCAAATTTGGTAGGTAGGACCACTTGTACAATATGTACGTGCTTGTCAAGCTTTAGTTTAATATTTCTAGTAATTTAAAAGATTTTGCGTGTTTTTTCTTTTTTTTTTCTAAAAGTATTTGAGCGTCAAAACTGTGTAACGAACTTATCCAAGCCGTTAGCAAAATGAAGGGAATGGCCAAATTCGGTTTTGATTGGTAAATTATTTAAATTAAAAATTTTAATTTATCGATTGGATACATATATATATATATATATATATATATATATATATATATATATATATATATATATATATATATATATATATATATATATATATATATATATAAAGTTTTTAACCGACCTTGGATTTGGGTTCTAGGGGCCCCAATTCGCGCTCATTTGAAGAAATTTTTCAAAATTCTCACCATCGATACCTCTCGATTAGTGAATTTTCTTAATGAAAATTCACTAAAAGCGAAAAATATAAAAAATCTATTTTCTTACTCGCAGTTAGGTCCCATTTTCTTTACTAGCGTGGCTTTAGTTTTGCATCTAGTATGTTTCTGCCCTTTAATCCTAGAGTTCCTACTAACATTACGCCGATATTCATCCAATTTTCTAATTCCTTTACGTCTTTTAGCAGCAGTGTTTTCAGCATTGGTCGTTGGTTGATCGTTGTTTATAATAATTACAAAATTAAAAACGATTTTTCTATGATAAAACAACTTTTCAAAAGCAACAATAACAACAAACACTTTGATTTTAATAGACTATGCAATTTAATGCATAAACAGCCTTAGGCCGGAACTAAGGTTGTTTCAGAAATAATCGAATATTTTAAATCGTTCTAAAACAAGCGATGCTTACAGCACTTAAGTTCTTTCTCAATTAAATTGTGTGTTACCCCAAAAAATACCCGTTAGTGTAATAAATTTAAAATGACCAAAACCTGACTAGGGTTGTTTCTGAAATTAGCGATTTGAATAATATTTAGACATCTCTACAATTCTTCATGTACCACTGCATCTACACAATAAGATCTATAACTATGGCTTCATAAAATCTTAACTTTGAAAATTAACAGATGCTCCCAAAAAGCATAGTTGTGTGTGGGATTGTAGGAATATGTATATTTAACACTGATCACAATGCATTGTCTCTAAACATGTATTTGATAACCTTTCGAATTTTCAGTGACTTAATCCCAAATCCCAACTACGAAGTTATTGCTACTAGTTGCTGCAAATCAATGCCATTAATTCACCACAAATACGTACATGTGCAAACAAAATTACTGCATGGTAATACTATGATAACAGTTACAACAATAACATAACTAAACAATAACAGTATAAAAGCAGTCTCTATACAACGAAAATATCGACATACATCAACTCATTATCTTATTACAACTTTTTTGAAAGAATAGTTAAATTTATTTTCTTTGACTTATTTAATTAGAAAGAAGAATATCCAAGAAAGGAGAATCCATTAAATCAGTTTGCTCGTTTAAAACAAGGTAGCTATTGTCGCGTGTGTGCTTTTTGACTTCGAAAGCTTCAAAAAAGTCTAGTTTACGTTTGTCATTATAAAAATGTAGTAGTTGTATGCGGTTATTTATTGTAGGTCTATGTTCGGTATCAATAATATGTTTCGCAAATGTAGATTTGTCAGCGTGGTTATTTCTAAATGCAGAAATAAGTTCTTTGTATCGGGTGTTAAAATTTCTAGAAGTTTGACCTATGTAGATTGCGTTACAATGTATATAAGCTAATTTATAAACTCCAGCTTTTGTCAGGAAACAAGATTTTTCTTTAGCGTTAAATAGTAAATCACCACTGTTATCATAGTTATTATAGGCTAGTTCTATTTTCATGTTAAATATTGACATACATCACGTAGACATTTTGAAAGCCTCATCTGTCATCTGTGTTTCATTTTTATTTTCAATTTGTTAAATTTTGTGATCAAAACATCATATCATAACATAGCAACAAATCTTTATTTGTAGTTGTCATGATTTCGTACTAATTCTATTTTAATCTGTCTGAGAATGCTGTCAAGCAGCGAAACTATAGTCACAGAAATGTTGAAGAACATCCTAGGACATCCAGCTTACGCGCTGGCTACGTCCTTCACCTACAAAAACGAAAACCAACAGTGAATCCAGAGAAGTAGTCTCCAAGTCTGTATGTAGTATGGACAAGTTTCACCAAATAAGGGCAACAACAATCAATGAAACAATATTTATTTCCTCGTCTAGGTCTAAATGCTAACTGAGCTTTACCCTGGTAACTCCCAGTTGTGCTCTTACACAATTTTTTATTTTGATTAGCAGAATCTGTGCTACATGACTATAGACTTATTGTCCTGCGCTAGTTGCACTTTCTCATATTCCCTGGAAAGAGCGCCTCTCCAGAAAACTAGGTCTCCATAGGCATAGTTTTAAAAGACAAACCTTATAGTAAAAGTTTTTTAAGGAGTAGCGCATGCCAGACCCGAGCTCATTTACCATCATTTCTTATTTAAATGAGTCAATTTTTGTCAAGGATTTAATTCTTTAACAAATGGGTATGGTCTTTTTATATTGGGTTTTGTGATGACCACACTTTTTAGCGGCCAAAAATAAAAATAGCACACTTTGATAGTACCTTATACAGCATATGTAACAGTGGTAAAAAATATTTGAAAAGTGCATCAGAACCGAGATAACAGAGTGATTCATTAGGTGAGCGGCATTCTTATCTCGGTAACTATGGCAACCAGTTAATAATATAATTTAATATTTTTTACTGCTATTACATATGTTGTGTGAGGTACTATCAAGGCATACTAGTTTTATTTGTGGCCGATAGAAAAGTGACCATCCCAAAACTAAATGTAAATTGACCATACCCTTCCGAGATTTCTCTGCGCAAATGCTTTTTGACGTCAGAGTCGAGATACAGGTGAATAGTTAAACAACTTTTTCCATTTGAACCACATTGTAGCTCCAATAATAACGGACATGACTGTTATAAACGTTTCCCGTGAACAAGCATATCTAGATCTAGATATCTCTGGAACTATGCAGAATCGACTAGAACATGTTAGCATCATTAGATGGATAATCGAATTTGCAGTTGAACTAGCCGGGAAAATACCTAGCGTTCCACTTAGAAAAATAAACTTAATATGCCAATCTCAGCAATTCGATGCGCAATTGTTTTTTTTTGCGTTAGAATCGAGATTCTCGTAAAAAGTTGAACAATTTTCCACATTTGAATCACATTATAGCTCCAATAATGACGAAGATATTATTTTAAACGATTCCCGTGAACATCCTGTATAAGAGGTTTGTAACTCAGACAGAAAATATAGAAAAAGACTCGGGGTTTTAGGAAAAGTAAAAAGGGGATAACATTATAATAGGAATATTTTGATATTCAAAAAGTTTTAACCGGAAAAGCCCAATCTGGTGACAAAAATAGGAAAATAAAAAAATATCATCTAAATGTACTTGAAAAAACCTTTAGAACAGATTTCCCCGAAGCTCCAGTTGCCATAGTTACCGAGATATGAATGTCGGTCACCTAACGAATCACCGTGTATATCTCGGCTCCGATGCACTTTTGAAATCTTTTTTTACCACTGTTACATACGTTGTATCAGGTACTATCAAAGTACACTAGTTTTATTCGAGGCGGCTAAAAAGTGTTCATCCCAAAATGACCATACCCCTCTTACAATACAGTCTTGTTGCATTCAGAGGGATGCAGAGAATTACAAGTTACCAATATGATTTTTTGAAGGATGTTATGATACTTTAAGACATATTCCAAGCTAATCTATATTAAAAAAGTTCGGGACGCAGCAAGTGCGTTATGGTAGTGAATTTTTATTAAATTCTTCAAACTTGAATACCTCAATTTTCTATAAACTTAGACAGTTTAATTTTGGTAGAAAGGCCTTTTCTAAGGCAAGATATCCATCAAATTTCATTTAAATAACTTTGTAAGATTCGGATAAAAAAAAAATTTCGAAAAAAAATTCAAAGTTTGAATAACTCAATTTTCTATAAACTTAGAAAGTTTAATTTTGGTACGTAGTAATGTCTCTCCCAAAGCAATATATATATAGTAAATTTCATTAAAACGTCTTTTGTAATTTTCGGAATAAAAAAAAATTTTGGAAAGAAAACTCAAAATTTTCCCGGGAAACCCTGTCCCATTTTCCTGACCAACGAACTCATCCAATCCATTAATAAAAGAAAGGCACTTGCCGAGCTTCATCGAAATCGGTTAATTATTTTTTGAGTTATCAGACGAATACATATATATATATATATATATATATATATATATATATATATATATATAAACTATAACGGAATTGTGACTCCGTGTATCTTTGCATCTTCATCCAGAGTGTTCCCATCTTCACCTGGCTATACCGTACTGATGATGGCTAATAGGCTAATAAGCCTGAAACACGTGTTTGTGGTTGTCTCCTTGCGGCTTTGCCCTTAAACCTTTCTCCTATATATATATATATATATATATATATATATATATATATATATATATATATATATATATATATATATATATATATATATATATAAACATATAAAAATTGAAACTGACCCAGGGTTCTAGGGGTCCTGGTTTGCGCTCATTTGAAATTTTTTTTGCAAAGTCTCACCATCGATACCTATCTATTAGTGCATTTTTTTAAGATAAAAATTCACTAAAAAAATGCAGAAACTATGTTCAGAAAATATATTTGCTCAGATGTGTTGTACAAGTATCCAGTAGATAAATAAACAATGCAGAAAAAACTGACACATTTACAACGTCATTAGGTCGGCTTGGTTTTATATTTGTAATTCATGTAATTCAACATTAATTGTATTGATCTCTGCACATTATAAAATATGGGTCTTGTTATGCTACAAGCTATATATGTCTGTAAGCTGTCAAGCTTCTCACGTTTCTTACGACAATCTGAGATGGATGTACGCGTATAACATTCCATACCCGTTGACATAATTCACCTTTATAACCTTTCATGAGATACATCTATTTCGCGATAGTTTGTTGCAGAATCAATGTTTTCTGTTAAAGTAATTTATATATATATATATATATATATATATATATATATATATATATATAATATATTGATAAAATACTTGATAAATAAACTGAAACTTTTTTTTTTGTATTTTAAGCTAACAAGTCACAATTTCGCAACCGAAAGAGGAGATTTTTTTTAAACTCACCTGTATAAAACACATATTTTAATGTCAAAAGTTTTGAGACCATTGTGTGATTCTGAGCTTTACAACCAAGTTTTCAAAATTTTTTCCTAGCAGATTCAGCTGGCCAAGTCGATACTGATTGTGCGCATACTCTTTAGCTTTCTATTTTCTAACTTAGTCAAACGTCTCTTTCCTGCTAAAAAGATTCCGTTCAACCAAACTAACTGCTAATGAATTTAATCTGAATTACTTTATATATATATATATATATATATATATATATATATATATATATATATATATATATATATATATATATATATATATATATATATATATATAGGGTGGCCCAACATAAAAGTATCCATCTAGCTTTATTTTTTTTGTGAATTTGGGGGGAAAACGCCCGGGCCCGTGATTTTTTTAGGGTGACACATTTTCAGCACATTTTCCAACCTACCCCTTCAACCACCTTGCGGAACAAATGCACCCTTAAAGTTTCAAATGGGAAGTGGAGTCGAGTCATACATTATTTCAAAGGGCACACAATTACTTTTCCAATGTTGCCTTTGTTGGAGAAACATAATTTGTACGCCCCTGTCTCTTTTACTTTCATTCTGTTGCACTATCTTTTAAGTTTCTACCTGGAATTAGTTATCTCTGAATTTCACAATCCTTTTTAATTTGCTGGTCATCTTTATCCTCTAGCCATCTGTATCGCATTCCGTTTACGCGTGAATAATGCCACACAAAGAATATTTATATACCGTTAGTTCCTTTCCTCTAAATAGCTTTAGCTGTCTTTGACGTGTTTTTAAAATGTACCAAGTGGATTTCTTTACTACGAATAATACTTCTGGTTGGCCACCCTGCATTATTGACATTATATCAACTACGTCAACCAGCGTTGCGTGAAAGCTCGATAAAAGCAAGCCTTTCGCAAAGCACAATTCAGTTCCACGATCGTTCTCATCTTCTAAGCTTCTTGGGACTTCTAAGATCCCAATCTTCTACTTAAACACCACTCGTGTGATTAACCCAATTCAGTTCAAGTTCCAATCTTCCTACAGAAATGCCATTTGTACAGTGATATAGTCAAAAGTCAGTGTTTTTCTTCTAATTTAGAAAGTATACGTGCAGCTAAATAAATGCAATAACAAGTAGCTAATAAGATTGTGAAATCTCCTGAGTAACCCATTAAATCAAGTCTAAAACCGCAAATTGTAAATAAGTGTTAAGTTCAAAGTGTACATAGTAACAATACAACATATATAAATATAAAAAGTGTATTTATGAAATCTTCTGGAATCGAGTGCACCCAGAGTTATAAATACAGTCCACATACAGTCCACATCTTCAACATATTCTTCCTCGAACGCTAGTTAGCAAAGCCGACTAGTTAGCGAGGGTGGGATCAATCCACCTGCAAAACATTAGGGAAAGAAAACAAGCTCTTTCTCCCCCAGCCTTATTTGTTGGATTTTACTTCAACATTTAAAGTAAAAACGGCTTTGCACACTTAAACCTCATAGTTTTGGTATCACTGAAAAAGCCACGTGCATTTCAGTTCTTGCAAGTCAAAACATCCAAAATTTGTTCAATTCATTGTGTTGAGATACTCTAAATGTGTGTTAGATATGACAAGTTATTAAAAAAAAATTAACTTGATTTTTTTAACATTTATTAAAACTTTAATTTAACAAGTGCTGAAAATCTGACCCATTTGCTTCCATACAGTAATAAATATTTTGTTAAAACCTATTTCTAACATTTTGTAGCATATCACGTGTTATGCTTTTGCACTCAGCTACAATACATTGGCAAAGATCTTCTCTAGAAGTGGGTTTGTAGCAAAACATTTACTTTTCAAGTGTCCCCAAAAAATCTAAGTGCGATAAATCAGGTAACCTAGCCGGCCATTCTATTCGACCTCTTCGGCCAATCCATCGCCCAAGAAACCTATTATTTAAAAATTGTCTTGCAGGTGCAACATAATGCGGAGGTGCTCCATCTTGCTGGAAATGAAGCAATTCAACATGATGATTTTGGTCATCATCTAGTATTTGTGTAATTAAAAGGTCCATTAAATCTTCAAACATGTTCAGGTATGTTTCACCAGTTAAATTTTCAGGAATAAAAAGAGGTCCTGAAATATGCTTTCCTAAGGTCCCACATCAGACGTTTATTTTTTGAGGTCGTTGGCTATAAACCGTACGGAACAAATGTGGGTTTCTGTCACTCCAGTATCAGCTCTTGTGCCTATTTAAAGCTCAACTAAAAAAGTGTGCACTCATCGGAAAAGTAAATGTTAGATACTAGGTTTGGGTCTTCAATTAAACGCTTGCTTATTTCTTCGCAAAATTCCAACCTTCTATCTGGATCATCTTCATTGATTTCGTTGTAATTCGCGTAATTGAATTTTGTATGAATCAAATTTGTACGTTTTTAAAATCCTTTGTATGGAACAACGAGAAACTTCTGAGACGTGAGTTAGTTGAGGCGTACTTTGAGTTGGATCATTGCATTCAGTCTAATTAGATTCTCTTGTTTGCGCGCTTTGATCAAAGAAATTTTAAAAATGAAATAAATTACTTCCACATCGTCAATTCGCGTGGAAGCATGGCATCGGCGACAAAAATTTCAAATTTTTTTTTCGATTAAATGTCGTAAAAAGTGTCAAAGTATATAGAAAAACATGATTTGGAAACGAACATTTTTTGTCTGTTGGTCTGTCGGTCTGGCACTCTATTTGTGGCCACGATAACTTTATAAAGAATTGAGATATCGTCTTCAAATTTTGTATACAGTTAGCACCCGACAACCGAACGGTTCGGGTTCTTTTTGGGTAAAATAGTTCCAGGGGATAGGCGATTAATGGGAGGTAATTTGGTAAACATTGACATTTTTTCATTAAACCTCGAGTTTTGAGGTTTGTTTGTTAAAAAGCTTTTAATTTCATCAAACATTTGGTATTGTGTGCTGAAAACAAATTAGGTGTTGAATGTGTGGAGGTGGAATATCGGTGACAGAAATTTCGAATTTTTTTGCCAAAACTGCGTAGAAAGTTTCACAACATATAGAAAACTTGATTTTGCAACGAAGATTTTTTGTCGGTCGGTCGTTCTGTCAGCCTGCACGTCTGTCAGTAGGAGCAATAACGTTCGAACGAATTGAGATATGATCTTCAAATTTGGTATCCTGTTAGCACCCGACAAAGAAATGCTTCGAATTGTTTTTGGGTAGGATCATTTCAGGGGGTAGGGGATAAATGAGGGGTGACTTGGTAAAAATTGACAGTTTTTGGTTAAAACTCGAATAATATAAGGTTTCAAAAGTTTTTGGGTACAGGAATTCGAATATTTTCTTTTTGGTCAAGTCATGGACGTTAAATTTATTTCAAAAGCATGTCTTTCTAAGGAGAGTATGCTTTCACAGCTATTTGAAAGTTATGATTCAATTTGCAGTACTATTACTTCCACATCAGGAAGACGTGTGGAAGTAGGGCATCGGCGAAAAATATTTCGAATTTCTTAAAAAGTGTCAAAACATATAGAAAACTTGATTTGGGAATGAAAATTTTTTGTGTCTGTCGATCTGTCGGTCTATCGGTCTGTATGTCTGTCTGTTTGTAGCCATGATAACTTTAGAATGAATTGAAAATTCAAATTTGGTGTACCGACAAACGAACGGTTCGGATTGTTTTTGGGTAAAATTGCTCTTGGGAGTAAGCGACAATTTGGTAAAAATAGTTTTTTTTTTGTTAAAATTCGAGTTAAGAAAACTTTCAATTTCATCAAACATATGTTATTCTGTGCTAAAATTAAATTAATGGTTGAATGTGTGGGGGTGGAATATCGGTGACAGAAATTTCCAAATTTTTTTTGATAAAACAGCGTAAAAGGTCCCAAACATATAAAAAACTTGATTTTGTAACGAATTTTTTTATCTGTTGGTTTGTCAGTCTGTCGGTCTGTTGGCCTGTATGTCTGTCTGTTAGTAGGCGCAATAACTTTTGATCGAACAGAGATAGCATTTTCAAATTTGGTATCCAGTTAGCACCCGACAAAGGAATGCTTCTATTTGTTTTTAACCAAAATGGCTCAATGGAGTAGGCGATAAATGAGGGGTGATTTGGTGAAAATTGTATTTTTTTCCTTAAAACTCTAGTAATATGACGTTACAGAAGTTTATGGGTACAAGAATACGAACAAATTCTTTGTCAACAACAATTTTCAAGTGATGGACCCTAAATTTATTCCATGAGAATGTCTTTTTGGGGAGATTAGTTTATTACTGCTGTGTGAAAGTTATCATTCGTCTGGAGCACTATTTTTTTTATAATATCGGCCGCAACTTTCTCCTTCAAGACATTTTGTGCAAAATACACATTTCCGAAGACATGCGCTACACATAGCTCTTAATGTGTGAGTAAATTTTTGTGTCACTTAATAAAATATATGTAGATAACATGCTGAGCCACCTTTGATCATTAAAATGAAAAAGTCGTCCCAATAAAAGAGCAAATTTAGCAGAACTGTGGAATGCAATCTCGGTCACTTTATAATTATCACCTCATTTAGCAGCGATGCTGTCTACTTATAAGAGTATCTCGACATGTAAATACTGTAGCAGGCGTATTTAAATGTAAATTTGGTACCCTTGTTGCAGTCCAGAAAAATGGCCATAATAAATGTAGACCGTAAAAGGTCTGATATCATAAGAGGTGGAGATAATCCAAAACAGGTTATACAATATTGGACGGTAATTAATTAATCTGGTGGCTCGCAGCAGGCTGGACAGCAATGGCCAAATTTGTGCATCCTGCATAGCTTTGACATATATATTATGGCCTCTACGTTATAAAATTGTTTATGCACATACATTTCAGAAAATACAGGATGCTTTTTTAAATAGGTTTAAGTATTTGAGAAGGCGACACCTCGTTTTCCTAGGAAGAAAATGTTATATTGACGTAAGAAAAAAATGTATTCTTTTCCAAGTCCAAGCTATGTTGTCTAAGGTTTTTAAAATTACCTTTAGAACGAAATGTTCCCATTTGAATGATGGCTGGCTTTAAATGACTGAGAATTTGCTGTATCGTCAAAAGAAAAGGCAGTTCTATTTTCTCGTGTATGATTTCAAATTCTACACTCCTGATTGCATACGTACTGTTCCTGAATTGATATGATATATGACGCTACAGAAACCGCGCTATTTTGCTATAAGAATGCAAATAACACAAGAACCAATAGCAATTTAATTTCTAACCAAGAAGCGCGTCGTTGGTCATTTCAGAACGCCAAAAATATAGATAAATCTCCCTACACTAAATTCACAAAAAAATGTTACAATTGTAAAAGTGTTATTCAAGTTATAAGGTTTTTATTTAGTGATTGATTGGATCTCAATTTAACATCAGGCCTAAACTCTTTAGCTGCCGATTTTACCATATAGCTTTTTGAATAATAAATCAATTCTAGACATAAATATTACCGTTAATTTTCCTAACGAGGGAAAGTTCCCAAGTTTGTGTAATAAAATTTTAAAACTGACAACTCTGGCTGTTTCAATTTACTAGGTAGATTTTCTAGCTTTCCAACATTCAAAGAAAAAAAACTTAGACATCGGTTATGTCCACCGCTCCCACGCACATTACACAACGCCTTAATAAACTTTTAGGAGCGTGTCGTAGCTTTTAAATTCGTTTAATTTACGGTAACTTAATTTGTGTTGAGGGAAACGCCTCAAAATTAATATATGAGAAGATCTTTGAATGCTCTATATATGTAAAAATTTCATGCCACTGTTACGGCCTGAAATTTCGGCAAAAATTTTTCTTAATTCTTTGTATATGGAATAAATACATAGCTCATTTTTGTATTGGTGCAAAGATATGGTTAACTAAATTATTTACATATTATAAGTTTCCGTAGTTTCACATTTGCTTAAACAAACAGTTTGTAGGAATTGGCAATAGATGACTTACCTGGAAAATACTAAAGTATGCCTACAACCTGTGCACCCAACAATTGTTAAAATGACGAGATGAAGGCAAATGAATTTGCAGGTTATATTAGTGAATTTTCTTAAAAAAAATTCACTAATGAGGAGATCTCGACTTTTGAATTTTGAAAAAATTTCTTCAAATGAGCGCTATTTAGGACCCCTGGAACCCAAATCCGGGGTCGGTTTCAGACTTTATATGTTTATATATATATATATATATATATATATATATATATATATATATATATATATATATATATATATATATATATATATATATATATATATATATATATATATATATATATATATATATATATATGTTTATATATTTATGTGTCACACCTATAACTAAAAAAATAATGGACCGATTTTGATAAAATTAGGTGAGTACCTTCCGTTCGCGAGTGGCTTGGATAAGTTCGTTAGCCAGGAAAATCCGCCGAGGTTTTCCCAGAAAATGTTGTGTTTTCCTTCGAAAAAAAATCGAAAAAAATTTATATCTCTGGAATTAACAAAGTAAGGGCAACGAAATTTAATACGCAGGTTTATATCATTATAGGTAAACTACCTGCCAAAATTTAGCGCTGTAGGTTAAAAGACAAAAAAGTTACAGGCATTTAAAGAAAAATAAATTGGGGTTTTCCTCAAAACGTCAAAATCGCGATTTTAAACGTCAAAATTGTTAATATTCAGGCACTGAACCTGAAATTAATATGATCTATGGAAGGAAAATGTCTCAAGAATAATGTTTTACAAAGCCTGAACTCTTAGTTTCAATCGTCATTGTCCTTCATTTTACTAAAATATTCCCAGAAAATTCATTTCAAATAGACCCTTTCTCTGATGCTTTAGCAGTAGTGTTGGCTATAGAGTTTATCGTTTAATGGTATATCATTTTTGTCGAATTTTCGTAAAAAATCATTAAAGCGCAATATATCTGTTATTATGCAAGTTACAAAAAAAAGTTGTATACATTAATTGTAGGGTGTTTTAAGCTACATCTTAAAAAATATTTTCACAATTACAGGGTGGCCCATAAGTCGTTGGTGATTCAAATTTTCTTTTTTTTTAGTGACTTTTTTTAATCGAACACGCCCTATGATATTGCATTTTTGTATTTTCCATCAAAATATAATACACCTTTGTAAGAAAAGAAATTCGTGACGCAGCAAGTGCGTTATGGTAGCGAATTTTCATTAAATGCTTCAAATTTTGAATCAATTTGCTATTAACCTATAAGGTTGACCAGAAAACCAGTTTTTTCGGGAACAATTTAAGTTTACTTTCGGAAATTTTTGTACATTTTCAAACAATAAAGTTATTTTGATGAAACATGGCACATTGTTTTTAATATATAGATTATACTGGTAACCAAATTTGGTGCCTGCCTTCTTAAAAAAAACATATTTGCTATTTAAAAAAAACATGTTTATGAAAATTCACTACCATAACGCACTTGCTGCGTCCAGAGTTTTTATTATGTTGAACAGGCACATCCACACCCGACTGTGTGTTTATCATGTTATGAATAGCGTACGTCTTTCACAAGTAAATATTTATTTGTAATGTACACACTGCAACAGTTTCGCCTAATACCGATTCTAAACACTGAGAAATAACAGAGCGAATTATTTTCGCGTTTTAGTGTTATTGTTTACATTTAGTTGCCTGTATCATGTAGGAGATAACCTGAAGATAAGGAATTTGCCGATCGTAAATATACTTGCAGTAGCGGCTCCTGGAAATAAATGATAATTTGACTTTCAGAAACACATAGAATTCGCATAAGGTTAACAGGGAATCTAAGTTGGTCAACTGCTGCAGTCACTTATTATCAGTTATGGATAAAATGCTTTGCTCAAAGCGCCGGGAGATTTGAAATTAATCATACAGTTAGATAGGTTGAAACAATACCCGCCGCTGGGATATTTACTGAATGGTTCAGATGTTTAAAATATAGGTTTTTTAACCTATTTGTGTTGGCAATATGTGACCACTGCCACCTCCACGGATCGATTTGATATTTTTCAAAAATGTCCAGTTCTTTAAAAAGCAATTTCTGCTTTTCATTTCATTCACTTAGGTAACACTTAAATGTGTTATATATGCGGAGTTCATCATGTCAAGTTTATAGTTTTGCTCATCGTAAATTTGCATATTTTTGAATATTTGAATCTAGAGTTTCCATCTCCCACTCTTCGAAGCCCTACTACGAACTTTTTTTTCTATGCTGCTTTTCCCGTTTTCTTACGAGAACTGTCCGTTTGCCATTTTTTCTGGAGATTTTATTGTGAGCTGTTGTACTTGATTGTGTCTTTTTGGACAACGGTTATGTGTAAAGTAATTGTAGTTTATGGTAATTAGTAATTGTTGTGACTGGCTGTTAGGTTCTGCAGTTTGTAAGTTATAGTGTTTAAGTTTTCTGTTATCGCACATTCCTTACGACCGCCATTGCATGTCCACAGGATTTGCTTGAAGTGGCCCTTTTTAATGTTTACTTCTGAGTGGGTAATCGTGGGAATCTGTACGGAAGGCTCTGCCGCATTTCGAGATAACGCTAGATAAAACCACCCAGCAGGTTACGAGATTTCACCCCAGCCATTCATCCCCTGGTATTAGCGTGAGGACCCTTGTCCCAGAGATCTTCCCGTCCATCAATTAGCTAGCAGATGCTATTTGGATCCAGTGGCCTCCCCGGCACTGTCCAGGATTGATTCCTAAGATAAGTACCTCCCAATTTTATATCGACTACGTTGTCCCGGAATTTAATGGGATTATCAGGAGTAATGAGAATCGTTTTGTGGACTATTATGCTAATGAATAAAATACACCTCACACCATTCATGTTGACTATTCGGAGATACGTCACGGATAAAATGTGAACCTCCGCATGAAATTTATTAAATATTAAGTAGTCTTTTTTTATTTAATATGTAACATTTTTTTCCAGCCCTTTTGTAATAATTTTTGTGAACGTTCTTGGCAGCCAATAACAGAAAAAATTAAACTTTTCGATGCTTACCTTTAACTCAGATTATTATAATAACTATTGATATTCCAAAACGAAGTTAATAATTCTCAATACACCGTTAACCTATCAGATATAATACCTTTGTTTTAAATTGACCAGGTTTAAAGATCGATACCTTATCAAAATATTATCATACAATGTCTATATTTTAAATTTACCCAGTAATTTCAATATTTATACACTTACATGTTTATCTTTGCACGTATTATATTTATATAGGTATATTGTCTATTTAATTATTTCCTTATAAAGGAAAACTAAAACTTTAATTTAGTCAGTGAATTGTTTTGGTCAATGTGTTACTACATGTTTTACAAGTCCTATAAATTTTAGACTCCTCATTTAAAGCTTAGGCAAGTATACTGGACGTACCTATGACGTGATGCGTCTTGATTTTCATCCTTCCATTGATGTTATTGTAACAATTACTTTTAGACCAAGCATTACCTAGCACATTAATATCATTTTTTTTTCTAATTCAGCCGCGTCGTGAATAAACACTGGCTATCTAGAGTTTGCAGTCGACTGCGGGCATCTAAGACTGCTGGCGCACTTATAAATTGTTTATTGAATTAATGCTCCTTCCACAAGTATACAACTAGAGTTGAAAGAAAAACATTCAACCCGAACCACCCTGAGATTGCCGGAGCATAAGCGTTGCCTGCTGTTTATTCAGAATTCACATTAACTTTACTTTTAGATTCTTCTGTTTTTTTTATTAGGCTATTACAGCAGAACAGAAGATTGATAACACCACTCACTTGAATAATTAATATAGCGTTTTCAAAAAGTTTTCCCCGATTTCACCGGAAAATCTTCAGCATAAACGTTGGTTAACGAACTCGACCTCGGTTCTCGCCCGAAAAAGATATACAGGGTGCTACAAATTCGAGGCTCACCATGGGTATCTTCTAAACCGTAGGAGATACAGGCTGGGCTGAATTGAGGAAAATATGCGCAATTATGGGCCTTGTAGCATTCCATCTTAAAATTTGCTAATTTCCGAATACTTCCGAAGATATACGAAAAAAACTTAAAAATGTAAATTCCGTTTTTATTTTTTCCTGAAGTTATTTGAAACGATATAAAAAAACGAAAGGCACTTCTTCATTGCCACTTTTTCTACTCTACAAGATAATGAACAGATTCTCAGTGCAACGTTTCGTTTCGAAGAAAACATCATCAACTTTGTTTTTTCATATGGCCGTTAAAATAAGTACACCCTGTATTAGAAAGCATATTTCATTGCAAATTTAATGATGTATAGCACGATAGGTTCCTTATGTTGTTTTTTGCGTTATTTAAATTTTCAACAATTTTCAAGGCGTAGCAGGCGACGGAGATGAAAAAGTTACGATGATTGCCAAGTCAGACATAATCAACACCATGATAAACAGTTAAGAGAACATGGTTCGAAGATACAGCCCTTTAATGGCAGGACGGATGGCGTACCTATTCTTATTAGTAATGGGTTTCCGTTTCTGTATGAAACCCTAAAAATACGGTCCAATAATCTAATCTGCGCTTTATTTAAATTTGATAATTTACAATGGGAGAGCTTTGGACATGAAACACTAGTACAGCTGTCAACATTCATAATGCATAGAAACTCAACAATCAGACAGACGCCAGTTTTGCATCGTTTTGCATCTCAATCACGTTTAATTAATATCATTATTAATAAAATAGTTTATTTGACGTTTTGATAATCTTGATTACAATGCAGTTTTGAAATGAAGAGCAAAGTTACATGTTAAGAGTTTTTTATTTGTGCCACAGAAATACGGTTGGTGCTACATATATGTATTTCCGACAATATCCCCAGCGAAGTCAACCACATAGAACTGATTTTGCTAAACTGGGTATACACTTAAGAGAACATAGTTCATTCAATAAGCTTCGAAAATAATATGGAAGCAAAGTACGTAATGAAGAAGTGTCTGCAACTAAATAAATAATATCTCAAGCTTAGGTGTTAATGAGGTAAATGCTCAAATAAATTGCCGTTTACTTGGATACATTTGCGTGCTCTTCTCCCCAACTTTTCAATAGATCGCTGAATTGATCTTCTGTTGATGGATCTACATCCACTAATAATCCGATTTTTCAGTTCATTTAGACTGGTTACAGGAGTTTTGTAAACTATGTCTTTGAGAGTTCCCCAGAGAAAGAAATCTAAGCGTGATAGATCTGGAGATTGCGCTGGCCACTTTACATTGCTTCCATTTACAATCCACCTGTTAGTAAACTCCCTATCTAAATAATGTTTGACATTTCTCCCATTATGTGGGGAGCGCCGTCCTGTTGATACCACAGATTAGGTAATGTGGCCAACGGAATCTCCATTAGGAAATCTTGAAACTCGTTAGCCAAAAACTCCCAGTACCGTTCAGATGTTAGATTTCCTTCAAAAAGATGCGGGCCCAGCAATCTGTCACCTATCAACCCAGCCCACACATTGACACCAAACCTAACTTGTGGTCTGGCTTGTCTGTGGCCTCTCGGGTTCTCCAAACTCCACACATGCTCGTTATTTCTGTTGAAAATTCCAACGTTTGAAAATCTAGATTCATCGGACCAGACTATTTGACCTAGGAAGTTATTATTGGCCTCTACATTCTCCAACAACCAACGACAAAATGCAAGTCGCCTCTCACTATCACCGGGATGCAATGTTTGAGAAATTCTAATTTTATACGGCCTATAACCTTGCTTCCTCAAAATTCGCCAACACTTGATATTGTTGAGAGAATGGATACGCCGCTACTTGTCGCGTTGATGCAGATGGATTTTCAGTTAACTGACAATAAACATTAAAATTGAAATCAACGCAACTATGGGAAATTTACATTTACTTACATGTGTAATAACTGCAGTCACTTCTTCATTAGTTACTTTGCTTCCATATTGTTTTCGAGGCTTACTAAATGAACCATGTTTTCTTAAGTGTTTATCCAGTCTAGCAAAATAAGTTTTATGTCGTTGACTTCGCTCGGGATATTGTTGGAAATACATATCTGTAGCACGAACCGCATTTCTGTGACACAAGTAAAAACTCTTAACATGTCACTTTGCTCTTCATTAGAAAACTGCATTGTAATCAAGATTCTCAAAACGTCAAATAAAGTATTTTAAAATTAATGATAACAATTAAACGTGATTGAGATGCAAAACTAGCGTCTGTCTGATTGTTGAGTTTCTATGCATTTTGAATTTTGACAATTTTACTAGTGTTTCATGTCCAAAGCCCTCCCATTGTAAATTATCAAACTTCAATAAAGCGCAGATTAGATGAATGAACAGTATTTTTAGGGTTTCGTACAGAAACGGAAACCCATTACTAATAAGGGTAGGTACGCCATCCTTCCGTCCGTCCTACCATTAAAGGGCTGTATCTTTAAACCATGTTCTCTTAACTGTTTATCATGGTGTTGATTATGTTTGACTTGACAATCATCGTAACTTTTTCGTCTCCGTCGCCTGCTACGCATTGAAAGTTGTTGAAAATTTTGATAATACAAAAAAATACAGAAGGAACCCATCGTGCTATACATCGTGGAATTTGCAATGAAATATGCTTTCTAATACTGAGAATCTGTTTACTGCATTTTGGAGAGTAGAAAAAGTGGCAATGAAGAAGTGCCTTTCGTTTTTTTATATCGTTTCAAATAACTTCAGGAAAAAATAAAAACGGAATTTACATTTTTAAGTTTTTTTCGTATATCTTCGGAAGTATTCGGAAATTAGCAAATTTTAAGATGGCATGCTGCAAGACCCACATGTGCACATATTTGCCTCAATTTAACCCAGCCTGTATCTCTTACGGTTTAGGAGATACCCATGGTGAGCCTCGAATCTGTAGCACCCTGTATATAATATATATATATATATATATATATATATATATATATATATATATATATATATATATATATATATATATATATATATATATATATCGTATCCGAGCGATAACTCAAGAAATACTAAACTGATTTCAATCAAACTAGGCAGAAATCTTTTTCGGGCGAAAACCTAGGTCGAGTTCGTTAACCAACCTTTATATATATATATATATATATATATATATATATATATATATATATATATATATATATATATATATATATATATATATATATATATATATATATATATATATATATAGACATATAAGAAATTTACGGACCTTGGTTTAGGGTTTTAAGGACCCAAATTCGCGGTCATCTAAAAAATTTTTTGCATCGTGACCTCTCTAATAGCAATTTTTTTAAAATGAAAATTCGCTAAAATTGGGGGTTTCCTCAAAACGCCAAAGTCGCGATAAAACGTGAAAATTGGCAGCATCTAGGCAAAGAGCCTGAAAGGGAGACAGGTTATGTGGAGAGAGTGTCGCAGGAAGTGTGTTTTACAAACCGTTAAGTTTCAGCTTCATCTGAAATTGACCTTCATTTTACTAAAGTATTTCCAGAAAATTCATTTCCAATAGACCCTCTCTCTGATGCTTTGGCAGTAGTTTTAGTTGAGTTTATGGTTTTGATGATCCATAATTTTAAGCCAATTTTCGTAGAAAAAATTCGCAATTGAGGAGACCGCGACTTTTGAATTATAAGAAGATTTCTTCAAATAAGTGGCAATTAGGCCCACTAGAACCTATGATTGGGGTTAGTTTTGGTTTTTGTTTGTTTACATATATACAGGGTGATGCACTTCGGTGTGTATGTTGCCTGACCAATATACAAAAAGTCTGGACACAGCAAGTGCGTTATGGAAGTGAATTTTCTAAAATATTTTAATAGCAAATATGTCTCTTTAATGCAAGCAGGAATCAATTTATAGAAAGAACAATGTACCATATTTTTCCAACATAACTTGCTTAAAAATGTAAAACAATTTTCCGAAAAAAAGCTTAAAACGTTTTTGAGAAAACTCGTTTCATAGCTGACCAACATTAGGTTAATAGCAAATTGCGTTATTGAATTTTGAGGCGTTTAATGAACATTCGCTACTAAAACGCACTTACTGCGTCTCGATTTTTTTTTGCAAATATGCATCATATTTCAATGAAAAATGCAAAAATGCAATAAGGAAGGTTCAAAAAAATTTTAGGTATCACCAACGACTTATCGTCCATCCTGTAGTTGTCCAAATAATTTTATAAGATGCAGCTCAAAACACCCTATAGGTAACGTATACAATTTTTTCTCGTATCTTTCATAATAACAATTATATTGAGCTTTACTGTAGAAATACGTCACCTTGTATATACGTAAACAGAAAGTCAACCCGGATATGGATTCTAGGGGGCCTAATTTGCGCTCATTTGAAGAAACCTTTTTAGATTTTAAAAGCCGCGGTTTCCCCATTAACGAATTCTTTATACGAAAATTAGCTAAAAATTATAGACCGTTAAACCATAAATTTAACTAAAACTACTTCCAAAGCATCAAAGAAAGTGTCTATTTGAAATGAATTTTCTGGAAATATTTTATTAAAATGAAGGGCAATGATGGTTGAAGCTGAAACTTAAGGGGTTGCAGAACACTCTTTACATAATCCGTATTTCTTCGAGGTTCTTTGCCTAAATGTTGCCAATTTTGACGTTTCAAATCGCGACTTTTTACGTTTTGAGGAAAACCCCAGTTTTCTTTTCTTTAAATGCCTCTAACTGTTTTGTCTTCAAACTTACAGACCTAAATTTTGGTAAATTTTTCACCATTTATACATATATATATATATATATATATATATATATATATATATATATATATATATATATATATAATTTTGTAGAATGAACCACATATATTATACTAGAGGTAGAGGCGAAATAACTTATATACCCAAAATTGAAAAGAAACGGTAACTCAGAGAAGCTAGTATTATATATATATATATATATATATATATATATATATATATATATATATATATATATATATATATATATATATATATATATACCATCCCTCTCGAACAATTTTTTTTATTTTTCATTAGAAAACTTAAGAGTGAAATAAAGAAGTGGCTTATGACCAAAACAAGTCTTGATATCCAGAACGTTGTTAATATTAAAAGTTATCACGTTCACAGAGTTTATTCAAGCATTTATAATGGTACTTTGGGTCATATATACCTGCAGCGTTCTGCACGCTGTTTGAAATGTGACTTCTAGCGGCATTGACATAACAAGCAGAGCTAAACTTATGTCGCTAGGAGGTTTTGTCTTTCTTTGTCACAAAAATATCTATATATTGTGGTTATTCAAATATGCAGTTCATTTAAGTTTTTTTACCCTACGAAAAAGTCACGGCTAAATTATAGTTAACTTATTTACAATTTTTCCTTAAACACCAATTTTGTAGGGCAATAAAATAAATAAGTTAAAAATAATGAGCTTGTGAGAATAACATTCACATCACAAATTTTACTATTATGAAGACCAATGTCAAATCGTTCTCTACATATTTTAAAGATTGACAGTGACTGAATGAGACCGTTCTCAAACACAAAATTCCTTAAAAAAACAAATTCCCTACGTATTTATATTGGTGTCTATATATGTACGTTTCTATTTGTAAATACACAGTATTATTATTATTATATTACAGTATGTCTACAAAAGTAAGTTTTGTTCACTACACCAAATCAGACAAAATAAAAAGAATTTAAAGTTACAACTGTATAAAAACGGATGCTGTCTGAGTTTCACCCATGCAATACTAAATCAAGCAGCGTTTTGTCAGGAACTGAGATAAAATCTGAAGGTGCAGATCATGATTCCACCTAATTATCAGGACCGAGTCGATTTAGTGACATAATTCAGTGTCGTTAGACACCTGAGTCTACGGTTATCGACATCTCAGATATTATCTAAAGGGGTTGTTGTATATGGGACACTTAATTGCCTTAATTAAATACCAAAAAGGTCGAACTCACACTGCGACTATCTCATTTATCTCGTACATTTATCTTTGATCGAATCTCTTTCTCCAACTAAATCGTCTTAAGATGAGATGTACTTCCATCGATAGACCTCTCATGTAATAAAAGTTGCTGAAGATCTTACTGTATTAGCGAATTTTCGTAGAAAAAAATCAATAATGAGGACATCGCAACATTTCAATTTCGAAACATTTTCTTTAAATGGGCGCAAACTAGGACCCCTAGAACATATATATGGCGTCAGTTTATATATATATATATATATATATATATATATATATATATATATATATATATATATATATATATATATATATATATATATATATAAGATATCACACCGATAACTCAAAAAATAAAGAGCGCCTTTGATCAAATTCGGTGAGTGCGTTCCTTTTGGAAGTGGATTGGATAGGTTCGTTGGCAAAGAAAATCAAAATCGAACCAGTTGCTCCGGGAAAATTTTGTTTTGATCTCCAGAAATAACAAAATTATGAGAACCAAATTTTGCGGTTTACATTATAAAAAGTATACAACGTACCAACTTTTAGATCTTTAGGTTAAAAGAAAACAAAGTTATAGTCATTAAATTTTTTTTTGATGCCACTGACTACCAGAGAAACGCACAAAACCAAAATATCGTATCTCCTCGACAAAATATATTGGATTTTACACATAAGATTGAGTTTTCTGAAAGGTCAAGAAGTCCCGGAAAAATTACATTGAAAATGTTGTAGTTTTTCTTCTTGAAACGTCAAATTCGCGATTTAAAACGTCAAATTGGCAACTCATTTTAGTACAGCAAATAACACTTATTTTTAGACCTATTATTTAATGATTGATATTTTTGAGATATATTGAGATTGAAGGCAATGAAAAAGCAGATTTTCATGCAAAACTTGCTATAGAGAATGAAACACAAGTTGAACTTATATTGAATTACAACATTTTGGCTCTCTATAAATGTCAAAATTTTACGAAGTGACAGGAAGAATGGTCGACAACACAAAACGCCACCAATGTCATCCAGTTATAGCAAAGACCAAATTACCTACTGGTAAATACCGAAAACAACGTGTAGTTAGTAGAAGGCTTGGTCACAATTTTATGACTCACAGCCATCTAGAGAAAATAGAAGTCCCCACATGTGATCAGTATAGTGTGGTTCTGCCTATTTCTCTTGTTTTGTTTGAGTGCCCAGAATATGAACCTGTTAGACGATCCGAAAAGATCAACAGAATAACCATTTCAAACCAAGAATAGAAAATCCGTTTGATAACCGATAGACCTCAGGTTCTTGCTGAATTAATTCATAATTTGATTAACTCAAACATCTTTTCTCCTTAACTCCATAGCACACTTACCAGCTAGAGAACAATTTAATGCTTCATTTTTAAGTATTATTTTTTCACTGAAATACTTTTTCATACTGTGAGAAAAATGGGATGAGAAAATTTTGTTGTGATGTGTTGAAACTAGAGCAGCTTTGCATCAAGTATGACGATTTTGTTAGCATATTTGATTTTTTTTGGAGGAACTCTAAGTAGATATATTTTTCGACAGGAAAACCCACTTCAGTAGATGAGTATACTACATGTTAAGATTAATATATAAACCACTTTTGTATTTGACTTTTTTCCCTAATTTAAAAAATAACCCAACTGTGTGTATTTACTTTTTTAAGTGTCAAATTTGACAGGTACAGCCGATTGATAAAAAAACCTTAACGTTATTTTGCATTACTTTCAAAGCCCAAACTGTTGCTTAACTCTAAATGAACGTAAATTAAGTAATAAAAAATTCACCATATGATGCGCACTGTAATAGTGACACTGTATATATATATATATATATATATATATATATATATATATATATATATATATATATATATATATATATATATATATATATACATATACACAGCGGCCCAACGAATTTTATGAATTTGGGTAAAAAACGGTTAAACCAGTTATTTTTTATTTTTAGGCGGACACATTTGAAGCATATTTTCCAACCTAGCCCTTCAACCCGATAGAGGAAAACAAATATACCCTTAAAATTTCAAATGGAAAGTGGGGTTGCGTAATACATTATTCCAAAAGGTACACAATTACATTTCCAATAATGCCTTATTTGTTGGATTTTACTGCAACGGTTAAAGCAAAAACGGCTTTACAAACTTAAACCCCATAGTTTTGGTATCAACAAAACTTTACGTGAATTTCTGCGTTACTTATCTTAACAAAAACAATATTAAATTCCAATATCATCAGTGTTCTCTTGTCAGTCGTTATCCTTTATGTGATTTCTTGAATAAGGTAAATAATTTCGCATCAGTATACAAACACAATTCAGGTGGACGTTTAGCTTATAATCTTAAGCGTAAGTCAACTGAAAAACAACAGAAGAAAAGTTGCTGTGGATATAACGCTATAGCAACAATTAAGAGTACTGTCATTCTTAATTATCTGAACAATTTGAGGTGTATTTAACACGTTGCTTAAAATTTTGTACTAAATAGTTTTTTTTCGATTTGTTTTAAATATTATTCAACAATATGTTCAGTAATGAAGAATATTTTGACATGTTGGGATGTTATATTCGTTCTAACCGAAATACTGAGGCAGCTGCAAATTCATATCAAAACAACTACCAAAATATTGCGCAGGATAGTGACCAATCTATTGAAAGACGGTAGCTTCCACGTAAAGAAACTACCAGTGCCTAGAAATGAAGAAAGAAATAATACGGTCTTACAGGTTTCAAACGAAAACCCTCCGCAATCTGTTTTTTGGTGAACAAATTAACGTTCCAAAGAGTACGGTACAACGTGTATTAAAACAAAGTCATTACCATCCATACAAACGTACAATCTCACAAGGCTTAAATGTTGATGATTACCCTAGGCATACACCTTAAGCGTAAGTCAACTGAAAAACAACAGAAGAAAAGTTGCTGTGGATATAACGCTATCGCAACAATTAAGAGTACTGTCATTCTTAATTATCTGAACAATTTGAGGTGTATTTAACACGTTACTTAAAATTTTGTACTAAATAGTTTGTTTTCGGTTTGTTTTAAAAATTATTCAACAATATGTTCAGTAATGAAGAATATTTTGACATGTTGTGATGTTATATTCGTTCTAACCAAAATACTGAGGCAGCTGCAAATTCATGTCAAAACAACTACCAAAATATTGCGCAGGATAGTGACCAATCTATTGAAAGACGGTAGCTTCCACGCAAAGAAATTACAAATGCCTAGAAATTAAGAAAGAAATAATACCGTCTTAAAGGTTTCAAACGAAAACCCTCCGCAATCTGTTTTTTGGTGAACAAATTAACGTTCCAAAGAGTACGGTACAACGTGTATTAAAACAAAGTCATTACCATCCATACAAACGTACAATCGCACAAGGCTTAAATGTTGATGATTACCCTAAGCGATTTACACATTGTGTATAATCGCCATAATAGGCATTACTGGTCAAATGAAAATCCCCATCTAAAGAAAGAAAGACGATTGCAAGACAGATTTGGTATTAATGTCTGGTGCGGCTTACTAGGTAAAAAACTGTTATTTTTATTTGTCAATTAGACAGTTAATTAAAAAAAAAATCAGGTAACTTCATTGTTGGTCCGTTCTTTTTTGAAAATAATTTAACCTGGGAAAGGTATCTTAATCTAAGGAGAAATGATGTCTTACCAACAATTAGAAGAGTTCGTGATACTTTAGACGAGATTTGGTACCAACAAGACGGTTGTCTAGGTTACAATGCTAGGATCGTCAAAGAATTTTGGTACCAAAATTTTAATAATCGTATCATTTGTAACAATGGGCCGGTTCATTGATGTGCTCGAAGTCCTGATATAACACTCATGGATTTTTATTTTTGGGGTACTCTGAAGAATGATGTGTATAAATTCGATCCACCACAAAATATCAATTAATTATGAAACAGAATCACGAAAGCTATAAATCATATTAACCAAAACACCCTCACCAGAGTTTGCAGGCATGTTCCAGAAACGTGTATAAAGTGCATTGAACAAAACGGTGGCCATATTGAACAATTTTCTATTTAGTGTATTTTTAAGTTTCTATTTTATTATTTGTTAAGTTCCGTTTCTAATTGTGTTGTTTTGTGAAGTTTAAGTTTATATTAGTTATTGTCGGATTTCGTTATTAAACTGTTTCACATAATATTACCTAGCATTATTACCTAATTAAGTATTGTAAATTAAATCATAATATTTTTTATCGTAAATCATTACAGAAAATTATGTTAAAAGTAGAAGTCTACTGTTAGACTCCATGGCCAACTGCTTTTTGAACACTCTGTTTTTTTTTGTAATTTGTTTTCTGGTATTGGATTCCTTAGCCTACTATCCTCAAAGCGGTTTTTCTGAAAATTGTCAGTGCAATTACAAGATTTCTCAAGCATAGTGTACATCATTGGAAAGCTCTTTTACAGGGTATCACATGAGCAAAAAAATCCAATATGGCTGCCATAATAAAAACAAACGTTGATACATATAGCTCAAAAACAAATGACAATCCAAAGTTGAGAATAGAACAAAAATATTACTCTGTAAAAAGTGTCCTGATAATGTGCTAGTCTTAGACATGTCAGATCAACGCCTACTTAGATATTCAAGAAAAAAAGTCGACAATTTTTTTTAAAGTAACTCAAAAAGGAAAAGAGGAAGGGCAAAATACAAGTCATATTTGGAACGAGCATGGAATTCTATAAAACATTGCTAATTTAACTGTCTCCCCATCTCTAATAGTAACGGAGATAGTAATACATTCCCATCCAGTTTGTTATATATATATATATATATATATATATATATATATATATATATATATATATATATATATAAATAATCTATATATATATATCGTACCGATAACTCAAAAAGTAATGGGCCCATTTTAATGAAATTTGATACGTACCTTATCTTGTAAGTGGCTTGAACAAGTTCGAAGTTTCCCGGAAAAACTGCTCTGATTGTTCGGAATAACGAACTTGTGGAATGCCACCAAACCGAGTTACTCACCAAATTTAATTAAAATTGAGATATTCTCAAAGTACACAGAATTAGTAGAATTCCCATTGAAACACATCCCACGACTGTTTTGGTCTTATATGACGTCTTATGTTTAAGTTTAAAGACAAGAAAAACTATTTTAGAATAATTTTTATAGAGACTTGGCTTGATTTTGTTTAAATGTCTGCCATATTATGCTGTCGCATAATATATCTATGCTGCGCTAAAACTTTGTTGGCTGATTAACGAACTGGACCTCGGTTTTCGCCCAAACAAGATTTTTGCCAAGTTTGATTAAAATAAGTTTAGAATTTTTAAGTTATCGCTCGGATACACACACAGATATATATATATATATATATATATATATATATATATATATATATATATATATATATATATATATAAGCATATAAATTTTAACGGACCTTGGTTGTGGATTCTAGAGACCCAAATTGACGCTCATCTGAAGAAAATTTTTTCAACAGCTCGTCATCGTGACCTCTCAATTAGCGAATTGTAATGAAAATTCGCTAAAAAGAAAGGGCATACAAAATAACAGAACAAAAGAGACAATAACACTATTTACATACCCAAATAGCTAACTATATATATATATATATATATATATATATATATATATATATATATATATATATATTGTAGTCGTTAGCTAGTTAGCTATTTGGGTATGTAAATAGTGTTATTGTGATATATATATATATATATATATATATATATATATATATATATATATATATATATATATATATATATATATATATATATATAAACATTTCAAAATTGAAACTGACCCTGGTTATCTTTTTTAGGGGGCCTGGTTTGCACTCATTTAATTATAATTTTTCAAATATCAAAAGTGGCGGTGTCCTCATTTGTTAATTTTTTTCTGTGATATAGCTAGCTAGCTTTTAGGCTTTAGAGTAGGTGAACAAAATTTTTTCAACCTTTTACCTGCCAAAGCCACACTGACTCAGGCTAGCTAATACCCATATATACTAACCTACTATAGTACACACGTATAGAAAAAATCTTAGGTTTGGTACTATTACGTAGGTCAGGCGGGACTACGATCTTGGTCTATAACTAGTAGTTAAGTTAACAAGAATATAATATTAATAATATAAATAGCTTAAAGTCATTACGTCTTATCATCTGTAAATCGTGAACGTAATAAATCACAATGTATTATCGAACTGCGAGGTATGCAATTTTTCTTCTAACTCGGCTACTACGTACCACGTATATTTTTGTATCAATTAGAGATATCTGTCGGGCTATCGGCTACAATATCTGACAGGAAATTAATTTTGCATATGTTGTAATAAAGCGGTTAATTGCGCAAGGTGAGAAAAATTATTCTGTTATAACTGAACATTACGTGTTTGGTCGTTTGAAGTAACGACACGTCTATAGGTTTGCCTTTATATGGACAGACAAATCATTTATTATAATTATCTATAGTAAATACATATCTCATTATACAATACGTTTTATTGGCCAGTAAAACATTAATGTTCAATAAACTGCGACTTCCGCTAACTGCAGTATTGTTTGTGGTTATGGCAGATACAGGGTATAGTCGATAAAGCTGTACTTTATGTGTCATTAGCGGAAAGTCTCTTTACCTTGATGACGGCAGGTTGTTAGAAATGCTCCAAGATTTAATAGAGACTCTGTGGTTGAGTGGTAAGAATGTGTGCATGAACCGAAGGGTACTGGGTTCGATCCCAGGGTTCTCCTTTCAATGTTTCAATACCTACATACTGTAACATTAATATCAACCAAGGTTGTGGTATTGCATTTGACCAAGTTGAATGTCTGAACGTTCCGCCCTTCGAAGGGGACGTAAATCCGTCGATCCCGTGTCCATGCGATGTTGAGAACGTTAAAGATCTCTACCATTCTTACAGAAAGGCAGGGGTTCGGCAAAATTTCCAGGATAGTGAGGTGAAAATGCTCCCTGGTATCGATGATTGGCCATAGTCGCTGAAATAGACCGACGTTAAAGAAGCAGAAAAAACACCGACGCACACTCCAAGATTTAATGCTGGTTATACAGCTGCGATTGTCAAATTTTTATAGCACGTAGATAGAGTCTCTATTTTTTAATATTCTGTGTTGTTGGGAGCGGCCGTGACAAGATACTACTTGGTTCCGCAACGAGATGGCGACACGTGTAAAAACGTGTCTTTAATCTCGCTTAGTTTTGGGAGTCTGGCTACGAAATCTGTATTACTTTATAGGTGTATGTTTCAAAATCAAGAGACCCAAACAAATCCTCAAACCCTTACAAAGACGACTTGACCCACTAAAAACTACCTAACAACAGAAGTCTATTCCATCGGCTCAAGATTACGGGATAAAAAGAGAGCTCTCCTGGTCCATCATCAAGTCATGACAAGTGACAAGTGGTGAGAATGCATCTAGTCTTAAGATTAAATAGCTAGTAATAAGTTAAAATGATGTTTGTTTTACATAGTAACAGACATTATTTAAGTTATAGGATATTAATCTATTTCGAATTAAAGGACTTAATTGGCTTGTCTTGAAAATGATTGGAAACATGAAACATGAAAATGATTGGAAATATTAATTAATATTAATCAATTGCCTCAAATTGGGCAGAATGTTTTTCTTCTAAACCACAACCTAGGTTTTTAGTTGTTTTAATAGTTTACTTGCCTATTTCACTAGATATGCCTCATTTAATAACATGCAACTAATCACAATAAATAAGTTATTTAAGTTTATAAGATTTAGGTATATAAGTCACCTGATGTTTGTCCTAGTATAATACTTTTACTTACCGTGGTCCTCCTGTGTTGTGTTAAATAAGTTGCTCTGACAGGCCCCAGGGCATGAAGATGTGTGTTCCCTGTCTGATATGCCTCAATAAAAATGATAAGAAGTAGTAGGTAATAAGTTCGTTAGAGTAGGTGTTAGGTAATGTGTAAAGTATAGTGATCTGACACACAGTTTTCTACACTCAATGAAAGTAAATATTAATTAACGGCGACATAAGAAACTCAAACGACATTAATTGTGCGAATGGTTAACCTAAATCGCAGCCAAAAGAACCGAACAATGAATGTAAGTGTATAAGATTTAGATAGTTATGTATTTGTACGCATACAAAATAATAGGTTTATAATTTTTACAATAAATTTCTAAGCAAAAAACTAATACATCTTATATTTACTTTTCATATAATAGTAAATTGTGCCAGCACGATAAGTAAATTAATAATGTAGCTATAATAGACCTTGGTAAATTTGCAGATGAGCCCTTCGCAAGGTTTCCCTCTCAATTTTTCAGTACATACTGTTATAAATCAACACCAACCGAGGTTCTGGCATTGTATTTAAGCAAGTTGAATGTCTGCACGTTCTGCCCTTCGGAGGGACCATAAAGCCGTCGGTCCTGTATCCATGCGATTTTAAGAACGTTAAAGATCCCTACCCTCCTTACACATAGGCAGGGGTTCAGCAAACTTTCCGGGATAGGAAGGTGAAGCTGCTCCCTGGCGTCGGTGATTGGCCATAGTCGCAGAGATAGCCGACGTTAAGGTAAAGAAAAACTTTAAAAAAGCAGATGAGCTCACAGAGGGCTCTATTTTTTTTAGAAATATGCTTAGAACCCCCCTTGGATGGATAAACAACATGAAAAATTTCTTGCAAACAACCCCCAAGAAAATTTGGGGATGGGGTGATGGGGTGATGGGCGGGGAAAAAGAAACGAAAAGTGCGAAAAGGAACAGCTTGGACATGCTTTTTAAGCTGTTTTTATTCCATTTTGCAGCTATACCTCCTTAAAATCCTGTTTACCCCGCACAGAACCTCTATTCGCCTCAGGTCCGGTAACGTTCTTGGATGTTGTTCCCAATCAGTTTTTCTTGTGGTTTAAACTTTGGGGGTGGTTGTATGCATGCATATGAGTAAGCAAACCCCAACTACGCAGCACTCAACCCACCCCACCTGTGTCCCATGTCGGCTGACACACCCAAAACACGGGGGGTGCTCTCCTTCGCATTCTGCATGCCTACAACCACCCTCAATGCATAAAACACACGACAAATTTCCTGGAAACTACCCCCAAGAAAAGTATGGGGCTATGGCGAATAGGGGTTATGTGCCTGATAAACAGGATTTTAAGGAGGTGTATTTGCAAAATGTGATAAAGGCAGCTTATTAAGTTCTGGCTAACTTTTTGTTGCATTTTTGTTTGTACTTCCCTTTTATCTTCTTCGTCGCCAAGCACCCCTATTCATCCTGGTACCATAACTTTCTCGGGGGTGGTTTGCACAAAATTTTTTGTGGTTTATGCACCCTAGAAGGGTTCTTAGTATGTTTCTAAATTTTTCTCCTAAAAACCCTCCGTGGGCTTATCTACAAATTTACCAAATACTTCATTTCTACTTTTTTTGGAAATTTTTTTTTAGAATTATTTTTCCACATTATTACACTACACACAACTCCATCAGGCATCGAAACAGATATTTAAGTTAAGTTATGTTATTGAGTTGTTGTACATTAAACACATACTTAATTACCTTTATGACGATTTAGCGATTTAGTTGTTGAATATAAAAATAATCCTGAATAAATAATGTCCAATTCGTAATACTGTTGATTTACTGTGCAGTTATGATAACAACACAAAACCTAAAAGAAAATATTGTCTTTAAGACAATAGAGTCGATTTTACTGCTATTTGATACAAAATAAACATTAAAATAAATCTATAACTGATCGTAGTCGAAAATGTTTTAGTAAACACATTAAAAGTTTCACAAATGTTTTACATGTTTTTTATATCAAGCTAAAGAAGGGTGTATTCCTCTATTATAATTCATTTTTATATAGTTAGTGCACGTCCTGCACTGTTTACGTTTCTCTGTAGAATTCCCCTCTTTTCATCGATAGTCGATCCTAAGTTGCGTTGACATTTGACATATAAAACTAACTTCATGTCATTCATTTTGACATTGCAAGAAGCAAAAGTTCTTTAGTTATACATCGTTAAAAAACAAAAATGAAACCCATGAAAAGTGATTGTGTTTAGTGAAAAAAGGTACTAAAGAAATACATAAGTATATTTATATCGGTCATGTAAAGCGAGATATGCTCCAAAACATGTTGCAAAAGTTTGGTTCTGCCCTCATTTTTGTCATCTACACACTAAAACAGGTCTGTATATAAAATTTCATAAAAATCGAACACACATGTACCGACAGTAAACCTTTACGATGCTATTTTATCCCATCAACACTGAAGCTATATTGAAGATAGTGAATTTTCAGCTTACTTCACGGAGTATTTAAAAACGTTTTTTCAGTAACATGCTTAAAACCCTAAAATAGTTATGGACCGGGAGTGAATGGGGGTGCTGGACGAGAAGGATAAAAAGGAAATATGATAGTAAAATGACAACAGAAAACAGCTAAGCTTTAAAAGCTGTCTATTTTGTATTTTGAAGTCATACCTCTTTTAAACCCTGTCCACTCTTTTTTCCTGAGGGTTCTTCCGAAGAAGTTTTTCTTGCGATTTATGCATTGAAAGTGGCTGTAGGCTGTAGGAAACCCCCATGACCATGTTGCGGATCTTTGATTATAAATTTATTACCTTTTCCTGTTTTAAAACTTATGATTAAAGATATCTAATTCTCTTGTAATTATTTTACAGATAATCAATTAGTCTAGAAATACACACATAGAAGATCTTATCCTAATAGTAAAGCTACCAGTTTAAAGAGCTAAGTAAATTAACAAATAGTCTGGTGCCCCTAAAATGGTTTTGTTTAGCATTTTGCTGCTTTGGATTGATCTCTTTATAAATAATTTTAAAAACTAATATGGTATATGGGAGCGATATGATTACCATATGAGGTCTGGATAAGTACATATAATATGACATATATTTTTGGATTTTGGATATAATTTATGTGGCATACCTCACACTATATATATATATATATATATATATATATATATATATATATATATATATATATATATATATATATATATATATATATATATATATATATATAGATGTACTAGTTATCAAAACAAAGACACTTTAGAATTCGATGTCGATAGTAAGAAAACCACCAAGTTAGACTCCGAATGACTCACATCATACGTACGAATTTGAATCTGAATTTTTGGGTAAACAGGTTAATTAATTTTCATTTGAATAAAAATAGATGTACCAAAGAACTAGGGTATATTGAAAACGTGGCCGAATATAACGGATACACTGCTTGCCCAGTGGAGAAATTAATTAACAAATCAACGACTTTTAGAAGAGAAAAAGCCGAAAAAACTTAGTTTGCCTACCATTTGAAGCTCGAATCAAGAAATGTCTAGATAGCATTTTAAAAGAAGCCAATTAGCAACTATATTTTACGACAAAACATACTTAAAAAACTTGTTACCTAGCCCAAAAGACTAGGATACTAACGCTAAAATGTCGGGAATTTATTAAATAGGTTGTAAAGATTGTGATATTAAATACCTCAGACAAACAAAAAGATGTATTGAAATTAGATTTAAAGAACATTCAGCACAACTAAGATACGGTACTATAGATAGGTCTTCCGTTGCCCGGCATATTTGGGGTAATAATCGCCACGTAGTTGAGTTGTAAATGTAAGATCTTTAGAATAATTCATACTCTAATGGCGCTAACTTGGTTAGTGAAACGATCGTCGGTTTTTTTAATGAGTTGTGGTGATTTTGGTGCCCCAAGTGTACTTATCAGTGCTAATCACAGGTTACAAGCTTCATTTAGTAATGTGTAGAAGTTATCGGTCAACAGTTTGCGCATCTTTTGTTATTAAGATTTGCATTTTCATTAGTATTTGATTTTTGTTACTGTATTATTATAATTTGCCGTTTTAATTTTCATTATTGTAATTCACTATAAGCTTGTTTTTGGTATTAATTCCAGAATAATAATGTATTTTTGATTTCAAGCCCGACATTAAATCAAAATGGAATAACGTACAAGTGATAATGTTTATCTTCAGCTTAAATAAAAAATTATTATTAGTTATGCGGCCATTCTCTGATATTATGTGTTTTTTGGACTCACGGTAGCTAAATTTATGTATTTTTTTAGAAATTGAAGATACTGTATGTCGGTCAACAAGCGTCTAACATTAAAATGGTATACGACACACACAGGTTATTTGAGCGCGATGTACACGCACGTTTCAAGGACCGATACGGTTTGTACTGCCCTACAGGAGAGAGGAACTCCGAGGTCCCTAATGAGCTGGGTGGCGAGCATGCTGGAGGACAGGAGAGTTTCGCTGACCTTGAGGGGCCGGGGGCTGGATGTTGTGGTGACGGGCGGCTGTCCTCAGGGCAGCTGCTTTTCGCCCCATCTATGGTGTCTGGTCATGGACGGCCTCTTGGAGCGGCTCTCCGAGAACGACTTCTACGCCCAGGCGTACGCTGATGATGGGCTGGTCTTAGTCACCGGCAAATTAGATTCCTCTGCTTCGTCTGTGAGTGCATGCAAGCTGCCTGTAGCATAATCGAAAATTGTTGTGCTGAGCTGTGACTCTCCGTAAACCCGGCGAAGACGGAGATGATCCTATTTACCAAGAAGAGGAAGGTAGAGGGGTTTAGGGCGCCCGTGATGTTTGGAAAACCTTTAGCTTTAGGGCGGGAGGTCAAATATCTGGGGGTAATCCTGGAATCCAAACTAACATGGGGGTCGCAAATAGAACGAGTTGTGAGGAAGGGAGTAGGGACCCTCTGGCAGCTGCGTCGAGTGATAGGGAGGACCTAGGGACTTAATCCTCAGATCCTTCATTGGATCTACACTGCGATCGTTAGGCCGAGAATGCTCTATGAGTGTGAACCAAACTACCAGCAGGAAGCGGGACAAACTCCAAAGGCTGGCAATCCTGGGTATCACAGGCGCTATGAGGACGACATCCTCAGCCGCGCTAGAGGTCCTGTTGACGCCCCCACCGCTTCCCATCTGTGTCAGGAGGGAGGCGATGGCGTCGTATCTTATAATGCGAGACGCAGGAAACTGATGCGGAGAGAGAGCGCAGCAATAGGGCATGCAAGAGTCGCCAAGGAGGTGGAAAAGGAATTCCGATTTTCGCCATAAAGGTGCAGGATGCCGATGACGATATTAGGTTGACTAGGCCATACACCCTCAGGATACCCAGTGGAGATCAGTGAAGGGAAAATGATGTTGCATTTCAGCCCGCAAGCCTGGTCTGTTTCACCGACGGATCGCGGCTGAAGGACCAACCATCCCCCGGGGTAGGAATATACATCGAGGGCCTGGGGGTGCGCGAGAGCTATGCTCTTGGCGCATATACTACGGCATTCGAAACAGAGATGTACGTTATCCTGTCTGTGGCCAGGTGGTGAAGAGGAGTCCCGAGAAATGTGTGTGCATCTGCTCGGATAGCCAGGCAGTCTCGCGGCCAGAATGAGGTCAACACTGGTTCAGGAGTGTGCCCTCAAAGGACTATCCAGAGCAAAGAAGGTACAATTAGTGTGGATTCCGGGACACTATGGCGTAGCGGAGAATGAGGTGGCGAATAATCTCGCAAGGCTCGTTTCCCGGCGGCCGTTCTGTGGCCCGGAGTCTGCGATAGGCATAAATAGGAAGACGGTCTCTGTCGCCTTAGACAGGTGGACCAAGGAAGCAATGAAGAGGCACTGGGGGTCGGTTGGTGGCTGCAGGCAGGCGATGGACTTCGTAGAGGGGTCGGACAGAGATAAAGCTGTCTGGCTACTCGAAAGAAGTCGACCTACGCTTCGCCGCATCCTTGGGGTGGTAACAGGCCACTGCGCGCTTAGAAGATACCTCACATTGATAGGCGTTGAGAGAAATCCCATTTGCCAGCAATGCAGCGAGGCTAAAGAAACGTCCTACCTGTGTGAATGCGAGGCTTTTGGGAGTCTTCAAACATAATTGTTGGATCGACGACTCTACAGAGGAATCAGGTAAGTACCGTCCAATTGAAGACCGTCACGGCCTTCATCTCGAGGTCGAGGCGGTTTGGCGACGGAACCGAGGAAGAGTAGAGCACGGTTTCTGGGTTGCTGGGGTTGGCAAAAAGGGCCCATTGTGGCCTACTTGCTTGGCGTTGGCGTCCCCACCACTGCTACTACTACTTATGCTACCCGCACGTTTTGAAACATAAATGGAACAGCCTGTAGAAAAATTCAAACACGCTCATTTGAAACAATTTTTCGAAAGTCTCATCATCGTTACCCCTCTATTGTTGCATTTTTTTAATGAAAATTCACTATAGAACCCAATAAAACGGTAACGTTTACCTGCACACTCTTAAGTACTTTATTCTAGGCAGTAACGATACTCCGTATAAGGAGTTACATATGCAAACTAACACGACGTAGTTTCAAGATTGTCTCTTTGCTTGCAGACTGGTGTCATTTGTAAACGAACTCATAACAAAGTGCATCGAGTTACAGAACACATATGGGGAATTTGCAGTAACATATGACAGGAATGCGTACTGTGTCTTAATAGGCATTTATCGGTTGTCGGTGTGACTCCGGCTCGGTGTTAGAATGGCATTGTTGTGTGACAGAAGTTGAGAACTCAAGACGCAGGCATTTATAGGAGTGAGAGCTAAATGAGCTCCGACGAATGGAGTCTAACTGGTTTTCTGACAAAAGCATCCTGCAGCCAGCGAGAGTTTAATAGACCAGCAGGAAGTTTAGCGTGGACATGCACTTAATCTTAAAGCTCCGTGATTGATTATTGCTGCATCGGTTACAACAGTTCTTGGCTACGCACGCGAATCCATACTAAAATAGATTAACCGTGTCAACGTGCCGATGATAGTAAGAGACTGCTTATATCTCTTTAAAAATCGGAAACAGTAATGGTTTGTCAAATTCACTTCCAGCAAGAAAATGTTACTTTGTTCTACTGTAAAGATGTGCCTGAAAATTACCTATTTAGTAACAACACATTAATTAGTAACGTTTTTTTTTTAAATTCACGTTAACGAGAAAACAATAATATACTGACTCTCCAAAAATTCGGAACACCCAGTAAGCGTTGACCAAGCGCAACGATATTTTCTATACTACCTACTCTGTTTTGTCTCTGATAAGAAATGATAACCGTATTGACAAGAAAACATAACAGCTGTAAACTTTTTAGTGAATTTTCATTTAGAAAATTCACTAATAGAGAGGTAGTGATGTTGAGACTTTCGGAAAATGTCTTCAAATAAGCGCGAATTAGGGCCTCTGAAACCCATTTCCATGGTCACTTAAAATGTTGGACACGTCTCCACCTATAACATTTTGTGTTAACTAGAGCTGCTGTGACAACATACTACCTGGTTCCGCACCGAGATGGCGTCCCTGTCGTACTTCTCTTCAATGTTCTACATGCTGACATGTTGCAATAATGTATCTTCCATTTGTTTTTGTCTACGATTTATTTAAATAGCATAGCAGTACAGGTAACGTCACCTGTCTTTGTCTGACATTGTAGATATTGCATTGCAGAATCTGACGTGATGTCGAGAATTAATTTAGTATTTAGAATAACTCTATTTTTCTTTGATCAAAAGACTTAAAAATTTGTACTCAGCCACGTATCTCTATGTTCTTTTAAGTTCTAAATTTTCGTTTCAAACAATTAAACAATTTGAGAGATACTGCGTTTAAAATAATATTTTTTAATTTTTTGTTAAGAAAAATTTGGCGTCAAGACCTGATGAACCAACCCATCCAAGCCATTAACAAAATAAAGGTAATTAATTCCCCAATTTGGTCCAAATCAGAGAAGTATATTTTGAGTTATCGGTTGGATACATACATACATACATACATACATACATACATACATATATATATATATATATATATATATATATATATATATATATATATGTATATATATATATATATATATATATATATATATATATATATATATATATATATATATCCAAACCGATAACTCAAGCAAAAATTCACTGATTTGAACCAAATTTGAGAATTACCTTTATTTTGCTAATTGCTTGGATGAGTTCGTTCATCAAATCTTAATCGCCAATTTTTCTTAATAAAAAATTAAAACATCCTTTTTAAAACGCAATATCTCTCAAATTGTCTAAGTGATTGAAACGAAAATTTACAACTTAAAAGAACATAGGCTCACGTGGTTGTGTACCGATTGTCAATTCGTTTGATCAAAGGGAGATAAAGTTATTTGAAACTAATAATAAAATAATCATCGACATCACTTCATATTCTGTAATGCAATATCTACAATGTTGGACAAAGACAGACGACGTTATCTGTACTGCTATCGTATTTAAATAAACCTTAGATACAAATGTAAACAATGGAAATTGTTGCAAGATCTCGGCCTGGAGAGCATTGTGAGAGATACAACATACTTGTTACGATTACTCTAGTTTACATAAAATGGTATAGATAGAGCTGTGTACAATGTACAATCAACTAACAATTGTACAAATTGTCAGCCTTGGTCTATTTCTTTCCTAATACCGGGACAAAGTTTGCGTCCAAAAGCGCCAAATTTTAGCGTGCGAATATATACTATAAACAAAACATTTCGGTACGCAGCAAGTGCGTTATAGTAGTGAATTTTCATAAAAATTGTACACTATTAGTAAGATATATTATTAAAACTAATTCTTTAAATTTAAATGGACCTTGGGTGGGTACTAAATTAAAGAGAAATAACATAATGATCTTCGCGGATAACTACAAATGTGTTTTAAAAATCGTAGATAAAAATCTAAACACTGGAAGTTGTCGCAAGATGTCAGCCTGGAGAACGTTGTGAGAGATACGACAGGGACGCAATCTCGGTACAGGACCAGGTAGTATGTTGTTACGATAGCTCTAGTTTACACAACATTTTATAGATAGAGCTGTGTACATTGTACAATTAAGTAATAATTGTGTAAATTGTCAGCCTTGGGCGATTTCTTTCCTAATACCAGGACAAAGTTTGCGTCCAAAAGCGCTAAATTTTAGCATGCGAGTGTATACTATAAAAAATTCGGGACGCAGCAAGTGCGTTATAATAGTAGTTAATTTTCATAAGAATGTAGCTGTCAAATTATAAACATGGCATGTATTTTCCTTATTGATTGTTTGGATGGTTTTGTTTTAGTCAACCCATCCAGTTTTTACAAACAATAAACAACAAAAAAGGTTTTTTATGTTATGGTAGAAAATTTTCGTAAAAATATTTAAAATCCAATAGCTCAAAAAATTTCCCGTAAAGTCAGAATCTTCAATCTTGAACCACAGTAACGCCGATGTAAACGCACGTGGGTAATAAATTAAAGAAAAATAACATAATGAGCTTCGCGGATAACTATAAATTTGTTCTAAAAAACCTTTTGTTGTTGTTTATTGTTTGCAAAAACTAGATGGGTTGATTAAATTAAATCATCCAAGCAATTAATAAGGAAAAATATCTTCCATATTTATAACCATCAATGACAGGTACATTCCCTTTGTAAATAATTAATTTTTCTCTGGAAAACTTTTTTAACTTTAATGACATTCGTAACACAATTTTTTTAAGGCACTTGCAGTACTTACATATTATATCTAAGACCAAATTTTAATTTTTTAGGTCTATATAAAATATTTTTTTTTTCAAATAATCGCTATCTGGGACTCTAAAACCGTTCTCCAAAGTTCATTTAAATTTAAATAATTAGTTTTAATAATATATCTAACTAATAGTGTACAATTCTTTTGAAAATTCACTACTATAACGTACATGCTGCACCCCGAAATTTTTGAATTTTGTTTTACCAAAAAATTATTTCTTTAAATTTGCGTAAAAGTTTCGAAAGAATTCTTCAAATGGAGCGTGCTGTGATCCCTAAAATTGATCTTTAAGGTCTGTTTAAGTTAAAGTATTAATTCTAGTAAAATGCCATATAATAATAGTGTACCATTCATATGAAGATTCACTACTATAACGCACTTGCTCCGTCCCGAATTTTTTAAATTTCAATTTAGATAGTACCATATATTGTACAAATAAGCTTTTGGGGGTCAGTTCCGGTAAAAGACCAATTTTAGTTAGAGTTGTGATGCCTGATTAAATAAATGTATAAAACTTTCTGTAATTGTCACTACCATGTTAGAATAGCAACTTTTTCAGGAAGCTCCTACTTTACGAATACTTCTACTGACTCTTGTTCGTGCGAATTACATTTTTGCATACTTCCCTACACTTAAGGTATATTATTACAAAAGCTATAAAAATTCACTACTATATCGCACTTGCCGCGTCCAGACCTTGTTAAGTATTAAACTTAAGAAGAGCCTTGGTGGTTCAGGGGTAAGAACGTTTGCCTCTGAACTGAAGGGTACTGGGTTCGATCCCAGGGTACTCCTTTCACTTTTTCAGTACAAACTGTAAGATTAACATCAACCGAGGTTCTGGCATTGTATTTGAGCAAGTTGAATGTCTGCACGTTCCGCCCATCGGAGTGGGCGTAAAGCAGGTCGGTCCCGTGTCCATGCGATGTTGGGCACGTTAAAGATCCCTACCATCCTTACCGAAAGGCAGGGGTTCGGCAACATTTCCAAGATAGTTAGGTGGAACTGCTCCTTGGCGTCGGTGATTGGCGATAGTCGCGGAAATAGGCCCAAGTTAAAGAAACAAAACACGCATACACACACTTAAGTGAAATAACTTAAAAATGCTTCTTTATTGATTTCGTAATTCAGAAAACCTACTAAAGTTGACGTAGCATTATTATGTACTGCACATAAAAGAATAAATTTAGTGTCTAGCCAATCTCTTACCTATAATGTTTATTACCTAAGACGGGCAAGGCGGGGATGATAGCCATATAGCTCAGTCCGTTTATTATGCCCGTTCTAGCAATTAGCGGTACACACAAGTCCATTATTTACAGAGCTGATCTCAGGACTTCCTAGCCGGTCTCTGCTACACAAACGATATCTACTAGTTTATGGGCCCGCTGGCTTACACACAGAACTAAAATACGACACCAGAATTAGATAAATAAGAATATATATCTGTGTTAGTAAGTGTACTTATCTAAAAGCAAAAAATAATACCTTACTCTGTGATTTATGTTCCAAATACTAGAAAGTGGCTTAAATATTAGAAATTTTAATCAATCTGCTCACTAGTCCATTGCGTGTCTAGAAGTGTCCATGGCAGACCTCTTGGTCCAATTGTGTCCCCGTCTCTAATTCCTGTTACATAGATGCAAAAAAAATAGCAAAAGTTGTGTGTGTATTTTGTTTCTTTAACGTCGGCCTATTTCCGGGACTATAGCCAATCACCGACGCCAGGGAACAGTTTCACCTCACTATCCTGGAAATTTTGCCGAACCCCTGCCTTTCTGTAAGGAGTGTGGGGATCTTTAACGTGCCCAACATCGTATGGACACGGGACCGATGGCTTTACGCCCCATCCGAAGGGCGGAACGTGCAGACATTCAACTTGCTCAAATACAATGCCACAACTTCGGTTGATGCTAATGTTACAGTTTGTACTGAAAAAGTGAAAGGAGTACCCTGGGATCGAACCCAGTACCCTTCGGTTCAGAGGCACACGTTCTTACCCCTGAACCACCGAGGTTCTATAGCAAAGGTTAAGCAGTTAAAAACACGCCACTTTGTGTTAATGTGAGTCAATAGCTATTATATTAAAAAAAGATACAAAATAGGAAAAGGAAAAAAAAACAAAAAGAAAAAAATATACTTTATTTGTCTGTAAATATGAAAAAATAATCAAAACGTAAACCAATATATCTGATGTAATAATAATTAAAAAAATAGTGTACAGATGAGGTCCAAGCCAAGAAGCACGCACACGCATACATTAACATGCACCATCACACCACACACACGCACCACGCACCACACACACACACGCGCGCGCAAGAAGAAGTCCCTAGATTATATAACGACATACCTAGACTCTATTAAATGTGCTAAAACCGGTAGTATAGAATGGTGGAAAATTTTCAAAACTAATGTCAAAGATATAACACAGAATTATGAAATACAAAAAAGACAGCAGGAAAATATGACAGATTAAGGATATCGTTGGAAAAAACTCTAAAAACTGAAGGGTCAGTTGACACTGTAGCGGTTCTCAAAATAAATAGAGAAGTTAACGACATTTTTAGAGTATAAAGTGAAAAAAAGTTAGCTTCTATAGGAATGCAAAATTTGATAGAAGTGGACAGACCGACAGCTATGACTCTGTTACCAACGATCTCCGAAAAGAATAATTTGACAGCAGTACGAAGTTAGGGATATATTATCAGTGAGCCAGTTAAGATATGTTAAGTAGTAAGGTCGCATTTCTAAGTTTTATAGTGTGATGATAAGACAATTGTAGATAAAGACAATGAACTGTTTGCTGGCATAAAATGTTTAGACGATAAAAATAAAAAAAATCCTTGACGAACCCCTAAATCTTGAAGAACTAACAAAGGCATTAAGATACTTAAACAAAAACAGGGCGACGGGAATAGATGGATTGACTCCCGAGTTTTATTTGGCATTCTGGGAAAAACTAAAAACTCACTATTTAGATATGATTCAAGAATCATTTGCAAAAGGTTCACTACCTAAATCACTCAGAACAGTAGTAATCACTTTACTGTTTAAAAAAGATGACCCCGAAGTTTTAGACAACTGGCGTCCTCTATCGCTCATGACAAGTGATTACCAAATATTGTCAAAATGTTTAGCTAATCGTTTTCTAAATATGCTGCGTAATATTATCCATACGGACCAAAGCTACTGTGTCCCTGGAAGATCAATTTAAGACAGTTTTCATCTGTTTCATGAGTTTATAAATCATGTCAATGAAACAAGAGCTTCCTCGGCGATTATATCTCTTGACCAGCGGGGCGCGTTTGATAGGGTAAGTCATAGGTACCTTTTTTACATTTTGGAAAAATACAACATTGGTCCAGAATAAAAAAATATGTTGGTCTTCTATACACTGAAGCAGTATGTGTGATACGTGTTTCGTCTCTCCTAACATCTCCGGTGAAATTTTCTACGGGGAATACGTCAGGGTTGTCCAATGTCTGTGATTTTGTTGACGTTATGTATTAAATCGTTTCTTAATGTTATCAGAAAATCTGTCAGTGGGTGTACGATTTATTTTGAAAGTAAAACTATTAACCTTCAAGCTTGAGCATATGCTGATGATGTTAATATATTCTTGTCTAGAAAGGCGGATATTGACGAGGTGTTGAAATGTTATAATACATATTCGAAAAATTCAGGAGCTCAGCTTAACCTGGATAAGTGTAAGGAATATTGGTTAGGAAGCTACAAGAGTTCTGTTGAAACACATCTGGGCATCTATTGGTCTTCTGGAGATATCAAAATCTTGGGTGTTTCTTTTAAAAGCGCCACGCCTGGAGTGTAGTGTATAAATAGGCTGCTCACAAGGATACAACCGTTCATTCTTGTTCCGAGTAGTTAGACTCTGCACATCGCGTGCTAGACTTTAGATCACATGTATGTTGATCCTTACCTTTATCATTATTTTATATTATTCATTTTTATATTAAGTATTGATTGTTTAAAGTAGTAAATAAATTGTTTTAAAAATTCAAAGTCTTAACCGTAAAGTTAAGTCGCGTGACGTGTGGTAGGAAAACCTACCTTTGCTGTGATAAACATTTTGCGTTAACTTCTGAATGTTCTTGGGTACGGAAAGGAATTGGGGATGTAATGTTCCATGTTTGTATTATAGAGCCACGCGACCGATGTGCTGTGTACTTTACTTTGTGGTTCTGACTTACTTTTGGCTTGGTCTGTTTAAATTAACCTAATGCTTATAGTCGTAGAGGTAGTTTGTTTTGTATATTTGTTATTTTCTTTAAGTATTGGTGTACTGGCTGTGATTGTTTTCTTGTTGCTTATCGGCGATGCAGAGACATGGCTCTAAACGACATAATTTGTCTAAGGTGGAATAATGTAAACGGCATACACAAGTCGACAGACTTAGATGTCTTAGAAGATATTTAGAGAGACTTATTATGTATAAGCACGTATCGTGTGTGTAATAATAGTGATAATGATAATAATAGCGACATATTCACTTACAAAATTAGATAGTCAAGCCTAATTTTTTTACTAACTATGTATATCAGTTTTTCATTAAATAAATAAATAAGTAAGTAATATATATATATATATATATATATATATATATATATATATATATATATATATATATATATATATATATATATATATATATATATATATATATATATGTGCAAAAACGCATTTCACTCATTCCGATAAGAATGTGCTGATAGTCAATGTTTTGTTGGTTTGTAAACAAAAAAATTGACTATCAGAACATTTCTTATCAGAATGAGAGAAACGCGGTTTATTATTTCAGTTTATCGGTCAGTTTGATATTTGATAGTACTACCGAAAATTAATTTCTCAATGGTGCATTCTGTAGAAGAAAGAATTGAAATAATTTTTCAAAAACGATGACTGTGCCAACCGTACCGCAAATTTGTTTAATGAACGACATCCGAGCAGACATGTTAACGGAAAAACATTTTGGAGTTAGTTGCAAAGTTTCGACAAAGTCGTTCAGTAGCCAACAAAAAACGGGATCTTGAACGTGAATTTCCGTTTAGAAATGAGACTACTGAGATTGAAGTTTTAGGACAAATTGCTGCAGACCCAACTTTGAGCACGAGAAAATTAGCCACTGTTTCACACATCAAAAGAAGAACTATTCAGCGAACATTGAAGTATCATAAATTTAACCCCTATAAAATTCATCTTGTACAACAAATGAATGAAGATGATTTTGATCGGCGGCTGGAGTTTTGTGAAGTTATGACTGCACAAATAGCTGATAACTGGACTTTCTGGTCAATATCTGTTGTACAACAAATGAATGAAGATGATTTTGATCGGCGGCTGGAGTTTTGTGAAGTTATGACTGCACCAATAGCTGATAACTGGACTTTCTGGTCAATATCTGTTTTTCAGACGAGTGTATGTTTTTATTTAACTCTACAGTCAATCGTCATCATTGTCGTTATTGGGCAGATAATAATCAAATAAATTTTCTCAAAGTCCACACTCAAACTCCACAGAAATTGGATGTCTGGACTGACATTTTTGGAGACCGTTTAATCGGACCAATTTTTCTTGATGGCAATTTGAGTGGCGAAACGTATTTGGAGTTACTAGAAGATATCGTTTACCCTCTACTAACTGACAGTGTTGAAAATGATGATCGCTATCAAGAAAATCAATTAGTGTTTCAACAAGAAAGAGCTCCTTCGCATTTTTCACAACGTGTTAGGGAGTTCTTGAACAGATAGTTTCCAGAGCAATGGATTGGGCGTAGAAGTGCTATTGAGTGGCCCCCTAGATCACCGGATTTAACTCCTTTAGATTTCTTTCCATGGGGCCCTTTAAAGAGTAGAATTTACGTAACAGAACCGGAGTCTCTGGAATAATTACGACGACGCATTGTTGAAGAATGCCGTCTAATAACTCCACAACTGCTCCAGAATGTCAGAGTTTGTTTTGAACAAAATTTGTACTTTTGTATGGAAGCTGGTGGTCAACAATTTTGACACTTATTTAACTCAATAAACATTTTTGAACGTTTGGTTTGTTTTTTAGTTTTTTTCAATGAAAAAGTGAACAATTAGTGCATTTCTTATCACAATGAATGAAATACGTTCTTGCAACTCCAACAGTGAATAATTTTTAAACAAGTTAATAAACCTTGCAAAAAAAATTGTGTACTAAATTCAGAAAGGAAAGAGCTTTCAAATGGTGTAATACTCGACCCATGTTCCCTATTTAAACTATAAGGGTTGCTATCATCACCCTTAAGGGGCTGATGTGACAAAGTTGAGTTTTATGTCAAAACATTTCCCCTCAATATTAAAATTGTCGGGTTTCAGCGTTTCTTAAAAAAAATTCTCTGGACGCAAATCGGTCTGTTTCGTTTTCAATGCGCCACCCTGTATATATATATATATATATATATATATATATATAAACTAATTGCGCTCAATAAAGACATTCTTACAACAGTTACTCCCATTCCATGTACGCACACAACAAGATAGCGGGGTCATTTATAAAAGTATACTTGGCTTTTTCCAAGAGCGGGTATGTCACCGTGTCGCATGTGTCCCATGTCGAATGTCCCGCAGTGTGGTGCGACACAGCTCAGACTTGACACCACTGATAAGATAGAGAGCCTTACAAGCGCCCGATATCTTCCAGCGTAAATCATGGCTATCCGTGCTCCATATAAGGTACACGCAAGACGTGCCAAACGTCCTGCGTATCAAACATGACAATCCCAGATACTGTTGTCAATTTGGGAAGTCTTTATAAGTGGTTTCTAAGTCTTTAAATATAAACCACTTATGACAATTATCTAAATTGGTGAAAAAAAGTATTATGTAATGAATTTTCTAGCAAAAAAATTGTTTAGGGAAATTTTTGAGAAAAATATTTCATACCTTACTAGATTTCTTTTTATGGGGATATGTGAAAAGCATTGTGTACAAAACTAAACCTTTTGATTTAAATGACTTAAAAGAACGAATAACGCTTGCGCTTAGGTCGATCACGCCTGATATGTTAAATAATGTTAGAAGACAGTTTTATTTGAGAGTAGGGTGTCGCCAAGAAGTTCGCGCTGAACATTTTGAACATCTACTTCATTGACATTCATAGTTCTTTTTAGTGTTTTACATTTCATTACATTTTGCATTACAATTTAGTTTTTTATTGTATTGTGGCTAATTTTGGTAACCACATGATTTTATTTTATTCTATCTTAATTGTTGCAATAAACTTGAGATCGATAAAATTTTTGAATAGAGAATATTTTTTTTATGTATATATTTATTTAGTTATTTATTCAATCCACCGATACACGTGATCATACACAGAACTTAAGATTCTAAACACTTCCAAATACCAGAAATTTCTTAATACAACTAAAATATATTTCCTTGGATACCTAAGTCAACATGACTTGTTTGTATCCTTTACAGCTAACTCTATATAATCGTCAGTACATTAATTAAACCGCTTAATATCTATAATATTTACTTTTTTTCCCTCTTTTTTTTGTGCCCCTATCTAACCAGAATGAACAGACCTTTTAAACGATATATTACAAGCCTATACTTCCCCTTTAAAAAATTGGGGGTTGTACTTGGCATTCATTTTCACGTTGAAAAATGTCAACTTATAATTTAAATTTGACGTGTTTCGGGATTTTTTATAAGAACGTACAGTAACCGAAATAACGAATTTATTCCTTTTGGCTGTTACACACTGTATGTATATATATATATATAAATTGAAACTGACTCCGGATATGGGTTCTAGGTGTCCTGGTTTTTGCTCATTTGAAGAAATTTTTTCAAAAGTCAAAAGTCAGGATTTCCTCATTAGTAAATTTTTTTAAAGAGAGTTTATTGAAAAGTAAAAACAATATAAAAAATAACATAAAAATAAGATCCTAAATCGTAATATTTTTTCTAAACTCAGTAAGAACAGGATTTTACTTAGTCGTTTACCCTTAACTCTGACTTTTTGCTGATTTTGAGCTGGTGCGGATTTGTTATATGATATGCACAATTCCTTATGTTTTCCGAGATGTTTTCATTCCAAGCCAAAAACTTGTAAAGCTCAGTTCATATACTCGCGAATTGCAAAAGGCAAATTTCGGAATTGCTGCGAAATGTAACCCTATTGGTTTCTTTTAAATAATATCGTAAAATTATTTAAAACAGACCAGTAGGAGTCCCTACGCTCGTATGCTCAAAAGTTCATACGCTCTCGATTTGGTTTCGCAATTCCTGAGCGTATGAACCTAGATTTATTAAGTTTAATTCATACACACGCGAATTGCGAAACTGATTTCTATCGGTCCATATTACGATATTATTTGAAATCAACCAATAGGGATAGGTTTCGCAGCAATTTTCCAATTCGGTGTTCGCAATTCGCGAGTGTATGAACATAGCTTTAGACAATTGATATATCGAGAAAAATACATCGATGTGTCGAATACAGAGTGGCGCATTGAAAACGAAAAGGAAAACCGATTTGCGTCCAGACAATTTTTTTTAAGAAACGCTGAAACACGTCAATTTTAATATGGGGGGGGGCATGTTTTGACATAAAACTCAACTTTGTCACACCAACCACTTAAGGGTGGTGATAACGATCCTTATATTTTAAATAGGGACCATGGGTCGGATGTAACATCATTTGAAAGCTCTTTCTTTTCTGAATTTAGCACACTAATTTTTTTGGAAGTTTTATCAACTCGTTTAAAAATTATTCACAGTTGGATTTGCAAGAACGTATTTCATTCATTGTGATAATAAATGCACTAATTAGTCAATTTTTCGTTAAAAAAAACAAAAAAAAAACGTTCAAAAATGTTTATTCAGTTAAGTAAGTGTTCAAATTGTTGACTACCAGCTTCCATACAAAAGTACAATTTTTTTTCAAAACGAACTCTGACATTCTGGAGCATTTGTGGAGTTATTAGACGGCATTCTTCAACAATGCGTCGTCGTAATTCTTCCAGAGACTCCAGTTCTGTTGCGAAAATTCTACTCTTTAAATGGTCCCATAGAAAGAAGTCTAAAGGAGTTAAATCCGGTGATCTAGGAGGGCACTCAATAGCACCTCTACGCCCAATCCATTGTCCTGAAAACTCTATGTTAAAAAACTCCCTAACACGTTGTGAAAAATGCGGAGAAGCTGCATCTTCTTGAAACACTAATTGATTTTCTTGATAGCGATCATCATTTTCAACAATGTCAATTAGTATAGGGTAAACTATATCTTCTAGTAACTCCAAATAGGTTTCGCCACTCAAATTGCCATCAAGAAAAATTGGTCCGAATTAACGGTCTCCAAAAATGCCAGTCCAGACATTCACTTTCTGTGGAGTTTGAGTGTGGACTTCGTGAAAATTTCTTGGATTATGATCCGCCCAATAACGACAATTATGACGATTGACTGTAGAGTTTAATAAAAACGTACACTCGTCTGAAAAACAGATATTGAACAGAAAGTTCACGTTATCAGCTATTCGTGCAGTCATAACTTCACAAAACTCCCGCCGCCGATCAAAATCATCTTCATTCAGTTGTTGTACAACATGAATTTTATACGGGTGAAATTTATGATGCTTCAATATTCGCTGAATAGTTCTTCTTTGGATGTGAAACAGTGGCCAATTTTCTCGTGCTCAAAGTTGGGTCTTCAGCAATTTGTCCTTAAACTTCAATCTCAGTAGTCTCATTTCTAACCGGAAATTCACGTTCAGGATCCAGTTTTTTGTTGGCTACTGAACCAGTTTGTCGAAACTTTGCAACTAACCCCAAGTATTTTCTGATAACATGCCTGTTCGGATGTGGTTTATTAAACAAATTTGCGGTACGGTTGGCACAGTCATCGTTTTTGAAAAAAAGAGTAATTATTTCAACTCTTTCTTCTACAGAATACACCATTGTGAAATGAATTTTCGGTAGTACTATCAAGTATCAAACCGACCGATAAACTGAAATAATAAACCGCATTTTTCTCATTCCGATAATAAATGTTCTGATAGTCAATTTTTTGTTTACAAACTAACAAAACATTGACTATCAGCACAGTTATTTCGGAATGAGTGAAATGCGTTTTTGCATCTTGCTGAATTCAGAAAAGAAAGAGGTTTCAAATGATGTAACACTTGACCCATGTTCCCTATTTAAAATTTAAGGGTTGTTATCACCACCCTTAAGTTTTATGTCAAAACATGTCCCCCTAAATATTAAAATTGACGTGTTTAAGCGTTTCTTAAAAAAAATTTCTCTGGACGCAAAGCGGTCTGTTTCGTTATCAATGCGCCACCCTATATATTTCTATGCATTCGATACATGGCATAACAGCGAGGCATCGCTTCGAAAATATCGATGTTTTCGATCCACCGATCTACCTATATCAAACATCACTACAATACAGGGTTCAGTAAACACATAAGATGATACGTTTATTGTTTCTTCTTTTAAGCTCACTTCAAATATGACTAATAAAGATGTCACAAAACTATTACAAGTGCTCCATCCTACCTGCATTCCCTTACAAATTGCATGGCAAGCAGTAAAGGTCAGAGAATCCATAAAGTTCTGGGACAAATGGAACACAATCTTTTAATAAATAAATTCACGCCAATGTACTAATACCGTATACTTGTGTTGCACATTCTCGATAGCACTGGTGTGATTTTTACTACCATAATAAAATGATGATAATATATACCAGCACATTGTGCTATATGAAATTACATTATTATTAAGAATACATCGTCTCACACTGCACTTTATTATATGGGTGGGTATGTAATATATAAGGTGTATTTTACAGGTAATTGTAGTAACATCGTAATTTTTGAAACTGATTTTCTATATAATAATATTGTTTTGTCACAAGGACGCTTAGTAAAGTTCAGTTAGGTTTTTTGTTGAGAAACAGCATTTGCATTTATTAAGTACCATACGTTCTGAGTATTATTGCACGCCGGTTTTCGACCTAAAGGCTTGGTTTTGTTGGGCTAGAAAAAAGATTACTCAGGAATTGAAAATATTGCGAAAATTCAAAAGAGATATTTCACTCATTCACCTATATAGACTAAATATAGACGTAGCACGTTTTCCTTTTACCATCATGCTTACTATCATCATCATCACAGTCAAAAAGCGATGTCGCCTTGTCGTCACAAACTAGGCCTTCTATTTTTAGCAGGTCTTTTCATTTCCTTGTAGCTCTGGACTTAACCAGCTTCGTCAAGTTACCCAGAAGTCTTCCTGTTAGCGAATTTACGCAGAACAAATTTGCTAATAAGGCGATCTGTGTTTATATATATATATATATATATATATATATATATATATATATATATATATATATATATATATATATATATATATATATATATATATATATATATATATATATACGAAACAGACAGATTTGCGTCCAGGTAATTTTTTTTTTAAAGAAACGCTGAAACACGTCAATTTTAATATTATTGAGGGGGACATGTTTTGACATAAAGCTCAACTTTGTCACGTCAACCCCTCAAGGGTGGTAATAACAACCCTTATATTTTAAATAAGGAACATGGGTCGAGTGTTACATCATTTGAAAGATCTGTCTTTTCTGAATTCAGCACACTATTTTTTTTTGAAGTTTTATCAACTCGTTTAAAAATTATTTACAGTTGAAGATGCAAAAACGCATTTCACTCATTCCGATAAGAAATGTGCTGGTAGTCAATGTTTTGTTGGTATGTAAACAAAAAAATAGACTATCAGAACATTTATTATCGGAATGAGATAAATGCGGTTTATTATTTTAGTTTATCGGTCGGTTTGATACTTGATAGTACTACCGAAGAATTGAAATAATTTTTCAAAAACTATGACTGTGCCAACCGTACCGCAAGTTTGTTTAATGAACAAAATCCGAACATACCAGTTAACAGAAAATACATTTTGAAGTTAGTTGCAAAGTTTAGACAAAGTGGTTTAGTAGCCAAGAAAAAAAGGGATCCTGAAGGTAAATTTCCGGTCAGATATGAGACTACTGAGATTGAAGTTTTAGGACAAATTGCTGCAGTTCCAACTTTAGGCACGAGACAATTAGCCACTGTTTCAAACATCAAAAGAAGAACTATTCAGCGAATATTGAAGCATCATAAATTTCACCCGTATAAAATTCATCTTGTACAATCACTGAATGAAGATGATTTTAATCGTCGGCTGGAGTTTTGTGAAGTTATGACTGCACGAATAGCTGATAACGGGAACTTTCTTTCAATATCTGTTTTTTCAGACGAGTGTACGTTTTTATTAAACCCTAGAGTCAATCGTCATAATTGTCGTTATTGGGCAGATAATAATCCAAGAAAATTTCACGAAGTCCACACTCAAACTCCACAGAAATTGAATGTTTGGACTGGCATTTTTGGAGAACGTTTAATTGGACCAATTTTGCTTGATGGCAATTTGAGTGGCGAAACGTATTTGGAGTTACAAGAAGATATCGTTTACCCTCTACTAATTGACATTGTTGAAAATGATGACCGCTATCAAGAAAATCAATTAGTGTTTCAACAAGATGGAGCTCCTCTGCATTTTTCACAACGTGTTAGGGAGTTTTTGAACAGAGAGTTTCGATAGCAATGGATTGGGCGTAGAGGTACTATTGATTGGCCCCCTAGATCACCGGATTTAACTCCTTTAGACTTCTTTCTATGGGGCCATTTGGAAGAATTGCGGTGACGCATTTTTGAAGAATGCCGTCTAATAACTCCACCAATCCCATTCGATTACGGGTGTTATAAAAAGTGTTTGGGGCTAATACTTTTGGCTCTGCAGCTATCAGGAATCTGGCCCGCGAAATGCAACATGAGCTTCCTCTCAGCAACACATGAAAAATATCCGGCAAGTATCTCAGCAATTTCTGCCCGACTAGTTATATTTTTGTTTTCGTATAGTATATTCGAAATGCAGTGCTCTTCACAAGGTTTTTTTTTAGATTAACAAGCTGCCATAGTGCTTTAGTTTCACTTGGGGCGTTACAAATACAAGATGCTGTGTAGTTTTGTTTTTCCTGTTTAATTAGGTTATTTACCTCGGCTTTCATTACTTTATACATAGAGTTAATCTTCCTCTCTCCAGATTGGTTGCGCATTGAATTTAAAAGCCTTAGGTCATTAAGTTTTTGTTGCAGATTTGGTGAAAACTTGACTCGAGATTTTACATTAAAACCGGAATTTACAATTTTTTTTTAACTTTTCGGACAAGCTACCTCTAAGCACCAGACACAACTGTCGAAACAAATTTTAAATGTCATGTCTACATCCTCAATTTTCAGTTAAATAGAAATCGTGTGTGCTCGCAAAACAAGTTTTGAATTCGTTAATTTTCATTTCATTAGGGGTCTATAATTTGGCAGATAGTTTACTTTTCTAAATATGAATTAGGTTTCTTTCTGAAAATCATTTGTATAACTTTAACGAAATTTGTGATGCAAGTTTCAAGAGACTTACACTATCTACAGATATAACAAAATTTAGTTCTTTACCTTCATAGAACAACGAAATAATAAACTCTTGATCACAAATCCTCTTTTCCATCTGTGACATCAATTCCCTTGTTACTCCTATTTCTCGTTGCACAAATTGACATTTTAGCTTATTTTTAATATATGAACGTTGGTTGTAGTTGCTATTACTGGGCACGGTGTTGACGGAATCGTGAAATTCTTTGTCACCTTGACTCCCAGAACCAAATCATTCATAAATTCTTTAAGTATTCGATTTTCACAAATATTTTGTGGCAATTTTTTCGACACTAGAGTATCAGTTAGTTCATTTTTTTTCATTTTGTATTGTTCATTCACTAAAAACTACTCACTCTCCGCCATCCTTACAATCACATCACTTTATTTGTATGCCATATATCATTCTAATGAGAGCGAACAGGATGTACTTTCGCGTAATAACATGGTGTTGACAACGGTTTTCGGGATTTTAGTGGCGGAGATTTCCGGATTGCTAGTTCGCATAGTACGTTTTACCTAGGTTAGGTTAGGTTAGGTTTGTATGTGAGTGGGCCATATCGGCCCTCCACCGCGACCTTAAGGTCTATTGTGGCTCACGCCTAAAGTCTATATTTCGCCCAAAAAATCCAGCCTCCTGCAGAGGTCGATAATCTTTGTGGGAGAAAGTTGATCCAGGTCTTCTGGAGCAAGCTTTACCTTGCCAAAGAGCAGGTATCTAGTCCTGTCCGCTGCCGGACAGTAACACAGCACGTGCTCTGCTGTTTCTTCATTCTCCATGCACAGCCGGCACTCGGTCTCCTGACCGACCCCAATACGGTGCATGTGGTGCCGCAAGCGGCAGTGTCCTGTATACAGGGCGACTATAGTTCTCAGTTGTTGTCTGTTCAACTCTAGAAGCTTTTTAGCCCTTGACTCAGACAGGCCATTTATGAAGGCCTTAGAGTGGGCTAATCCTGGAAGATTTTGCCAATATTGGATTGTCATTCTTTCTGTCCAGGTCTTTAAGGTGCGTTTTGCTGTGCAAGATGTTATCCCCAGCACCGGTTCTGGTCCAACAAAGTCACTCTGGGCCCCACTCTTGGCAAGCGCGTCGGCCGCAACATTGCCGTCATGGTCCGAGTGACCCGGTATCCAGACCAGCGACAGCTGCCCAATTCGTTATTTACAACTCCATACCGTCTTTGAATTACACCGGTAGGAACCAAGAGCCTTTATTGCAGCTTGGCTATTTGCATATATCTTTATCGATTTGTGTGTATCCAGGTTTTTTAAACTTTCCCTTGCACACATCTCGATGGCATACACTTCTGCCTGGTGTATGGTTGCGTACTTACCGAGGCTAGCTGATAGTCTAGCATCGGTGCTGCCCCCATATGCGCCAGCTCCTACTCTCAAATTGGTTTTGGAGCCGTCAGAGTACCAGCAGAGGTCCGCTTTCAACAGGGTCGTTTGGTTTCGGTCCCAGTCCTCCCTGTCCAGGAGGACGATCTTAAAAGACAGATCTCTGCTGTTCCTTGTAGGCATCCAGTCTGAGACCATTCCCAGAATCCCGTGACCATCAATGTCATCAAGGAGTCCGGACCCTCCCAGACTGACTTCCTTCGGCATGTTATCTGCCGTCTGCTTTAGTCTGTACGTAGTCGACCTCGCCACCCTCTCCAACCATATGTGAAGAGGGGGAATATTAAGGAGGACCTCCAGAGCGGCTGATGGTGCGGTGCTTATCGCTCCCGAGTTTTACCTATGTAATTTGCATTATTTGGTGATGTAGTATGTATTAATCTACGCATGGCACCTAACTACTCTGTCTTTGTCAGGTATTGGACTTTAACCACTTAAGTCGTTTCAATTCATAACTTTTAGAATTTATCTTTAATTTGGCAAAAAAACCCCTCAAAATTGTTGTAAACTAAATGATTTAAAATTCACAAACGAGGTTTACTTGCACCATTCCTAGCTACGTGTAATGTCTCATTTCCGCAGCTCTTATACCTTCAAAAATATAGCGTTTTCAAAATCATTTTTATATATTTTTGTGGCAAAAATGTCAGTTATAGATGATTTATGAACTCCTCCGCGGAATGAATGAACAAAATGAGCATATTTGCCAAGCTTTGTTTAAACCTACATACACACTCATATATGTATATATATAAACATATAAAAATTCAAACGGACATGGATATGGTTTCTAGGGGAGCTTATTTGAAATGATTTTCCGAAATGTTCCCATTTTCATCCTTATACCAACTCGGTGGTACCATATTTTTGTACTATCACCAGAATCGTAAAGTTCAAAAACCAGAATTAGGATGGGTGAAAATCGACTTGCAATATTTGCTCATAATAAAATTTAAATGAAAATGATGCAAATGGTCTACAAAAGTTAAAAAAATCAGGTATTAAGTATAATGTAATAATTAAGATTAACAAGTATTGCTTATAAGAAGCATTAAAGTACAAAATCATCATCGGTTTTCTCATTTTCTCTTAGCTATTTTAACGCATCACGTTATTTACATACCACTGATCGATATAATTAAATATAATGATACACAATTATCTGGAAACAAGATTTAGATTAAACTTTTCGTCATTATTCATTGCATCCACGGTTAGCTTGTACCAGATAAGATCTAAGATTAGATCAGCACATATATTAGATCAAGTATCACCGTTTAAATACTTTCTTTAAGCTTGTTAAGAGAAACATAAAAATAATTAGACTGAACTGCTCAATAAATTTCCGATGTTGCCAGCAAAGTTAACATATATTTTGTTAATATTAGTATATTTATTGAGTGTTAAGGCGTATCCACACAAATAAATATTTGCATTGTGCATTGTATTTGACACAATTGGTTCGTATACGCCGAAATTTTGATTGATGTAGATTGTAGGCAGCATGCAAACTCACACAAATAAATTCGTGACGAACAACGCACGCTATCCACCGTGCTGTCGCTTTTCTAGTCAACAGCAAAGAGATTTGCGGCGTACAGTTGTGTCAATGTGGACCATACTCTCAATGCAGTGCAGTTTTGTTATATTTAGCGACGTAGCGGATTAGGCCGTACAACACAGAACATAAATATTTTCGTGGGAAAATACGTGACCAAATTCAAATTTGCGCCGCAAACTTTTGTCCGATTTTCAAAATACAAAGTACAACATAAATATTTATTGATGTGGAACCACCTTAACACACCTATAATAAATAATAAGGAAATTTTTATCACATTTTAATTGAGGTTGCGTTAGGTGGCAACTATATTTATTTATTACCGAAATTTTATTAAGAACATTTCGACAGTTGAGATGTGACGATCCTAATTCTGAAAAAATTGACCTTAACAGGCATGAGCTAAAACTTTGTTTTAGATAATTTCCATAGAAAAATGTTTTCATGAGAAAATCGAAGCCTTTGCAGTGAGCGCGAACCATGCAGCTTAGAACTCTCATCCAGGGTCATTTTCAAAATTATAATCATTTGGGATTTTTTTTAAGTATGCATAATAATGGAAGATACTAAATTAGGTATGTTTATATATATATATATATATATATATATATATATATATATATATATATATATATATATATATATATATATATATATGTATATCCTATAATATATATTATATATTATAAAATGGTTGGGGTATATTTTTGTAAATATTTCTGTATTAAAGTGTATATTGTCTCTTTTGTTTTATTTTGTATGCCCTTCCTTTTTTTATGTAGTAATATGTTTTAAATGTGTCTAGGTATCATTGAGGTGTGTGTTTTGTTTTTTAAGTGTTGTTTAAGTTATGTATAACCGTTTTATATTTAGAAAATATAATGGGTCAAATAAATATACCTTTTATATCAAGTAAAATCAAGTACCTGATTATAACATATCCTATACACCTACCTATGATGTTAAGTTGCTGAGTCGGACGCTCAATATCTATTAGGTAGTGGTTTCAAAATACCCTATAAATAGTTTTAAAACACACCTAGCGCAAAAATATGTGTTTTGTGTTAATTGTTATAAAATTTCTACTTTTATTTTGTGTTTTTATTTATCAAATATTTAACACTTTCTATTCCAATTTAAAACAATATAAGAATTTACTATTTTCTTAATTTACAGTTGTTTTATATTTTTCCTCAACAATAAGTTTCTTACTACAATTTATAATTAAATAGGATTCGTTAATGAATATTTTCCTCTATTATGCATTATCGGCCTTTTTAAATTAAACGCTTTGATAAATTACTTTAAACAGACAAAAACAATAATGTAGTGATACAACAAATTTTGGTTTACTTATCGATATTATTATTCCTTCCTTAATTTGCAACATATATCACATATCACGCCTACCGATGTTTAAATCATGTCAATGATCAATTGTCCGTGTTTGCGCGCACCACAGCGGCCCATGATGCCATCTGCATTCTTGTAATAACTAATAATAATATTGTTCCTAAACGTCAAAATGTTTGGGGTTGACATCTTTGGATGATGAATAAACAGTACTTTTCTTTCCAAACAAATACTTTATTCCTTGTCCCGACGCGTTTCGACCCTTTTTAACAGGTCATCTTCAGAGGAATTTGTCTTGTTAAACAGGACTAAAAAACTATACAGTTGAATGTTCAAGGAGCATGCTTCATCTGTTGTTACAGGATTGATCCATTGGTATCAGAAGTGCTAATAACTCGAAAAGTAGCCATTGAAATTAAGAAAGGATTGTTGTTTTAAATGTAAAAGTTGAGATTTAACGTGCGTCTCACGTGACGACGAACACGAGCTGAGTCAGACAATGGATTGGGCGTAAAGGTGCTATTGAGTGGCCCCCTAGATCGCCGGATTTAACTCCCTTAGACTTCTTTTTATGGGGCCATTTAAAGAGTAGAATTTACATATTTACAACATTTACAACATAATCTCTCAAAGAATTATGACGACACATTGTTGAAGAATGCCGTCTAATAACTCCACAAATGCTCCAGAATGTCAGAGCTCATTTTGAACAAAATTTGTACTTTTGTATCGAAGCTGGTGGTCAACAATTTGAACACTTACTTAACTGAATAAACATTTTTGAATGTTTGGTTTTGTTTTTTAGTTTTTTTAACGAAAAATTGACTAATAAGTGCGTTTCTTATCACAATGAATGAAATGCGTTTTTGCATCTCTAACTGTGAATAATTTTTAAACGAGTTGATAAAACTTCCAAAGAAGATAAGTGTGCTGATTTCAGAAAAGAAAGAGATTTGAAACGATGTAACACTCGACCCATGTTCCCTATTTAAAATATAAGGGTTGCTATCACCATCCTTAAGGAGTTAATGTGACAAAGTTGAGTTTTATGTCAAAACATGTCCCCCTCAATATTAAAATTGACGTTTTTCAGCGTTTTTTAAAAGAAAATTAATCTGGACGCAAATCGGTCGGTTTCGTTTTCAATGCCCCACCCTATATATATATATATATATATATATATATATATATATATATATATATATATATATATATATATATATATATATATATATATATATATATATACATATATTGTGTGTAACAACTAAATGGAATAAATCAAACGATGTGTTTACTTATACAGGAAGTATTAACTAAATTTGGGCACATTCTAAGTCCGAAAACATTTTTTTTTTAAATGGAACATCCCATATTTTATGTTATGAAAAGCAAAGCCTCATCTTTAGCTTCAACTTTTGTCAAGTACTCAATATGTTAAAAACTGCTAGTTTTTATATAATTTACATTTATATTCACATGCCATGATTTATAAGAGCAATAGGAAATAAAATTGTAGGCCGTTGAGAAATAAGAAAATCTTTTTGAAGTGACAGATATTAATAAATAATTAATTTTCATAGAAACCTTCGTTTCTCAATAATAAAGAACTAATTTATTACAGGAATTTCTCGGTGTAGAATTTGACAATCTAAAAAAATAATTCAAAACAAAGCCAAAATTTTTTTTCAGCGTGAAACAATTAAATATAAAAACAGTAGATACGAATACGATACTTACAACGTATTTCTTCAAATGTAAATGCAAACTGCAATCGATATTCAAATGATTGAGTTACTGTTCTCAACATATTAACATCTATGCTTCGGACGCTTCTATGATCTTGCCTTTCATTTCTTGCTTGGTAGACGGCTGCGATGCGTATACCAAATTTTTGACATGGCTCCACAAGAAGCAGTCGATTTTGATGAGATCTGGTGACCGCGCTGGCCATGCAACTGGTCTTCCTCTTAGTTTGGTAATTATATTTCCCTGGTAAAGACCTTAATGTGTACCAAAATTCAGCTTTCTAGGCTTATAGCAAATTGAGATATTCAAACTTGAAGCATTTAATGAAAATTCGCTACCATAACGAACTTGTTGCGTCCAGAAAATTTTCTCTCTACAACCAATTTTGTATTTTACGTCATTGTATGGTAGGAGAAAGTAATTTCTTTCCCATTGTCTAGCAATGTCGCAAAGGCGATCCCGGTGGCAGAGAATTAAAGATGAATTTTTGAAGCCAGATAAATAGTCTCTAGATTTGCATTTATTTAAGTCAGTTGTCTTGCATTAAGCTTACTGTGTGATTGTATAAATTTCAACGTAACTTTGCATGAGAGGTCCGGCATTTATTTGCAGCTCTTTTTCCAGCACAATGAAACAAACACTTTTTGTCCGTCTGTGACCTATGGAATATAAATATAAATTAAGAACACCAATAAAATAAAATAATCGCTAGCCGTCATGTAGGTAATAAAAATTCTCAGGTCCCCCAGAAGCATAAAACAATACAATTTGAATTATTCAAAACATCTGTCACGAATTAATCACTCACGTTCTCTTGTTTTATTGTCGTCAGCTACTTTGTTTTTCACTATGAATTTGTGCATGTTATAGATATAGATCGCAATAGCCGTGCCGGGAACGTCACTTAATCTTGTTTCTGAAGATGTTCTAGTGTCTGGGCCGCTAGTTCCATCGCGGATAGAGGAATTCCGATTTTATCGATACGATTATTTCAGCAGTGCTTAGGTGCATTCCATCAAAATGTAATTATATTTGTAATTCCTTTTTTATAAGCGCCGATCTTGTGTCGGTGCGCACTAGACGACAGAACTGGCCATACCTAACCTATTTGGCCCGCAGCTTATGAATAAATTAAACTCTTTACAATAAATCCTCGACATATATGATGTGAAAGAGTGGAAGACTGGGTCGGGAATATACCATCACAGTGGTGGATTTGCCCTTTGAAGCTTTTGCGGCCCCGATTTTACAAAAATTGTGTTTTCTTGAAAATATTTCATTGGACCGGTTAGTTTTGTACAAATCTAATCAATCAATAAATCCTTGACATATATGATGTGAAATAGTGGGATATTTGGTCGGAAATATACCACCACAGTGGTAGATTTTCCGTTTGAAGCTTTTGCGGAGCCGATTTTACAAAAATTCTGTTTTCTTGAAAATATTTCATTGCGCCGGTCAGTTTTGTTCAGATCTAATCAATCAATAAATCCTCGACATATATGATGTTAAAGAGTGGAAGACTGGGTCGGGAATACATCAACACAGTGGTGGATTTGCGCTTCGAATCTTTTGCGGTGCCCATTTAAAAAAAAATGTGTTTCCTTGAAAATATTTCATTGGACCGGTCAGTTTTGTACAGATCTAATTAATCAATAAATCCTTGACATGTATGATTTGAAATAGTGGAAGACTTGGTCGGGAATATACCATCACAGTGGGGATGTGCCCTTTGAAGCTTTTGCGGCACCGATTTTACAAAAATTGTGTTTCCTTGAAAATATTTCATTGGACCAGTCAGTTTTGTACAGATCTCAAGATATATATTTTTCTGACAGGCATACAGAATATAAGAAATTATATAACCCAAAGTTTTCGACCTTAATATTTTGACAAATAATTACCTCTCTCCAAACCCAATTTTGGCTCTTTCAATAAGAAGTCCGGGTTTTTTGGGCTATGGACAATATTTTCATCTACCCTTGGCCGAAAAAAGAAAATGTCGAGTCATATCCACTCAAGACATCAACGAAAAACAAAAGCTCCGGTTTTGATGTGGACTTTGATGCTGTAATAAATCATAACTACAGATTTGCTTCTTCTACATTTCTTGAAAAAAATCTTATGTGAGGGTGAGATTCCAGTGAGGATTAGCAACAAGCCAATGTACTCACCATCGACTTACACTAAGAAAAGATGAGGCAGGAGTGACAGCTGTAGTCATAATGATTCTGTTAGCATATTCTTTTGCTGGCAGTACTCGGATGTCATTGTTTCCCATTTTTGTTTTCAGCAGGTTGATGAAACGGACTTTGTTTTGTCGTTTCTCTTGAGAAACCTGAGCAATGTTTTTTTTTACCAAGATTATTTCCGCAGATGCCTCTGACTGCACTGCGAAGACGCTCCGAGCTGTTCGTACCTTTTTTTCCAGTAGCTGTTGGGTACCCATCTAAAACTACTGGCACGTTTGAGCCATATTAAGCGGGGATGTACTGAGGGTACCTGTGATGATCTTTGAGGCAAGTAGATGACCTCTATACACCACTAAAAAGTTTGTTTTTCCTAGCTCCTTATCTAAGCTTACAGGTTGGATTGCTGAATATAATGAGAATCTTGTGCATTTCCTCATTCTCTTTTCGGTGAATAGTAACAATGGGATTGGTAACTGTACGTATGTGAAAAGATCCCGCAACTCTTCATTAGAATTTTTTACGACACAGAACCTGTGAAACAGTGTAAGAGGATCGACAGTGATCCTTCTATTACTAATAGCAGTAGTTCGCACAGGTGAAGAAAGGAAATCCGCATTGTTCTTACATTCTTATTTCCCTTCCTGGAAGTCCTGACCAGCATAGATTCCCTTCCGATCTGTAGAGCCATATGACTATTTACAGTAGCTTCTCTAACCTGACCACTGCTGATGGTCATAGTGTAATCTATTGTAAGAAATGGAGGGTGCTGCGAAAACCAGAGACCTTTGTCTCTGGTTTTCACTGCACCCTCCTCTATTTTTTCCAACGCGAAACTTTTTCGCGTTCCAAAAAATAGATAATTTTGAAGAGCTGGTACCCCTTATTTCAGATACAAGGTTACTCGATTATAGCACTACCTTTTCAATACACTTGGAGAACCCAAATCACCACAACAATCTTTTTAAAGACGGGATGATCGCTTCACTAACAAAGTGCTGCTTTCTACCACAACCTATTTACCCAGGAAGCAATATAAATAGATAGATAAATATAACATATATATATATATATATATATATATATATATATATATATATATATATATATATATATATATATATATATATATATATATATATATATATATATATATATATCATAACCATGGAATGCATCATTATAAATTCCAAAACTTGTCGACTGTATCATATAATCTCAATTCGTACACAAAAAGATCCAAATTTTCCGAAGAAAATTATTTGGACCGACGAAAGCAAATTTACCAGGGAAAGAGCTTTAAAATAGAGTGAAAAGTGCATTCTTGTCTCTTGACGTATCAGAGATAGAAGCAGCAACAACACATCATGCTCTGACATAGCACGTTTGAGAGTTGCAGAAGGACGCTTTAAGCAATTTAGTTATTGACCATACATTTTCTGTTTATTTTCTTTTTGTTATTTTATTTAAGAATTTAGGAAACTGTTGGTTGGCTAATTCTGCATATTAAGGGCATACGGGATTTTCTGAACCCGACCTGACCTAGCCTGACTAGAAAACGTTGGAGACAACAGAAGAGAGCATAAAAACATGCATTTTACGAAAAAAATGTTAGCTTACCGTGTGTGCTTAGCAAAGAACTAATAATGTCAATAACCTACCTACAACAAATACAGCAATATAAAAATAAATTTTCACAACATATAAATAGTATCAAAGTGCATATAAGATAATGGAATTCATCTGTCAGCAGTCGATTTATCTAAAACTGGCTGGCGCCTAATATGCGAATATCATCGACAGTTGTGTAATTTTCAAGTGGTAAATAAAAAACCAGATATTTTCAGCATTATTTGGTCAGATTACAGGTTGTTGAGAAATTAAAAATTGGAATTATTTCGCGGAATTTAAAACTTTTACTTGCAGTATTTTCGTTTTTTTTTGCTTATAAGTCAAAACCGCCGAAAATAGATATAACTTCATATGGTACTTTTAGATAGAAGATTAATTTATCTATCTATCTCGATTATAAAATATAAGGTGTTCTATTTGAAAAATCTCGCATCCCCTGCCCCTCAATGTTCTACCAAAAGCCTATTTTTTTTGTAGACAGCCTATATATAATAGTTGGATTTCCATGACATACTATGATTACCAACATATTGAGAAACAGCAGCCAAAAACTTACACCTTCACCTATGGTGGTTACGTAAAGAATATTGTTTTCATTAATGGACGTAAGTTGTCAAATTTCCTAAATAGTAATTTTTATCTCCTTAACGGCTTTAGATAGGTGAAAGATACATAATGTAAAAAACTGTAAATCTAAAAATGTTACAATATACAGGCTGTTTTATTTGAAAAACAAGGTGGGTATCTGGTAAGGATGGATGTGGCAACGCCGCGATACCAAACATATTTTCAAAATGAAAATCATGACCACTTATAAACACCACCCAAATTTCAGATTTTCATCAATTTTGGTTCACAATAGACTTCTAACACGCCCACGAGTTTTGAACTACGCTGTATAACATTTTGTAATGATAAAATACCGAGGTTGGACACTGTAGCTGGAGACTGAGACAAAAAGCAGAATCCAATATCTCCCCGGTCCATGGACTTCAATCGCTATTTGAAACTTGCGGGCAACATTAAACCTCCCCCTATATATATATATATATATATATATATATATATATATATATATATATATATATATATATATATATATAAGTTTGCAGTCAGGGGCAATCTATCTCCTGATTGTCAAAAATCGGTAAGGGTTGGCAAGAGAAAACTCCTCAATTTAAAGATGAGGTCTCTATACGCCAAACGTAGTAGGTTAGTGTTGGATGCCCATGATCTTCATATGTCGATAGTAAATAATGTAGATAATAGTGGGTTTGAAAGTTTTGGCAAGAGAAAACTCCTCAATTTAAATATGACGTCTCTATACGCCAAATGTAGTAGGTTAGTGTTGGATTTCTATGATCTTTCATATTTCGATAGTAAATAATGTAGATAATAGTGGGTTTGAAAGTTTTAACAACTTTCAACGACGAATGTTCGAAGTTATTGCTACAAAATATCAGAACAAGTTAAATACCCTAAACCTTAAAAAGGAAGTCATCAGAAACACAAAGCGCTAGCATTCACTCGACACAAGTTTCTCAAGGTATGGAAAAAAAAATTCTCAAATTTTACTAGAAAACGGTTGGATTTTCTCATCAGGGGCTTGAAATATGCTCCCCCACTCGTGACAGTCACAGACATCATTGTCGGGGACATCATTGAGGTTAAACAAGTTTCTTGGAGAGCAAACTAAGAACTACATACCTACGTAAATTAACCAAGAGTTGCCGCTCAAGCCAGATCCCAAAATTAAGAAATCAACAGTCAACAAAAAAGAAATGCGAACTGTAAGAGATTTGAGAAGGAAAGATTTTGTCTATTTAAAAGCAAACAAAAGGAACATAATTGTTATTCCTGATAAGGTTAAATACTTTGATAAAATGGAAACCCTCGTCAGAATCGGTCATTATCGAGAAATAACAAAAAAAACCTTTCTGATATGAAAACACGGTTTAAAAGTATAATCAAAATTGCGTTAATATAATGGAAGGTCACCGTATCCAACCCAATTGTACCTTGCATGTATTGCCCTCCGAAGATTCATAAGCTGGGGAACGAGATGAGAACAATAGTTTCTGGTAACGGTTCCCCGACTTATGAAATTTCCAGGGAGTTTTTGAAAAAAGTACAATAGAAGTTCAACCTCCTAATTTTAGGTGAGAAATTTCACTGAATTACGATTACGAATCAAAGATACTAAGTTGAAACCAAATTAAGTACTGATGTCTTTAGATGTCATGTCGTTGTAAACATAGAAATTGCTCTTCAGTATTTTTGGGACATGCTCCATGATAACCAGCTTTCGCACATGCAGGTAAAGGAACATATTAAGTTAACTTCACTGTGTATATCTGAGAATTTTAGAGTCGGAGGCCAGTTTTATCTGCACACGGAGGGAACTACAATGGGAAACCCATTGTCTTCCTAGGTTGCCGAACTCTACCACCAGATTCAATCATCCATCCGATCACAAAATCTCGAGTTTGAGTTTTCTTATTCGAAGGTAATTCAGTTTTCCCAGACTGTGAATGCGGAGGTTACGGAAATTTAGACCATATATTATTAACATGCAAACAGCTAAAGATTCCCTATGCAACAGAACTAATTATAAAAGTTTTTTTTGCAGACACAGATGCTTTATCCATACAACCTGTGCGGTCTTTTTTTATATATTCAACAACACACCACACACCACGAGGACTTACAGCCTAAATACTATCGTACCGTGGTTGTCGACAATGAGGAAAGAAGCAAATTGTTAATTCTGGACTTGAATGTTTGGAGGTTCGGAGGAGAAGGAAAAACATGTACCGGCAAGGAATTCCACAACTTGGAAGTCCTCGGGACAAAAGAACAGGCCTTAACAAGATGTTCTATGTCTGGTTAGACAGTAAAAGGGTGCATTCGCTCTGTTTCCCCCCTGGCAGATCTGTTGGGGGCGGCAGGTGGATGAACTATGGACGAAAGCTTCTCTAAGCAGTGCCCGTGCAGATATCTATAAGAGAGAGAGAGAGGAGAGAGAGAGAGAGAGAGAGAGAGAGAGAGAGAGAGAGAGAGAGAGAGAGAGAGAGAGAGAGAGAGAGAGAGAGAGAGAGAGAGAGAGAGAGAGAGAGAGAGAGAGAGAGAGAGAGAGAGAGAGAGAGAGAGAGAGAGAGAGAGAGAGAGAGAGAGAGAGAGAGAGAGAGAGAGAGAGAGAGAGAGAGAGAGAGAGGAGAGAGAGAGAGAGAGAGAGAGAGAGAGAGAGAGAGAGAGAGAGAGAGAGAGAGAGAGAGAGAGAGAGAGAGAGAGAGAGAGAGAGAGAGAGAGAGAGAGAAGAGAGAGAGAGAGAGAGAGAGAGAGAGAGAGAGAGAGGAGAGAGAGAGAGAGAGAGAGAGAGAGAGAGAGAGAGAGAGAGAGAGAGAGAGAGAGAGAGAGAGAGAGAGAGAGAGAGAGAGAGAGAGAGAGAGAGAGAGAGAGAGAGAGAGAGGAGAGAGAGAGAGAGAGAGAGAGAGAGAGAGAGAGAGAGAGAGAGAGAGAGAGAGAGGAGAGAGAGAGAGAGAGAGGAGAGAGAGAGAGAGAGAGAGAGAGAGAGAGAGAGAGAGAGAGAGAGAGAGAGAGAGAGAGAGAGAGAGAGAGAGAGAGAGAGAGAGAGAGAGAGAGAGAGAGAGAGAGAGAGGTCACCAACGGCACGTCGGTGGGCAAGGAACGTCAACCTTCGGGTGAGGGTAGGCTCACCGATGAGACGCAAACCCTCTTCTGAATGGAGTCCAGGATAGCGAGTGTGGAAGCGGCAGCGGCACCCCAGATGTGGGAGCAATATTCGAGGATTGGCATGAAAAGGACTCATTACTTAGAATAACTTGGTTGGTATTTGTGATGGGTCTAGGGCTGGTGTATCTCTTATGAGAAAGAAAGCAAGACTGAGATTTGGTAGGGTTCAATTGTACAAGATTTCTACTTCCCCAGTCTAATATTTTTTGGAGATCCACGGAGACAGAACCTTCCATGAGTCTGCGATCCTCAGCTACTTAAGTATTGTCTTTATAATGTTTATCTTCTCCATCATTTGAGATCTGGCGATGAGCAGCGCAAGCTTGATTTCGCAGCTCAGTCATCAGTCTTTAATAAGGACAATTTATGTAAACATGATGAGACACCTCCTGATAATCAAGTCACGGTACAAAGCATTTTACACAAGAGATTTCCTGGAAACTCGTTGGGTACCGATCAGCTTATCAGGTGGCCAGCTCGGTCTCCTGATTTTTTTGGGGTAACCTAGTGTGAACTTACCTTTTATCATACATACAGTATTTTTCTATTATCTGTATACAAATAATTAATTTTAGAAATATGATTCTATTTAAAAAAATGCCTAAATATGTATGATCTTTCCAAATGTAAAACAAAATACAGTCCGCTCTATTTGAATTTAAAAAAAAAGTAATTTCCGGCAAAACCGGAAGCTTTACAGTAACCTGACTACAGTGCTTCAATAGTATTTATTTATTGACGTGAAAAAAGCCTCGGTGGTTCAGTAGTAAGAAGGTGTGCCTCTGAATCGAAGGGTACTGGGTTCAATCCCAGTAAGGTTCTCCTTTAACTTTTCCAGTATATACGGTAACAATTAACATCAACCGAGGTTGTGGCATTGTATTTTAGAAAGCTGAATGTCTGCACGTTCCGTCCTTCGGAGTAAGCGTAAAGCCGTCGGTCCCGTGTCCACGCAATGTTGGAGACGTTAAAGATCCATACTCTTCTTACAGAAAGGCAGAGGTTCGGCAACATTTCCAGGATAGTGAGGTGAGGCTGCTCTCTGGGGTCGGCGATTGGCCATAGTAGCGGAAATAGACCGACGTTAAAAAAAGTATAAAAGTAAAAGTATATGAAATATTTCAAGGAACCTAACGACCAGGACTAGACCAAAAATTTTGGAGGTTTTAATCTTGCATGCAATGCTACACTTAACCTCCAATATCCAAAAGGCGGTCGATTTGATAAAAGTTAAGAATGAAAACAAATTTATTTGGATTTCAATGCTCTATCAAATGTAACCCATTTGAATGATCTTAGGATAAAAAAGTTTCTTTGTTCAGCAGCGCCATCTACATGTGTAATAATAAAAAAAAATGTCATCAAAGTTCAAGCCTTTCGCGCCCTTAATCTAACACGTACAATTTAAAAAACCCCAATTAGTTTTGAAGAAAATAGGGTATGAAATTTTAATTACATCCTATATATATATATATATATATATATATATATATATATATATATATATATATATATATATATATATATATATATATAGAGAGAGAGAGAGAGAGAGATTTATATAGGCATATAATTTCTAGCGGCTATAATTTGATTATCTGAAGAGATTCCTTCAACTTCAAAAGATGTGGCAATATCTGGAATTTTTACCTAAGGTAAGATCATGTTATTGAAATTGATGGCGTTTCAGAAACTGATACTAATGTGATGTTATAATGTTGACTCTTTTTATAATATATTTAAAATGGCAGATTTAGTGCCCTATTTTCAGGAGTAAGCAAAACATTGTGATTGTACACTATTATGTCTTGTAAAATTATTAAATCTCTTATACCCTAGATCCACCCCTGAATGATTATTATAAGTACAGGCTCGACGCAATTAATATTTTTCCAGGTGCTGTAAGTTTTGCCAAGAGCGGTTCTGGCTGTTGGTTTGAGGAGTAGGTCTGTCCGGCCAGTTGCCCGTGCTTCTCTAATCACGGACTTGTCACCTGGAGCTATCAGAACCAGAGAACAGCCTCGGAGACGGTATGATATAGGGTTACATGCCATAAGGTCGACATCACCTCACGAGGATGCTTTTATGAGCAACCTGAGTTATTGTTTTGGTGCATGAGATGACTATAAACAGTATATGTAGCTATATGAGTCGACAAATCAGTGCTTAAGTATTCGATAGCATATAGAGGATGTTTGTTCAATAAAAAGATGAACAAAACACATATATATGATATGTTGTAAATAAAGATATAATTTAATTTTTACTACTGGCTTGGTTAAAATACAGACAAGAAGCATAAAACTACTACCTGATTACCCAGCGTTGCCCGGGTATTATTTATCCTAATCCTCGATTAGACAGGATTTTTTTTATGTCGGTGTTAATGTTGCTAGTTCAATTCAAAACTTAGACTAAAGTATCTATTTCCCATACAAACATCAACACCTTGTCGCACCCCTACTTAAGGGTTGTTAAAATAATACTTCATTCATCATTTATTTTAAAGAGTAGGACTTGTAAATTTCATGTTATTAAGCATAGGGTACCCAACTTCTCCATCCATTATTTTATTTGACACCCTTATGGATTGGTTGGATGTAAATTAGGGTGGATCCAAAAAATCAACTTTTGAATTTCACTTGCGGCTAGTTATCAAAAGTTGTCTATTATTAAGTCTGTTAATTTCCCAAAATTTCGAATTTCTTGTAAACCATCTTCAGGTGCCACAATAGAATTGAAATGTAGGAAATTTACAAAATTTGTTTTGAATTAAAATTTCATTTACATTACTAAGAATTGAAAACTCCAATGCGAACTTTGGCAACATAGCATGCTTGTGCGACTTTCTGCTGCGTTTGTTGGTTGTGAGTTTACATTAGAGTTGGGGCGGAAGGGGGATTCATAAGATAGACGTGTTGCGTTACGTCACACGCCAGTATTCGTTTTTTCTTAAGCAGTGAGTGTGTGAGTAAAATTACAAGTAATGCCGAAAACTCGAAAAAGCACGTCCTTGGGGCTCCAAAACAAGTGTGTTCAACGGTTTGACCTACATATGAGGATGTGATGAAACATTCTTTGTTCATACGGCTTGAAATGTTACAAAAATGCAATAAAGAACCCGATTTTGCTGAAATTGCCAATGTAGTGATAAGTGGTGTTAAAACCATATGGATTAAAGCCTGTTTGCCGGTTCTAAGCGATCGTAGAATTTTTCAGATGCTTAAAGATTATCATGCTAAATTCAGAAAAATTAAAAAGTATCCCACATCAAAAGGAAACTCAAAATCAATTTTATTTGCAGCTAAAGCAAAGATTACACTCTTTGATATTTGTTACTATAAATGTACTGAATTTAATTGTTGTAAGTGTGCAAAAAATGTTCCATTAAAAGAACGTGATTTTTTAAAAGACCAAATAAAATATAGAAAAATGGTGATTGCTGGAGTGGACCTAGTGACAACAAAAGCATTACAAAGGAAAATTGAGAGAATAATAAACACTAAAAAACGAACTAGTCCAGCTAGTTCGTCTTTGGTGTTTCAAACAATACCTTTTACAACGGTGTTGAAAGACTCGAATAAAAGTTCCAGCAGCGATTCTCAATCAGGTGATCCGGAATTCGTCCCACAATCTAATATTCCCCCGGCACATTTAGAACTCAGCCAACCCAGCACATCACAAATAAGGGTTAATCTAAATAACTTGGCTTTAGTGTGCGATCGGGCTGGCGTTTCAGACAGATCGGCTGCAATGATAGCGAGTGCAGTTCTTCAGGATGTGGGAATAGTGAATGAAAAAGACAAATCTAAAGTAATTGATCGAAACAAAGTCAGAAGAGCCAGAAGAAAGAATAGATCCACAATATTAAAAAAATTACATCTGAACAAAGTGACGTACAAGCGCAAGGTGTTTACTTCGATGGACGTAAGGACAAAACCGTCCTATATATCTCCCTCGGTAATAAATTGCATAGAACAGTAGTCCTAGAAGAACATATCGCAGTAGTTAAAGAACACGAATCTGAATACCTCGGCCACGTTGTTCCAGTGACAGAATCTGCAAAAGACATAAAATCATGTTTGTTTGAATTTTTAGGAAAAAAATTGATACTTCTACTGTAGTTGCTATAGGGTACTGTGGTAAATACGGGATATAAGAACGGAGTAATTGATCATCTAGAAAGATCACTAGGAAGACCTCTGCACTGGTTTGTCTGTATGCTCCATGCGAATGAGTTACCTTTAAGACATTTGCTTCAGTTTTTAGATAGTTCTACCACAGGTCCTCGAGTTTTTCGGGGGAAATTGGAAAAAAAATTAGAAGGTTGTGAGAGCCTTCCTATTGTACGTTTTCAACATATTTAAGTCGAATTGCCCAATGTCGATTACAATGTTTTAAGCAGTGATCAGAAATATTTACACGAGATTTGTTTGGCAATTACTTCTGGAAATTTCACAGCTGATTTATCACATAGATATCCAGGACCGCTGGCTCAAGCTAGATGGATTACTTGTGCTAACAGATTACTTCGTTTATATGCTGCCACAGAAATACCTTAAAAAAATCTATACATCCTAGCTACCTTTGTGATAAAAGTATACGCGCCTACTTGGTTTGACATACAAATAAAGTCATCTTGCTTGGATGGTCCAAAGCATTTATTAAACTTGGATAAACGGTCAAGAGGCCTGAAAATATTATAAAGATAATAGATCCAGTGATTCAGAGAAATTCTTATTTTGCTCATCCCAAAAAGCTGTCACTTTGCATGTTAAATGATGAAAGGCTATATATTCGAGAATTAGATCTACGAGGGATCTTAAAGTCGAGAGTGGACAGTACTCCTGGAGTTATGAGACAATTCACAATACCGGAACTGAATTTCAGTGTAATCAATTATGAGGACCTGGTTGACTGGCAAATTTGTAAGTTAACAGAACCGCCCATGTTAGCAACAACTCCAAATTCAGAATTGAGGGAACTGATAAGAACACCACCTGATATGGATTTAGTAAGGTTTTCATGCCACACACAGGCTGTTGAGAGAATGGTAAAACTAGTGACAGAAGCATCGTTAAGTGCTACAGGGACAGAAGCAGCAGACGGTTTTGTAATGGCAAAGCTAAAAGCAAGGTCAGAAATGTCTGAATTTAATACAAAAAAGATTTTAATTAGTTTTTATAGGAAGAGGGCGGGCGGGTGGAACTCCAGGCACGGGTACCTCTTTGTGTTGAGTTCTGGGTAGTTTATTATGTAACTGTTTAAAGTTATATAATTAATTATCGAAAGTCCATGCAAAACATTTAGAAATGATTTTTTTCCCAATTTATTATATATGTATGTGCGGCACCTGAAGATGAACCTCTAGAGAGTCAAATTTTTGTGCAGTAAACGATGTCTATAAGTGGAAACTTTTTGTTGCTAGCCCGTTTTAAATTTCCAAAAAAAATGTAAAATATCGATTTTTCGATCCACCCTAATGTAAATGCTGATACGGGTATTTTATTACTTAGAACTACTGAAATAAATATATTTTTTGACGTGTCCAATTTTAAAAACTTAGGACTTTTATAAAACTTTCCAACCCCAATTCCACTTCTACGGGATAAAACATGCTATGTGTTAACTCAGATCGTGGTCTATCTGTAGCCAAATTTTATCCAAATCTGTTAAACCGTCTATGCGTGATACATACATACAAACATCCCATACCATATTCATCCCTTATTTTACAGAAATTCCAACACTTTGAACAAATTTTCGATTTATTATGTGACTAATTATTGTTGTTAATTTTGTCTTTTGGTTAAAGAATAAATTAAATAGAAAAGTAATCACTGTTGGAAAACAATTACCCTTGGTTACTAGATAACTAGATACTTCCATTTGAATAAGAGAAAAAGCCTGAGCCTGGGTGAGTCATTGCTACTGCAATTCAAATTGATACATGCTGTTAATAGTTGTTTAACGCTTTGTAGGTGTTTCTCATTCTTGAGCGTTTTCGTTAATTATCCTGAAATTTTATGGCTGGAATCAAAGTCTGGTTTATTGGTAAAAACTTTGATTAAGAAATATTGTGTGTTAGCTGATTAAATATATTCATTGCGGTTCTGAAAAAGTGTGGAAACAATTTTTTAACAATTTAATTTTATTAGCGAGATGCAATAGAGCATGCTGAGAGTATCGCGATAAAAGTCGATGAATTTGTGTTTGCGAACTTTGTAATAAAGACTCATCGGGAATGATGATGAGATCAAAATTCCCCACCATCATGAATCCGGGAAGACAGCGTTATCTCAGACAATAAGAACCGAGAGAATGATGAGCTTTAGACCTCGACGACGAAAACAGGCGCATGAAGATCGGTCCAAAAAGACAAATTAACGGTTAGAAAATCTACTCGGCTAACGAGCATTGAGTGTGACTACTTCCCTGGGTGCGGCTACTTCAAGCCTTTATACACTTAAATGTAACAGTCATTATATGCTAAAAGTATCTCGATAAAAGTTAATGAATTTGTGTTTGCGAACTTTGTTATAAAGCCTCGTCGGAAATGATGGTAAGGGAAAAATTCCACACTATCATGAATCCGGGAAGACAGAGTTGTCTCAGACAATAAGAAACGAGAGAATGATGAGCTTTAGACCTCGACGACGAAAACAGGCGCATGGAGATCGGTCCAAAAAGGCAAAATAACGGTTAGAAAATCTACTCGGCTAACGAGCATTGAGTGTGACTACTTCCCTGGGTGCGGCGACTTCAAGCCTCTATACAATTAATAATAACAGTCATTATCTGCTAAAAGTGTCTCCATAAAAGTTGATGAGTTTGTGTTTGCGAACTTTGTAGTAAAGCCTCATCGGGAATGATAGTGATGGTCAAATTCCACACGATCATGAATCCGGGAAGACAGAGTTGTCTCAGGCCATGAGAAAAGAGAAAATGCGGAGCAAGAGACCTTGTCGACGAAAACATGCGCACGGCGATTGGTTAAAAAAGGCGAAATGGCGGTTAGAAAATCCATTCGGCTAACGTTCATTGAGTGTGACACTACTTCCCTGGGTGCGGCAATTTCAAGCCACTGTATAATTATTAGTAACAGTCATTATATGCTAAGAGTGTCGCGATAAAAGTTGTGGAATTTGTGTTTGCGAACTTTGTAGTAAAGCCTCATCGGGAATAATGGTGAGGGTAAAATTCCACACCATCATAAATCCAGGAAGGCAAAGTTGTCTCAGGCAATAAGAAACGAGAGAATGATGAGCAACAGCAATTGACGACGAAAATAGGCGCATGGGGATCGGCTAAAAAGACAAAATGGCGGTTAGAAAATCCATTCGGCTAACGAGCATTAAGTGTGACACTACTTCTCTGGGTGCGTCGATTTGAAGCCCCTATATAATTAATAGTAAGAGTCATTATATGCTAATAGTGTAGCGATAAAAGTTGATGAATTTGTGTTTGCGAACTTTGTAATAAATCCTCAACGGGAATGATGGAGAATCATAAAAGAGTCATTTTTATACGTTTCAAAAATGTTAGAGTTTATTTCTTAACTACAGAGGTGTTGGGCGAGTGCTGCCATATAAAATTGAACGGAAAATGTTGAAAAATGACTATACGGCAAAACTGCCAAACATAATTTTATTGGACATAAATTGTCGGGCATTAGTTGCAAATGAGATTGCTAACCTTTTGTCATCCGATCTTAACTTTGCAATTTTGTGCTCCAATTTCTGGCTTTGGTTTAATAGTTTCTGGAAAAATTATATTTTATATTAAATTTTGCTGTGAGGTTCAGCCTCAATTTTGGTGGCAAAAAGGTAACTGAGCAGAAGAATACAAGTGAGTATCTTTTGAATTGAATGAATCTCCCTAAGTTTGTATCTGAATTAAATTTAAAGTAAATTAATTTTTTTGTTTGGACAAGAGGAAATCAGTAAAGGCCATTTAGGGGGAAGGGGGCAATCGTATTTGTTTAAGGCGTGTGTGTTCATTTTTTTTTTTTTATTTATCTATTTTAAAGTGTCAGAATTTTGTACTAGAGGTCTGAGAAATTTAAACTTTTGGTTAAAATCAACCAAAAAAAAGTACACTTTTAATTAGCTTTTCACATTCTAAATTGATCATCAATCATTGCAACATCATTGTTTTGACTAGTAGAGTAACCCGCAAAATATCAGTAAAAACTTGTAGAAAATCTCTCTTTGAAAATACACAATTTTAACCTGAATTTTAAATTGTTAACTTGATCATTAGCAGTTTTTCTTTAAAGTGATTGAAGTTGTAAAATACTTTAAAAGGAGGGTCGGGGCAACTACATGTTAGGTTACAGAGAGGAAATAATCATAGGCAAATTTTCTGCGTTTGTTTTTAATTGCCGGACGTTCTTTTTAAAATCCCGTTATAACTTTGCCTACCGAGTTTCGGAATATCGTTATACCAAAGAGGCAGTGCAAACAGCGACCAGTGGCAGGTAACCTAGCACATGGTATAAATGTGATGTTTAGTAGCTTAGTAGTTTATATTTTTTCATGTTCTGATAACGCTAACTTTGTTAGTGAAATGATCGTCGAGTATTTAAAAGATGTGTTGTGGTGATTTGGGTTCTCCAAGTGTAGTTATCAGTGATTCTCACAGGCACCAATCTTCACTTTAGTTTTGACACTTTTCTTCTGACTAAACATGACATTTTTTTTCCTTGCCTCTATTCACAATTACTTCTGATTTCTGTTTCATGGTGGCAACGCATGCCAAGAGACTTAAAGTGCTGTCCAAAATTAGGCATCTATCTCAAATTTCCTTTTTACCTCCATAATCAAAACGACTTTTACAACAAACCACGAACATGTTGAAACGGCCACTCGAGCTACAGCCGTCATGGTAATGGTCACTTATACTCATGACCATTTACCGTGACCGCTACAGCCAAAATGGACATTAATGTGAGGCTTTTCCTCCTCAATATTCTAAATACCACCTTCCTGAAATAATTTTCTTACATAAGTCGCTTTGTGTTTCTTCATTTTACCACTATTGAGTGTTGGTAGAAACAGTTTGTGAAGAATCATGCCAAAATCTTCTAGTGCAATTTTTCGGTTTGCCAACTAAGTGCTTGTTGGGATCTGTCACATTCAATATATCTATTTAAAGTGTATAAGAAATTAATAAAAGACATTCGCTGATCTAAATTTACTTTATGTCATACCAGTTCATTATTGTGTTTTTAATGCTTGGTTACCAACTACATAATGGTGTACTTTATGCCCACGGGCCTAAAGTGTACTGTATGGCCCGCGCGAGCAAAACGTACACTTTATGGCCCGCGCGCACATAAAAACAAATAATTTTTGTTTAACTTCTTTAATAACCTTTATTAATAAAATTGCAGTACCAACTATATAATGGTGTACTTTATGCCCACCGGCCATAAAGTGTACTTTATGGTCGGCGCGAGCAAAACGTACACTTTATGGCCCGCGCGCACATAAAAACAAATAATATTTGTTTAACTTCTTTAATAACCTTTATTAATGAAATTGCAGTACCAACTACATAATGATGCACTTTATGCCCACGGGCCATAAAGTGTACTTTATGGCCCGCGCGAGCAAAACGTACACTTTATGGCCCTCGCGCACATAAAAACAAATAATTTTTGTTTAACTTCTTTAATAACCTTTATTAATGAAATTGCAGATAATGGAATAAAAGTAATGTGTAAATATCTAAATAACATTATTTAGTCGAATTAGCATCAAATTGGCAGTTCTGAAAAGATCCGGTGATGGTTAGGTTGCCTTCAGCAAACGGTGATTCATGTTTCATTGTTTGGGTATGACTAGTATGACATAAAAATTTGTATGCAGCGCTGGTATAAATAGAGGTGTATGCCCTCGAGCGACTTACAAACCCTCGGGCCGGAGGCCCTCGGATTTGTAAAATCGTCGCTCTCGGGGCATAAACATCTATTTATACCCTTGGTACATAAATAACTATGATGTACCAGGTGGAAAGTCAAATACTTAATAAATTACTTCCACATTGTCACAACGTGTGGAAATATCGCATCGGCGACAAAAATTTCAAAAATTTTTTCTCGCTTAAACGTCGTAAAAGGGGTCAAAACATATAAAAAACATCATTTGGAAACGAAAATGTTTTCGTGTCTGTCGGTTTGTGTGCCTGTCAGCTTTTAGCCACGATAACTTTAGAACAAATTGAGATATCGTCTTGAAATTTTGTATGGAGTTAGCAACCCACAAACTAACGGTTCGGATTGTTTTCAGGTAAAACCGCTCCATGGGGTAGGGGATGAATGCGGGGGGATATGGTGAAAATTGACATTTTTTCGTGAAAACTCGAGTAACATAACGTTTTATAGTTTGTTTATTAGTAGTGAGACCTTGTGTCTCTGCTTCACACTCACGAACAATTATATTAATAAGGGACCGTATACTAATTAATTGATTTCTATTTTAATGAACACGTAAGTTTGGTACAAAAAAACTTTACAAGTAAGCGCCTTTCTTCTAATTAGCGCCTAGTGCGCTCCTTCTAAGATGTTTACTTCATCACTTCTCAAAAAGAACAATCCTCAGAAAAGTCTTCCTTCCCTGTTGTTGCTACAACTCCCTTTCCCAGAGGGCGCGTTTAAGAATTAGAAAACTTCAAATTTCATAACACATCTGGTATCCTGTGCTGAAATTAAATTTGTGGTTGAATTTGTGGGGGTGGAATATCGGTGACATAACTTTCGAATTTTTTTTGCTAAAATGGGGAAAAAAGTCCTAAAACATAAATATTTTAATATGTCGGTCAATCGATCTGTAGGCCTGTATGTCTGTCTGTTAGTAGGCGCAATAACTTTCGAACGAATTCAGATATCATCTTCAAATTTGGTATAGAGTGCATACCTGGCAAACGAACGGTTCAGATCGCTTTTGGTTAAAATCTCTCCAGGGGGTAGGGGATGAATGGGGGGTGATTTGGTGAAGATGTATTTATTTTCTTAAAACTCGAGTAATATAACGTTTCAAAAATTGTTGGGTACAGGAATACAAATATTTTCTTTGTAATCCAGTCATCGTCACTAAATTCATTTCGTGAGAATGTCTTTCTGGAGAAAATAAATTATCACAGATATGTGGATGTTATGATTCAATTTGTAGCACTATTTTTTGTAGATAATACTTGTGGAGTTTTCTATAGCTTTAAGTAGCGCCATTGAATCTATAAAAATGATATAATTATCGTCACTGTTCAGCAGTGCTACTTCTAGAGCTTTGATGACTGCTATGTTCCTGGTAGCTTATACATATGGGACAATTTATTTTTAGGACAATGTAGGTACTCTACGCCCTATCTTTTCTCATTTTTTCGATCCATCTGTCTATAGTTCTACTTGTTGTCTATTTATGCTATCAGTCGTGTGTTTAATTACTTTGACATAAGACTAACAAAAAGTTACTTCATATTTTCTTTCGAAAACCAACTCCGGAGTAACGACAAAATATTGTGGGTTTCCAAGTACGCTTGAGCTAATGGAGGGGAATTTTTCTTCTGTCAGTATTTATTAGAAAGATCGTTGGCATTTAAGGCATAATTTTGCCTATAAAATTGAAATTTTCTGTACCCATGTGAATCCTATATAATTGTATTGCATTGCTTTCCTTTGTTAAGAAAAAAATCTTATGTAAGTGTATTCTGTTGATTTTCTTTCGCAAATTAAATACATTTTTAACGTTTAATGCTCGCGCCCCCCATTTAGTTAAATCACACCCCCTAGGGAGACGAGCCCTACAGTTTGTTTAGGTGATATTTTTCTTATCAAAATTCCCTGGAACTGTAGAGTATGTATGTTTTCAAAGGTCTGGACGCAGCAAGTGCAATATGGTAGTGAATTTTCATAAAAATGTGTTTAATTGCAAATATATGTTTTTTAATGAAAGCAGGCGTCAAAACTGGTTACCAGTATAACCTATATACTAAAAACAATGTGCCATATTTCATGAAATAAGCTTTTCGACAAAACTCCCAAAAAAGTTTGTGCATAAAAATTTACAAAAAATTTGCCAAAATTTACAAAAGATGCCGCTCAAATTGCAGCTATTTAAATTTGAAGCATAATTTAATTAAAATTCGCTACTATAAGGTACTTGCTGCGTTCCGGAATTCTTTTCTAACAAACATGCATTATATTTCGATGGAAAGTGCAATAATTCAAAAATATTAGGCGTGTTCGGTAAAAAAAAAAAAGTTTGTATTACCAATGACTTATGATCCATCCTGTGATTGTAGAAATGTTTTCTAAGATGTAGCTCAAGACACCCTATAATTAACGTATACAATTGTTTCTCGTATCTTGTAGAATAACAGCAATATGGAGCTTTACCGTATAAATGTGTCACCCTGTAAACAGATAAAAACTGAAACTAACCCCGCATGTGGGTCCTAGGGGGCCTAGTCGCGCTCACTTGAAAAAAATTGTTTGAAATTCAAAAGTGGCTGTGTCCTCAGTGACAAATTTCTCGTACGAAAATTTGCTAAAAATTATAGAGAATTAAAACACTAAGTGAGTGGTGGACGTACCGCCTAGTTGCGGAACCAAGTAGTATGTTGTCACGCCAGCTCCAAATAACACAAAGTGTTAAAAAAATTGTGACTGTATACAACTAACTAACAATTTAGAAAATTGTCAGCCCTGGCCCATTTCTACCCCAATATAGGGACAAAGTATGTAAGGCTAGATGCATTCTCGCAACAATTAGAACCGTAGACCGGTTTCGCTCTCATTAGAGCTCTTCAGTACGGCATACTAATTGCAGCAAAAATGCACCAAAAATAACAAGGCTATCGTATAGCCAGTCTTAAAACACTAAGTGAGTGGTGGACGTGCCGCCACCTAGTTGCGGAACCAAGTAGTATCTTGTCACGCCAGCTTCAAATAACACAAAGTGTTAAAAAAATAGAGACTATATACAACTAACTAACAATTCAGAAAATTGTCAACCCTGGCCCATTTCTACCCCAATATAGGGACAAAGTATGTAAGGCTAGATGCATTCTCGCAACAATTAGAAGCGTAGACCGGTTTCGCTCTTATTAGAGCTCTTCAGTACGGCATAGTAATTGTAGCAAAAATGCACCAAAAGTAATACGGCTATAGTATAGTCAGCCTTAAAACACTAAGTGAGTGGTGGATGTGCCGCCACCTAGTTGCGGAACCAAGTAGTATGTTGTCACGCCAGCTTCAAATAACACAAAGTGTTAAAAAAATAGAGACTGTATACAACTAACTAAGAATTTGGAAAATTGTCAGCTGGCCCATTTCTACCCCAATATAGGGACAAAGTATGTAAGGCTAGATACATTCTCGCAACAATATATATATATATATATATATATATATATATATATATATATATATATATATATATATATATATATATATATATATATATATATATATATAATTCAAATTGACCCTGGATATGGTTTCTAGGGGGCCTAGTTCGTGCTCATTTGAAGAAATTTTTTCAAAATTCAAAAGACCAGATCTCCTCATTAGTGATTATTTAAAAAGAAAATTCCTTGATCACTATGTAATTAGCTAAACCATTTTACATGTGTAAATAACGAAACCAATTCGAGCTGCTATATTCAAATAATAAATAATTTTATTCCCTACATCCCGGACAGAGATAACTAGCTAAAGCACTTATCTTACTCGCGGAATTTAAACCAAGAGTTTATCAATTAAAGCAGCGTGCCAGCCATTTGTGTGTAACGAGTAGAACAATTTTACCATTAAGCGCTAAGCGTTCCAAGGCATTCTGGACTCGACATACCGACAATTCATTCTATAAAAAAACTTCAACATAATGTGAATCATTAGCTGCCGTGAGCACGTACGCTACACAAAAACATATACTGAATGAATGACTGGCGTAATTGGACAGTGTCATATAGTTATCTTGTATTCGGCTCTTTTTGTCGCATGTTTTATATACTTGTTTGTAGTAACATATGTGGTCATGTTACAATTATTTTGCTTTTTGTTGAATCTGGCTAGATGCAGTGTGCAGCACTAACTTGAGTTAGTTTCCTTAATTACTTATTGAGAGTAGGTAAGCACACAAAAAGAAACGTGTTGCATCGGTAACTTACTTCGGTGTTTCTTTTGACCACTCAAAGCGATGTTGATTGAATGTTTTATGCAGGCATGCTTTATTCGTTCAATATAATTGAATAGGTCGGGGCAATAAGGGACCTCAGCCACAATTATTGACTATTCACGATTTTAGCGAAGCGAAACGGCATCTGTAAAGAAGTTCTTAAGCCACCATCCCAGTTGTACAGCTAAAGCGCGACAGATGTATAACGTGACAATAAATAGCTAGTTTTTAATTCCCTAATAATGGCGTATAAATGGTAAGGCTTTTGGAAATTTTCTTTGAATGAGCGCGAAAGAGCACTTCTAGAACCCAAATCCAAAGTCAGTTGAAATATTTATATATATATATATATATATATATATATATATATATATATATATATATATATATATATATATATAGGGTGGGGCATTGAAAACGAAACAGACCGATTTGCGCTCAGGGAATTTTTTTTTAAGAAACGTTGAAACACGTTAATTTTAATATTGAGGGGGACATGTTTTGACATAAAACTCAACTTTGCCACATCAACCCCTTAAGGGTGGTGATAACAACCCTTATATTTTAAGTATGGAACATGGGTCGAGTGTTAGATCATTTGAAAGCTCTTTCTCTTCTGAATTCAGCACACCAATTTTTTTATCAACTCGTTTAAAAATTATTCACTGTTGACCATGCAAAAACGCATTTCACTCATTCCAATAAGAAATATGCTGATAGTCAATGTTTTGTTGGTTTGTACACAAAAAATTTACTATCAGAACATTTCTTATCGGAATGAGAGAAATGCAGTTTATTATTTCAGTTTATCGGTCGGTTTGATACTTGATAATACTACCGAAAATTAATTTCACAATGTTGTATTCTGTAGAAGAAACAGTTGAAATAATTACTCCTTTTTTCAAAAACGATGACTGTGCCAACCGTACCGCAAATGTGTTTAATGAACGACATCCGAACAGGCATGTTAACAGAACATACATTTTGAAGTTAGTTGCAAAGTTTCGACAAAGTGGTTCAGTAGCCAACAAAAAACGGGATCCTGAACGTGAATTTCCGGTTAGAAATGAGACTATTGAGATTGAAGTTTTAGGACAAATTGTCGCAGACCCAACTTTGAGCACGAGAAAATTGGCCACTGTTTCAAACATCAAAAGAACTATTCAGCGAATATTGAAGCATCATAAATTTTACCCGTATAAAATTCATCTTGTACAACAACCGAATGAAGATGATTTTGATCGGCGGCTGGAGTTTTGTGAAGTTATGACTGCACGAATAGCTGATAACGGGAACTTTCTGTTCAATATCTGTTTTTCAGACGAGTGTACTTTTTTATTAACAGTCAATCGTCATAATTGTCGTTATTGGGCAGATAATAAGCCAAGAAATTTTCACGAAGTCCACACTCAAACTCCACATAAACTGAATGTCTGGACTGGCATGTTTGGAGACCGTTTAATCGGACCAATTTTTCTTGATGGTAAGTTGAGTGGCGAAACGTATTTGGAGTTACTAGAAGATATCTTTTACCCTCTACTAATTGACATTGTTAAAAATGATGGTCGCTATCAAGACAATCAATTAGTGTTTCAACAAGATGGAGCTCCTCCGCATTTTTCACAACGTGTTAGGGAGTTTTTGAACAGAGAGTTTCCAGAGCAATGGATTGGGCGTAGAGGTGCTCTTGAGTGGCCCCCTAGATCACTGGATTTAACTCCTTGAGACTTCTTTCTATGAGGCCATTTAAAGAGTAGAATTTTCTCAACAAAACCGGAGTCTCTGGAAGAATTACGACGACGCGTTGTTGAAGAATGCCGTCTAATAACTCCACAAATGCTCCAGAATGTCAGAGCTCGTTCTGAACAAATTTTGTACTTTTGTATGGAAGCTGGTGGTCAACAATTTGAACATTTACTTAACGGAATAAACATTTTTGAACGTTTGGTTTTGTTTTTGAGGTTTTTTTTACGAATAATTGACTAATTAGTGCATTTCTTATCACAATGAATGAAATACGTTCTTGCAATTCCCACTGTGAATAATTTTAAACGAGTTCCAAACTTCCAAAAAAATTTGTGTGCTGAATTCAGAAAAGAAAGAGCTTTCAAATGATGTAACACTCGACCCATGTTCCCTATTTAAAATATAAGGGTTGTTATCACCACACTTAAGGGGTTGATGTGACAAAGTTGAGTTTTATGTCGAAACATGCCCCACTCAATATTTAATTGAAGTGTTTCAGCGTTTTAAAAAAAAAATCTGTGAGCGCAAATCGGTCTGTTTCGTTTTCAATGCGCCAACCTGTATATATATATATATATATATATATATATATATATATATATATATATATATATATATATATATATATATATATATATATATATATATATATATATATATATATATGCAACCAATAACTTAAAAAGTATGAATTAAAAACTTTACACGTGCGTAGACATCGTACAAGTGGTCCTATCTACAAAATTTGACCTCAATTGGTTCAGTAAATCTTGAACTATAGCTATATAAAAAAAGTTACTATCTGGCCTTAAATTACCTCCGAAGTGTGCCTATAATGTTAGACAATATCAGACAGATATATCAGGGCCACTCTGCCATTGCCAACAAAAGCCCCAAGTCAAACTTTAAACGAACAGGCTCCAAAAATATCTCACAATAAACAGTCGGCAGGGTTGCCAGTTGCCACAACTCTCATCTGAATCTGAAGATATCAGAAAAAGCTATAGTAATAAATAAAATTTTGAATGAAACTGTTCCAATTTGTTTAAAGGCAATCTAGAATTACGTTTTATTATGTATAAATGTGAGGCTTCCCATTCTTCACAGTATTTAAAAGCTATCTCCCCCTCCTAGCTCAATCTCAGAACACCAGCTAGCTATTTGTCATTTGTTATCAGTGAACTCAAGACACATTTAGTTCATTCCTTGTTATTCCGCTGACTAACAGCAGATGGCAGTCATGAGAGAATCGTCTGCGCTCTGCATATAACCTCGAAATCGACTCCGCTAATCCGCTAGTACCTTGGAATGTAAAACAACTACCTATATTCTAAGGTTAATGTTAATACAAATAGTAGCTAAATATAATAACTAAACTCTTAATTTTAAATGACTTTAACAAATGTCCTCGGCTGTCGACTGTGACTGTAGTATATTATGATTCTAATATCTAATGAAACAGATAATAAAATAATCGCTAAATCAAACTCTGTGCATCAGATGCAGAATCTTAATCGAGGCATGTAGGTACTATATTACCAAAGTAAAACAAAACTATTTTAAGAAGAAAGATACCTACCTAAAATTAATCAAGTAGGTACTTATAATACTTAGGTACTTATTCTTTACATATAGTTTTTACTCTTTATGTAGTGTATGGAAAATTTGAGGTAAAAGAAATTACATAATATCATAAGGTAGTTTAAACTATACAAACAGATGTAAATTATTATAATTTTAATTTCAAAATTTTGTATTGTTTATATTTATTTATTTGACTTTGGATACAGCAATAGCAAATAAGTGCTAAAAAGAGTTTGGGTGCAGCAAGTCCATTATGGTAGCGAATTTTCGCAAAAATATTTCAAAGTTTGATAATTCAATTTTCCGTTAATCTAGAATCTTTCAAGTTTTAATACATAGTAAAACTTATATAAAAGCAGTTTGGGCAAAAAAAAATTAAAAAAAGAAAACAATAAGCTTCACAGGCCACTACAAACTTGTTTAAAAAAAGTTTGTTTGTAATTTTGTTTGCAGGAACTGGTTCAATTTAGACTAAAACGGACCATCCAAACGATAGTAAGGAAACGTTTATAATTTTGCAGGTACACTCCTTTTGTAAATTAAATTTTAATTTTAGGAAAATTTACAGACCAGCACACGGGGGATTTTTAGAAAAAAATTAGGAATATGCTTAGAACATGTTTTAGATGCACAAACCACACGAAAAATTTCTTGCAAACAGCCTGCAAGAAAGTTACGGGACCAGAACTGAATAGGGGTGCTGGACGGTGAAGAATATTAAAAGGAAATGTGGGCGGGAAGTGTGAAAAACCAGCTTAGTCGGACCTCTATAAGCTGCCTTCCTTTCATTTTGAAGCTATACCTCCTTAAAATTCTGTTTGCCCCGCGCAGAAACCCTATTCACCGAAGGTCCCGTAACATTCTTGGAGGTTGCTTGCAAACAATTTTTCTTGTTTATGGATTGAGGGAGGTTGTAGACATGAAGAAGGGAGAGCAGAACCCCTGCGACAAAGCAGTCAACCAAGATGTTTAGTTTGTGTTTAAATTGTAACCCCATTTCATTTCTTTAAAATATTTTTCCAAAAATGAATTTGAGGTTGTTTTGTTTGTCAGTCTTACATAGAGAGCTAAAATATTTTATCATTTTCAAAAAGTATGGATACAGCAACAGTAAATGCGTGTTGAAGAAGTAAAATTAAACGTGTTATTGGCAGAAGAGAATCCACGCTGTAGTGTTCGCAAAATTGGCCGAGACCATGGAATTCCATTTCAGATTGCACATTAAGTACTAAAACTCGAGAAGCGTCATCCTTGTAAAATACAACTTTTGCAGGAGTTACTCGATGACGATCCAGATCGAAGGATGCAGTTTTATGCAACGTTAGTGGATAAATGTAATGATAACTTTTTGCAAGTATCAAATATTCTATTTTCTAACGAATATACTTTTACACTACATGGAGAAGTTAACTGTCAAAACTGCAGAAAGGGAAAATCCAAGACGGATGCGACAGAATCATACACAATATCCACAAAAGGTAAACGATTGGCCGGGAATTGTTAGGAGTAGGGTTATTGGTTTATATATTTTTGATGGAACCGTAAATGGACCACGATATCTACAATTTTTACAGCAATACCCCATTTCGACGTTATTGAACTTATTTCCTGATGTACACAATACTGGTATGGTAAATAATAACTTGTGGTATCAACAAGTTCCTCCGCGCATTATGACGTTAAATTTAGACAGTATCCGGATCAACAATTTTCCAATAGTTGAATTGGTAAGCGTGGTGCAATCGAGTGGCCAGCTGACCTGACCTGTCCTAACTCCCTTATATTCTTTTCTGTTGGGTCATTTGAAGAATGTGGTATTTAAAAGTAAACCAGACACTATCGACGAATTAAAAACAAGAATTAGAACTGAATGTGCCAACATTGCTTCAGAGATTATAAATAGAGTCCAACAAGAATTTATTGGCCGTTTGCGATATTGTCAGGCACAAGACGGCGGGCATTTGAAACATTTGATTATATATGAATGAACTATGTGATTATTTATAGACTTTACTTGTGGTAGGTGTTATAATAAAAATGCTATTACTCACTTTATATAATTCCTACAAAGAAAATTGGTGTTGCTGAATAGATAATTGGATTAACTTTAAAAAAATGTATCACACTACCCACCATCTCATTTTGAAATAGTAGCTACCCCTTGATGAGGTACAACGATAGCGGTGATATCTTTATATCAAAAAGGTAGTTTTTGAAAAGCCAAATCGACCTGCTATTGAATTTTCCTTAATAATGGTCACTTTCAATTTTAGTTAATTTATGTCTTACTTTATAGACAGTGTATGTGTGTTTATATATGGATATGTATGTGTATTTATTAATTGACTATTGTATATAGCTTAGCTGTATTTTAGGAAACCTTATGTAAAGTGTAGTGATCTGACGAATTAAAAAATTAAATCATAAGTCGAACACAGATGCCGACTAAAATATTAGCAAATAAGCAGATGGTCAGGGTAGCCGCAGTCAAGACATGACCTCACATACAAACACACACACATGTGATCACTGATGAAAATGTTAGATAACAATGTTATCCAACTATAACATCTTTTGGTTTCCGATGATTGCAGTGTCGCACTTCACGGCCATGCTAATAAACAAAATAATCGCTACTGGTCAAAAAAAGATCCACACTGGATGACAGAAAAACATACGCACTACCCTGAAAAGGTGAACGTTTGAACAGGAATAGTTAGAAACCATGTCATTGCTCCCTTTTTCGTTAATGGTAATTCGAATGGCGATAATTATTTAGCACTGCTCCAAATTAATACCGTGCCCAATTGGAAAACTTATATTCTGATCGAGAAAAACTACATGTTTGAGTTAATGAAATATTTTTCCAGCAGGATGGAGCACCAGCACATTACCGAATCAATGTCCGGCAGCACCTTGACTTAATAACTCCAAATCAATGGAAGCGATGATCGTTAGAATAGCCAGCGCGATCAACCGATTTTACGCTATTAGACCTATTTTTGATGGATATGTAAAGAGTATGGTATATAAAACCAATTCAAGCGATTTAACTGACCCAAAAAGAAGAATAACGATTGCGATTACGTCGGTCACGCCTCAGATGTTGATTAACTTTAGAAGACATTTTCATTTACGATTATGATGCTGCCAAAACCCTCAAGGCGTGCAGTGTGAACATCTGCTACATTAAGATGGATGTGTTTTTTTTTTTTTCGTTATCACTAACGAAACCTGATTGGTTATTAATTTTAGTGTTTTGTAGCGAAGTTCATCAATCATATCATTTTATTAGTGAATTTTCATTAAGAAAATTCATTAATAGAGAGGTATCGATGGTGAGACTTTCAGAAAATTTCTGCAAATGAACGCGACCTGGGACCCCTGGTACCCATTTCCATAGTCAGTTAAAAGGTTTATATATATATATATATATATATATATATATATATATATATATATATATATATATATATATATATATATATATATATATATATATATATATATATATATATATATCCAACCGATAACGCAAAAAATATTTCACTGATTTGTACCAAATTTGGGAATTAACCTTATTTTGTTAATGGCTTGGATGAGTTCGTCATCAGATTTTAACGCCCAATTTTTCTAAAATTTCAAAATATTTTTAAAATGCCATATCTCAATTCTTTAAGTGGTTGAAACGAAAATATACAACTTAAAATAACATAGACAGACGTGGTTGTGTACCTATTTTCAAGCCTTTTGATCAAAGAAAAATAAATTTATTCGAAATTAATATTAAAATAATCTTCGAAATCACTTCAGATTCTGTAATGCAATATCTACAATGTTGCACAAAGACAGATGACGTTACCTGTACTGCTATGCTATTTAAATAAATGGTAGATAAAAACCTAAACAATGGAGGTTACGTTGCAAGATGTCAGAATGTAAACATGGTGAAATGTACGACAGAGCCGCCATCTCGTTGCAGAACCAGAAAGTATGTCGTCAGGACAGCTCTAGTTAACACAAAATATTATGGATGGAGACTGTGTACAAACTAACAATGTAAATTGTCAGCCCTGACCCATTTCTTTCCTAGTACCGGGGCAATATTTGCGTCCAAAAGCGCTAAATTTAAGCATGCGACTGCAAGGGGCTTGGTGTTCTTTGTAAGTATCAGAAACTGCTTACAAAATGGGAACGGTACTGATAGATAAGTTACTAGATCCATCATTTTAATTATTGATGATTTCGCGGGTTAGTTGGTCAATATTTTTTTAATAAATGGCACTCTAAAGCGTGTTTCTGCATTTCTTATATTTTATGTTTCAAACAGGTACACTCTCCCGCTTAAAATTAGTTTTTTTTGTCCATGACTAGACCATGGACCCTAAAGTTACTTCATGAGTATGTCTTTTGGAGGAGAGTAGATTATTACAGCTATTTGGAAGTTATGATTCAATTTTCAGCACTATTTTTGACTGTGCCTAATTAAATAAAGTAATCTTTTATAACTTTTAAGATAAGGTGAAATCACTAATATTATTCTTATGAAAATTTACTACCATCACCCACCTGCTGCGTTCCGAACTTTTGAATTTCAAAATGACGAGCTTCTGGTTTTTGTGTGTGTATATGTGCACAATAATTGAATAAGTAAGACAAGAGTAAAACGCAAAGTGGGAGAAAATATATCTAAATCTACCCATATTGCCAACCTGATCAGCTAAGTGGTACATTTGTCTCTGATATTAAACAGAAAACTTTTTGTTTTCAAAGGGCGCTTAACTTCTATTGCTACTCTTTCATCATAATAGTTTAGCATAGTTAAGCTCTTAATTAGCACTTTAGCACGAGAAAGTCCAAACAAAACCTACTACTTATTGGACTAATGGTAAATGTTTTTTAAACTTTTGTCAGAAAATATAAGTACCCTGTTTGTGTGCCAGTTGTATTTATAGATTAAAGTTCGCTGAAACCTGAAGATAAAAATTGTATTTACAAGCGTTACGTCCATTATGCGTAACAAGGTTCACGATAAATTTACCGGCGCCTTGGAATGAGCAAAAGAGGGGTCACAATTAATGTTAACTAGGGGACATTCAGTTCAAGTCTTGATAAGTTTATAACTTGTAATTGTTTTATGTAATTCCGTCTGTGATGCTGGAGCACTTTTATATCATTAAGCCTAATTTATGTTACCAATTTAACTTGGATGTGTATGATCCTATCATTTTACTAATTTTCTTTAAACTAGGAAGTTTTTCCAACAATTGTAAAGGTTTAGACCTGTAATCTTTAAATACAGTAATATAGAGAAAAATTTTTAACTTAGTATTGCGTTAGTGGCAGTGTAATTAAGTATCAGATATACAGAAAATTATCTTACTTAGCTAAGCTTAAATAAGGATTTCTGATTTTTTATTAACCAGAAACTGTGCAAATAGGCTGGACGCAAAAAGTGACTTGCGGCCGCGAATTTTCATAAAATCTTTCAAACTTCAAAAAACGATAAAAATAAAAAAGTCTGGACGCAGCAAGTGCGTTATGACAGTGAATTTTCATAGAAATGATCTGGCACAAAATATTTTATTATAACTTTTTTTTCTTGTAACATAGAAATCTAAATTTTGGTATATAGTTTACTTTTTATATTAAACCTACCTACCAAATTTGGTTATCATATATTTTTTATTTTTTAAGATAATTTTTTTTAAAATGAAAACCTAAAATTTTTCCCGGGAAACCTCATCTGATTTTTTCGATTAACGAACTTATCAAAGCCATTTTTAAAAGGAAGGTACATGCAAAATTTTATCAAAATATGCCCATTATTCTTTGAGATACATTTTTTTTTCAAATGAAGACTCACAATTTTTCCGGAAAACCTCATTCGATTTTCCTGACTAACAAACTTGTCAAAGCCATTTACAAAAGGAAGGTACGTGACAAATTTTATTAAAATCGGGTTATTACTTTTTGAGATAAGATTTTTGTTCGAATGAAAACTCAAAATTTTCCCGAAAAACCTCGTTTGATTTTCCTGACTAACGAACTTATCCAAGCCATTTATAAAAGAAAGGTACATTATTTTTTGAGTTATCGGTGTGATACATATATATATATATATATATATATATATATATATATATATATATATATATATATATATATATATATATATATATATATATATATAAACATATATAAATTGAAACTGACCCCGGATATGGGTTCTAGGGGTCAGATCGCGCTCATTTGCAAAAATTTTTTCAAAATTCAAAAGTCGGGATCTCCCCATTAGTGAATTTTTTCTACGAAAATTCACTAAAAAGAGTCGGGACGCGACTTTGAGTTGCGACATTCCGTTTAAGCTTTCTGGGGTGTAACTCACCAGAATTCACTGGTTGGTAATACCAAAGTGAACCAAATTATTTTAAGAAGAAATATACCTACTTCAAACTTATACAGTAAGTACTTATAATATCTAGGTAGGTACTACAAAGTTCATATATCTCTAGTTAAAATTATATAAACAGATGTTTAGGTTAAATTATTAAAATTTTAATTTGAAAATTTTGTATTGTTTATATTTATTTCATTTTAAAAAAGCATGGATAAACCAATAGTAAATAAGCGTTGAAAAGAGTTTAATATGGTAGCGAATTTTCATAAAAATTCTTCAAATGTTGATAACCCAATTGCCCATTTAACTGGAATCTTCAGTTTTGATACATAGATAAACCTATATAAAAGCAACGTGGATACTAAATTTAAAAAATAATACAATCAGCTTAACAGATAATTACAAATTTGTTTTAAAAATACGTTTTTGTTATTTTGTTTGCAGACACTGGTTCCATTGAGTTGATTCAAACCGACCATTCAAGCGATTAATATAGAAAAATACTTACCTGCCACCTATGATTTTATAGATGCATTCCGTTTGTAAATAAAAATAAAATTTTCTTTAAATTTGCAGATTAGCACAAGGGGGGTGTTTAGAACAATCTTTTCAGATATATGCTTAGAACCCCATATGGATGCCCAAACCACAGGAAAAATTTCTTGCAAACAGCCCACAAGAAAGTTACGGGACCAAGAGTGAATAGGGGTGTTGGGCGGAAAAGAATACAAAAAGTAAATGTGAGCGGAAAGTGCGAAAAAACAGCTTATCTAGACCCCCTTAAGCTGCCTTAATTCCATTTTGCAGCTATACCACCTTAAAATCCTGTTTACTGCACGCAGAACCTCTATATTCACCGCAGGTCCCGGAACTTTCTTAGGGGTTGCTCCAAAAGAATATTTCTTGTTTACATTGTTCTTGTTTATGCATTGAGGGTGATTATAGGCATGGATAAGGGGAAGGAGAACCCCCGCGACGAAGCATTGAACCAAGATTTTCAATTGATGTTTAAATTGTTATCTCATTTAATTTCTTTAAATATTTTTCCAAAAATGATTTTGAGGTTGCCTTGTTTGTCAGTCTTACATAGCAAGCTGCAATATTTTATAGTTTTCAAAAAGTATGGACACAGCAACCGTAAATAAGTGTTGGAAAGGGTCTGGGTGCAGCAAGTATGTTATGGTAGAAAATTTTCGTAACAATATTTCCGAAAAATCCGGTAGCTCAATAAATTTCCAATTAAGCTAAAATCTTCAATCTTACACCATTGTAACACTTATGTAAGCGCACTGTGGGTACTATATTAAAGAAAAATAACATAATGGGTTTCGCAAGTAACTACAAATTTGTTTAAAAAACCTTTTTGTTGTTTATTGTTTGCAAAAACTGGATGGGTTGACTAAAACAAAACCATCCAAGCTGTTAATGAGGAAAAATACCTGTCCAATTTATAATTTGACAGGTACATTCTCTTTGTAAATAATTACTTTTTTTCTGAAAAAAATTTGTAACTAATAAAATTTGTAACACAATTTTTTGAAAGACACTTGCTGTACTTACATATTATTTCTAAGACCAAATTTTAATTGTTTAGCTCAATATAAAATGTAATTTTTTTCAAATAATCGCTAACTGGGACTCTAAAACCGATCTTCTAGGTCCATTTAAATTTAAATAATTAGTTTTAATAATCTATCTTACTAATAGTGTACAATTCTTATGAAAATTCACTGCTATAACGCACTTGCTGCGTCCCGAAATTTTTATTCTTTTTAGCTTCTCGGTTTATTTCTCGTTTACCTCTCGCCAGCATTGTGTTCTTAATGTTATTCCATTTAATGTTCATGTTATCTTCGCCTTGGTTGCCATGTCTGAAATGATGCCTGTTTTGTAAACATATATAAGAATGCGATAATAACAGGACAAATGAGCAAAAAGTTTGAGGGTTAAGTATTTGGTTATATCATATATTATTATTAGTCTCAAGTTGGCTCGTGATAAGATTTGAACCCAAACCGCAGTGTTTGATACATTTTTAGCTGTACAAATTGCAACAATTATCATGCCATCACATCTGAATCAGTATTGACTCGTCATAAAAATCAATACGGTCTTTAGTAATTTTTCATAATAGCCGCATTCACAACTGATGTCCAGTCACGCCTACTATTGTTTTAGAACCGCTGTAGATTGTCTTCAGGTCTTGGTCGATAAATAATTGCAAGGAATATCAGACTTCACATCTAAAGAGATTTATCTGCCCCCACCCCAGTGCTAGTGCCCATTGTGTAGAAGTGTTATATGCAGGCAATCGAACGTTAAAGATTCTTTCAAATTTATATTGTTTCCTGCGATATAAGATAGAAAGCGATTTGCTCACTTGTGTTGTAGTTCTGTTCGAATTTACATTTTAAACGCGTTTTACATTCATCTCTGCCTTGGTGCTGTTAAGGATACAATAATTTCTGTCATTGGAAGCGTCACACTGCAAAATTAGGATATTCCTTTCAAGTAAAACTTTAGTATGTGTTGAGATTTACTATGAACTTATTTTTAACAATCAATGCTCATAGATAGACTGGCAGTAGCTAGAGTATTATTTTTATTATTAAAATTGGACAATTTAAAACACCAGAAAGAAAGTCATTTCAAGAATGTACATGATATATATATATATATATATATATATATATATATATATATATATATATATATATATATATATATATATATATATATATATATATAAATTTATATAAATTTATTATAAATCTAAGGAAAAATGTTGGGTTGATATTTATTTTTGAACAATGTATTACGCCTAACGCAGAGTTAATGTTATGATTTTTTTTTAATATACTTCTTAATCTTATCAAAAATTGAGTTTAATTTGGTTCTCATGGGGGAGGTTTATCAAGTCATAAGTATGAAGTGTTATAATGATGAGGTGGACGTTACCTAAGCAGGACACTGAGGGAATAGAAGCTTTTCAACTATGGACATTGAGCAAAATGACAAAGACAATAAGGTACACCGATAGAAATACGAATAAAAAAGTGTGCTAGAAGAGGTGACAGAATAGTAATGCTTGCTGAAAGAAATTGATAGGAGAAGGCATAATATATAGGACATATTTTAAAACATCTTTCTGATAGTTTTATTTGAAAGATATATACCTAGACAAAACGGAAGAGGTAGATCAAAAGTAAAGCTTCTGGAAACATGCTACAATATTGATTGAAGGTGGAAGCTACACTGAATTAAAATGGGCAGTTACTAGAGGGAGAGTCACGATTGCGACAGATGGTATCGCATTTCGACTGTGATGATCATGATGGTTATCGAGCAACAAAAACAAATAATTACACAACAACAAACTTACGTTCATCTCATGGTTATTTACTTATAAGGGCCTCGGTAGTTCAGTAGTAAGACGCCTCTGAACCGAAAGGTACTGGGTTCGATTGCAGGGTTATCCTTTCACTTTTTTCAGTACATACTGTAACATTAACAACAACCGATGTTGTGGCATTATATTTGAGAAAGTTGAATATCTGCACGTTCCGCCCTTCGGAAGGGACGTAAAGTCTTCGGTCCCCTGTGCGATGCGATGTTGGACACGTTAAATATTCCAACTATCCCTGCGGAACGGCAGGGTTCGGCAAAATTTCCAGGATAACGAGGTGAAACTGCTCCCTGGTGTCTGTGATTGGCCATAGTCGCGGAAATAGACCGACGTTAAAGATACAAAAACACAAACATATTTATTTATAAACTTCTAAGGCTGACTTGACTTTAATTCAGCTAAAGTTTCCATGGTATAATGCCGATTAAAGCAATAATATATTTGTATTTTTATACGACGACGTATTTACGTACATAATTAGTAAAATCATAATATATGGACCAATGCACTATGCATTAGTCTATTAACGCAACGAGAACAATAATCAATGAACTAATTTACTTTCCCTTTAGTTTGTAAACTATCAACAAACTGTAAAACCGAGACAGGCAGAGATACCTGTCTAATTACACATCAATGGTCAATAGGTAAACGTTTTGCAAGTGGACGCTGTCGTATGAAGCTCTCGAATAATTCTGACTTTTTATCTCAGAATTCTGAGTTACAAAAGTCAGAATTCCGACTTTTTATGTCAGAATTCTGAGTTTTTATCTCAGAATTCTGAGGTTTTATGTCAGAATTCTGAGTTTTTATGTCACAATTCTGACTTTTTTATCTCAGAATTCTGACTTTTTTATCTCAGAATTCTGACTTTTTATGTCAAAATTCTGAGTTTTTATCACAGAATTCTGACTTTTTATCACAGAATTCTGACTTTTTTTATCTCAGAATTATAGGAAAATAATTTTTTAACGTGACCCCAGGACGCCGTCGTAGTTTACTCATAGTGTCTATAAAACAAGTATCGACTAGACTGCTGCGAACTATTATCATTTTTCATGCATTGTTGCCCAAAATTGTGCGTGTCTATGCAAGTTGAAACCTACATTACTGCTGAATATATAAAAGTTAGGTTTAGCTAAGAAAAGTAGCATTAAGTGAATTTTTGAGGCACATATGATAATGGCATCAGAAAAGATGTGAAAATCGTGAGAGTTGGTGATGATGGTTATGAAGAACCCCTTGTAAGGTTTTAAACTAAAAACACTTCCGAAAACAAATTAAGTAAAGTAAGAATGTATTCATTAAAAAAGAAAATATACATATCATAACACGGGTAAACATAAGCGAGTGAATCACAGAGCAACTGGAAGATGAATGTATATTTTGGTCACCGTTTCAAGGCTGCTGGTAGATTCCCGCTGGGTCTCATCACAGCCGGAAACTCGCTCGATGTAAAAAGGGGGCTCTTGGAAGATTGGTGATGGACATTGCGACCTATCATTCGGCCATCCTGTAGGAAGACCTGTCCTCAAGTCGTGTGGACACTGCTTTATTGAGCTGAAACAAATGGTTAGTAAGGGATATTCGCTGTCATCTGGATGCATGTACATCATTTGACACACCGAACCCTTTGTAGTGTGTAGGCCTAGCATCGTAACATGCCTATCTAACATTTCTAGTTAAGCATGGTGCCTTAGTATGGTTTCCCTACCAAGCACTATCTATTGCTAAGTTGATGAGTCTAGCATTCTAACAGGTTCCTCTGACTTCAGCATCACTTTATATCCTGTTGTGAGTCCAACAATTTATTGTGCTTCTCTCATCTTACTTTTTCACGTCAGTAAGTCTGAAACTACAGCCACCAGTTTGGCGGTGCCTCTCCTATCTATCTGCAGAGCGGATAAGTCCAGAATTTAGCCATCTCCATCCTGACATTCTACTTGTGATCAGGCCTGACATTTAGCAATGCTCCTCCTATCAACCACTCGTCTCATGCGTAAGGCTATGGCTTACCTTTCATAATGACGCAGGATTTCATTTTATCAACCGCAGTAACGGTCTTTAAGGCCTTGGCACCCTCCCTCAGGTCCTCTGTTACGTATCTGTCATTGGTTAGAACAGTGACCACTCTAAACGGTCCCCTAAACTTAGGCATGAGTTTTCTGCTTCCCCCTGTAGAGGGCTGATCAGTTTTTAGGATTATCACCAACTCCCCTATTTTATACTGCTTTGATCAGCCCTTTTTTTGCAGCGATATACGCCTGCCTGCATCAGTTCTAAGCGTCACTAAATCTAAACGCTTCAAATCACTTTGCACAACATTCAACAACCTGGCCTTACTAGTATTTCTAGTTTTATATCCCGCTAAAAATTCTATAGGTGAGACACCAGTAGCCTTGATAAAAATCCCATTGATTGCACTTTGAATCGGTTTCACTACTGTGTCCCACTTATCAATTGGTCTGCCAGCTGCTGTTGTAGCCAGCGTACTTAAAATCTTACGGTTGTACCGCTCATATATATATATATATATATATATATATATATATATATATATATATATATATATATATATATATATATATATATATATATGTATCACATCGATAACTCAAAAAATAATGGGCCGATTTTGATCAGATTTGGTAAGTACCTTCCTTTTGCCAGTAGCTTGGACAAGTTTGTTAGCCAGGAAAATATGCTCAGTTTAAATAGATTAAACAATGATTTGTTTTAATTCGACATACGGATTCCCCCGACCAGTATCAGTTCTGAGCTGACCTTAAATGTATGGAATTTCGACCACGAAATTATAATGCATGTTTGTGAGAAAATAAATTCGGGGCTCAGCAAGTGCGTTATGGTAGCGAATTTTTATTCAATGTCTCAAATTTGAAGAGCTCAATTTGATATTAACCTATAAGGTTCGTTGGCCAGGAAACTAGTTTTTCGGGAACATTTTACGTTTATTTTCGAAAAATTGTTGTACATTTTCAAACAGTTAAGTTATTTTCATAAAATAAGGTAGATTGTTTCTACTATGTAGGTTTTACTGGTAACCAAAGTTAATGCCTGTTTTCTTAAAAAAGAACACACATATCTGCTATTAAAAACATTTTTTATGAAAATTCACTACCATATCGCACTGCGTCCAGACTTTTTATAAATATTTTTGAACATTAATACACTGCAAACAACTCCACCAAGCATCTAAACAGATATTTAGGTCAAGTTATTTATTGAGTTCTTGTTTTAAGTATATATAAAATTATTTTTTTTATTTTTTTATTTAACATATATCTACATTTATGACGATTCACCGATTGAATTGTTAAATATAAAAATATTCATGAATAAATAACCTTCAATTGGTAATACCGTTGATTCAATGTGCAGTGATGTTTACAACGCAACACCTCAAAAGATAAGATATTGTCTTTAAGACCATAGTTTCGATTTAACTGCTATGTCGTACAAAATAAACATTAAAATAAATTCTTAACTGATCGTAAATGAAAATTTGAGCAATGTTACACGAATGTTTTTAAAAATATCATCTAAAACACCGAAAATCAATCACTATAGGTGTTATCCGCATTTGGAATACACATGACGTGTTACTCTCCCCTCACGTCTTTTCACCCTTGGAGTTGTTTTTATATTTCAACAACACACCACGAGGGCTTACAGCCTAAATACTATCGTACCGTGGGTGTCGACAAGGAGGAAAGAGTCAACCTGTTAATTCTGTACTTAAAGGTTTGGAGGTTCGGAGGATAAGGAAAAACAAAGTCCCCGGGGCAAAAGATAGGGCATAACAAGATGTTCTATGTCTGGTTACCTGGATAGTATAAACGTGCATTCTCTCTGTTCCCCTGGTGGATCTGCTTGGGGCAGCAGGTGGAGGAACTATCGAAGAAAGCTCCTCTGAGTAGTGCCCGTGCAGATATCTATAAAAGAGAGAGAGAGAGGTCACCATTTGCACGTCGGTCGGCAAGGGATGGCAGACTTTGGGTAAGGGTATGGTCACCGATAACACGCATAGCTCTCTTCTGAATAGAATCCAGGATAGCGAGTGTAGAAGCGGCAGTAGCACCCCAGATGTGAGAGCAATATTCGAGGTTTGGTCTTATTTGTGAAGTATATAAGGTATATACATATATATATATATATATATATATATATATATATATATATATATATATATATATATATATATATATTAGCTGGTGAAAAGTATTTGCGAGCCCGGAAGAGGAAACTTAATTTCTTAGCAGCCGCTTCTGCAATTGATGTTACATGTTGGTGCCAATTGAGATTTAGATCCACAGAAAAGCCAACAAGTGAAAAGGACTCATTACTTTGAATAACTTGGTTGTTCATTCTGATGGGTCTAGGGCTGGTGTATCTCTTACAAGATAGAAAGCAAGACTAAGATTTGGTAGAGTTGAATTGTACAAGATTTCCACTTCCCCAGTCTAATATTTTTAGGAGATTCCTCCCTGAGTCTGCTATCCTCATCTGATTGAGATGCAAATACAGGCTTAGAATATTGTATATTTGATTGGAGGGTGCTGTCGTCCGCGTAACTATGAACTGGATGGGATGTACTAGGAGGTCATTGATGTGGAGAAGAAACAAAATAGGGGCTAAAGCTGAACCTTGAGGGACTCCTGCATTAATTGGATACAGTTTAGAGAAATAGCCATCCACGACAACAGAAATGCTCCGGTTGGAAAGGAAATGTGCTGTCCAGGTACAGAGTTTTGGTGGTAGTCCATAGGCCGGAAGTTTATTAAGCAGCGCTGTGTGCCAGACCTTGTCGAATGCTTTGGATATGTCTAGAGCGACAATCTGGGATTCACCGTGTAATTCCATAGACTTGTTCCAAGAATGAGTGATAAAGGAAAGGAGGTCGGCAGTTGATCTGCGCTGACGGAATCCATACTGCCTGTCGTAGATTAGACTGTGTTTTTAAGAAGTTTTAGTAATTCGGTGTATATATACTTTTCCATCACTTTAGACACGACTGAGAGGACAGAAATTAGCCTGTAGCTGCTAGGGAGCGCTTTGGATCCTTTCTTGGGCCGGGTTGCACTCGAGCAATTTTCCAGTTGCTATGGAATATGCCTCTATTGTAAAATGTCTGAAACAGACGAGTCAGGACAGGAGTAAGTTCTGGTGCGCATTTTTTGAGAAAAATTGCTGGGATCTCGTCAAGGCCAGACGCTTTCCTGGGAATAACGAGAAGAGAGTATCTTTCGTACATTTTTAGTTTTGAAAATGATATCCGTCATTTTATGCGCGACATTGGGGACTGTTGTTGGTTAAGCATTTGGAGGTCGGTTGAGAGTAGAATTGCCGGCGAACAACTGCTCTACCTTGTGGATCGGTTTTTGAAGATCCTAGCCATTCCTTATTATGGACATTGAAGTCACCAAGAATAGTGACTTCGGAGGAAGGATATTTAGAAATCAGATTGTCGTTTTTTTCATAAAGGTAGTCGAAGAGCTGGAATAAAGTTGTTGTCAGAAGGTGACCGGTAAATGGAATAGATGAATTTCGTTGCAGCCCTGAAAGAGAATTTCATCCAAAGTATGTGTTTTCTTCCAGCTTCTAAATTGGGAAATCTGGTGCAGGGTAGCTTGCAACGGACGTATGCGCTCACGCCTTCATGCAATCTAAAGGAAGTAAGGAGCTCATACCCCGGGAAATTAAAGTGATTAGTGGCTGTTTTGGCACTGATTTGGGTTTCGTTGAGGAAGAGGAGTTGGGGCCTATTAGTCAGGAGGAAATGGTAGACGGAGTTCAGGTTAGAATTTAGGCCACATATATTCGAGAAAGATATGTTACATCTTGATTCCGGCGCCCCCTGCACACCCCTCCCCTGAGATCCGAATGGAGGGGTATTTTATCTCCGGAATCTTTTGTACAAGGAGGAGCCATCATCATTTTTGTTTATAAGGGAAACCGACTCATACACCAGAACCAGAAACGTCCGTTTGGACTTCACTGGACCCTTGATCTAAGGGGTGGTACCTCCTCGGGCGTAAAAAATCCTGTACTATCACTTAAAGGAAAAGTCCACTACCACCTGCCAGTTACCAGACAACTTATCTGATCTATGAACCTTGATGTGTTGTAATGTTTTACTAGATTTTAATATTTTGTTCAATAAATTTATATTTTTTACATATTTGAATAATTTATTACATTTGCAGAAAAGGGCCCAAGACAGAGAAGAATTCGCCAAAATTTGTTGCCGATCTTCGATAGGAGAGGGCACTCGAAGAAGAAGAATTACATAAGCTATCTTATGTGGGCAAAGTAGCGAGTTTACCCTATTTATGACGGTAAAGTGGCTATTTTGCAGCCTTTAGGTTAAACCCATTCCCCCTTCTTAAACAAGTATTATGCAACAAAAATTGTAAATAATATGGGGTCCTATATTGCTTCCCCTTGCTGCAGATGTAGTTTATATAATTTTGTCATCAACTTGGTCTCGTAAAAACTATTTTTTTTTTCTTATAGTGGCGACTTTACCTCCCTCCCTCTAAGTATATACGAAAATTACAAGTTGCGAGAGCGCTGTCTGTCCTTTATACTTCTTCTATTTGCACTGGTATAATAAATGATATCAAGTACAACCTATAATAACTAATAAAATATAGTCACTTACGTATTCATCATGCAGGTACTTTATTATCTACTGATATCTTTGTTTCCGAACACGCATACCCATTGTGTCGTTAACTGCTTGTTGTGCCCATCTGGAAAGAATTCAGAAATAAATCAGAGCCTGAAAAATCATACATACATTAAACATTGATTTGAATTTACACCTCATTCAGCTGTCTGAATGTGTTATTTTACATTTCTAAGAGACTTGGTCCGGAGACATCAACATGCGATGAAGACACACACCCTGTTTACTTCTGACGTTGCAAGGTTGCCATGTGTTAATAAATTTACCTTCTGATTTTAACAAGTCTGTGTCTTCATTAATATGTCAGCATGCACAACACTCTATCACATCAAAACCTGAAGAAGTGTTCTTCTTTCCACTTCAGTCAATATAGAAGGAATTCCTTGAAAACAGTATACAAGGTGAGTAAAAACACTGGAATCAAGTTTTCTCGAAAAATTCAAATGGAACACCTCTATATTATAATCAATTTCGATACATCAACGTATGTTCTTTCACTTTCATGAAGTATTCCCTATACCTAAAACCAATTGAGATATTGGGTGTTTTTTGAAGAAAAAATGTACATTTATACATAGGAACGAATTAGTGTATTATTTTTGAAACACCTGTATACAGTTTGCTGTCGAGACTCCTTTTGACTTGGCTATTAATTGTCTGTTGGGGCATATGAAGAATTATATTAAGATTTAGGTCACCAATTTTCAAAACCTAGTACTTATTCCTACCTCGTTTTATTATTTCGGAAAACTTGCAAATGTCGGCTTGTTTCAACTGTGACATATTCCTTAAATAATGTATTGTTACCAGTATACAAAATCATGGAGAAAACGTATTCCTCAAATGAAGGTGATAACTAGAAAAGAAAATTTTAATAGAAAAATGTAACAAGTATAAATTAAAAACTTTTCGATTTAGTGATATTGAAATAAAGCTTAAAGATGAGATTAGAATAAATCAAATCATGGAAAATTGTGATAACAACGATATAACAACTACAACAAAACAGTGAATACTAGTCAATTAAGTGTTCGACGTGACCGCCATTTTGATCAGCACATCAGTTTAAACGAATTTTAAAACAATAGTTAGTGTCTCGTAATACACTTAAATTAATATTATCAAATACACCACGAATGCTTGTCTTCATTGCTTTTTTGTCGACGGTTTTGCCTGATAAACTAAATTTTTTAGATAACCCCATAAAAATAAGTCCATTTTTGTTAGATCAGGTGACCTAGGTTGCCATGAATTCGGCCCTTCTCCCCCAATAAAGCGTTCTGAAAAATCTTAATTAAGAAAAGTAGGAATGTTAGCTGTATGATGAACTGGGGCACCGGCATACATAAACCATATATGATCACGTAGGCTAACAGGCAGTTGGTCTAATAGCGATTCAAGCTCTTCTCCTATAAACTGAAGATATCGCTGTACAGTGAGCCGTTCTTCAAAGAAATGCGGACCGATGACAAAATTTCCAATAGTTCCACACTAGACGTTAAGATACAACCTATTTTAACTAATAGTGTGAGTAAAGTAAGGGTTTTCAGTAGAATAGTAGTGAAAGTTATGTCTGTTGGCATGTCCGTCCTTATGAAATTTTGCTTCATCAGTAAACAACACAAAGCTGAAGAATCTTGTATCTCTTTGAATTTGTTGCTGTGCCCAGTGACAAAATGATAGTCGCCTTAATGACCATCATTGTAGAGTTCTTGGAGGAGTTGAATATGGTATCAGTGAAATTTGTTTTTACGTAAAATTCGTATAACAGAGGTCTTACTGATATCAATTTCTCTTGCTAATTTCTTCTATCACTTATCAACCCTTTCTCTTAGTTCAAAACAGGCTTGGTTCTCTCAGTCTTCTCGTATCCTGTGTTCCCCGTTTCGTCAAAACGTTACATCAGTCTTTCAAAAGCGCTTCTGTGTGGTTGTCTTCTATGGGATATTTCTCATAATAGATCCTTGTAGCGAATAAACAGTTTTTGTTACATTTTCTAACACATAAATCATATGAATCATTTCATTTCAAAAGAAATATATTTTAGGGTCTTGCTTTAATTCAAATGCAAGAAATAACTTATCGATATTTTAAATTAATGTTTGACAAGTAAGTCAATACATTTGGTGATGGCGATCCTGTCGTACATCTCACAATATTCTAGGAGGATGGCTACCATAGCCGTATGACTCTATGTGTGTTCTCGCTGTACTTAGTATATCGCACTTACGAGCTCTAATTAGAGCGAAACCGGGCTGTGGTTCTAATTATGATGATAATACATCTAGCCTTTCATAATTTCTCCCTATATTGAGGAAGAAATTGGCCATGGCTGACAATTTATACAATTGTTGTACACAGTCTTTATTTTATAACATTTTGTGCTAATTGGGGCTGTCATAACAACATACTACCTGGTTTCGCACCGAGATGAAAACCATATAGTACATCTCACAATGTTCTAAGTCAATACCTTGTTTATTTTGCATAGTTACGATATAGTACCACCTTCCTTTTGCAGGTGAATTGGATAAGTTTTTTAGTCAGGAAGATCGGACCAGTTTCTCAAAAGAGTTTGTGTTTTCTTTGGAAACTTTTTTGCATATCTGTAAACAGCCAAGTTTGGTACACAGATTTACATTATAAAAGTTTATTGGGCGTGAAACTGTACATTTTCGTATTTTAACCGACTCTGTATCTTTAAAGGTTTAAACGATAGCAATAATGGGCAAGACAAAAGTGACCACCTGTATAGTTTACTGTAATTATATATATATATATATATATATATATATATATATATATATATATATATATATATATATATATATATATATATATATATATATATATATATAGTGTAAAGCGTTTCTATGAAAACTCACTACCATCACGCACTTTCTCCGTTCAGACTTTTTGCATTTTGCTGCCTTGTAGTTGGTTGTATAACAATAGGCAGGATAAGTAAATAAGTAAATGAATACAAAATTAACCTGGAATGTGTCTTCCAATTTTACTAAATGAGAGTCCGCTTGAAGCGCATATTTTCTTACCTGTGACATGACAACAATGTAAGAGCTTATAAATCTTTACTCAACAATACAAACTGTCTGTTGTTGGTAAGAGATGCACTGTCATCTTTAGGGAGTGTCTGTCCATTGGACTAAGATACAGTATGAATAACAGCATCACAACAGATTCTTGTTCATTGACAGATTGCCACGAGTCAGGGGGCATATAACTTATTCACTCATATGTATAAATATTTATAGATATTTATAATAGAAGAAAGGATTAGGAATGGACCTGAATGGCTGTCGTTGAAATTTTGATCTTGAGTGGACGTTATAATGGAAAACTATAAACTGTTATTATAAATTGAATTTGATGTCAATGTCTACTGGATTTTTAATTTGATATTCTAGGGACGAATAACTGGCATGCCCAGCCAAACTTAGTTTTAATACTACATGTTTACAATTATCAATTGAATACAATTTTTTTCACTACTTTTTGGAAGATTTGTTAAGCTTTGTTAAGGGAAAAGTATACGATCTCTGTAAATTTTGCAAGTGTACTTGCTACAGACGACAGAGATAATAGACATATCTAACATGTGCAAAGTTTGTAAAAATCTGTAGATCACCGATTCTGAACCTCTGGCGCGAGCACACCTAGTGGGGCGTGATAAAACTAAATCGAGGGCGCCAGCATGTTGAGAAAAATGAGAAAAAATATTTAATTTACTGGAACACAAGCATTAGAATACATTTGTATAAGATTATATCAGTACTGCACAATGTATTTAATAGTTAACTTATCAATATTAAATTAAAAACAATAATAATTATTTGTGACTCCCTTAGGCCTATCTTGCAGAGCACAGTTTTTCTAAAGAAGGTTTAATATTAGAAATTGACACTCTAAGCTCTTTTCCTATATTTAACTGAGATCTGTATTTTGTCTCGAAAGCAGCCACCGCAGAAAATCCGGTTTCGCAAAAGTAGGATGTTAAAAATGGTAATAATATACTAAATGCTCTTGTTTTCAGTACACAAAACTCACCATCCTACCCAGCCCAACATTCAGAGGGTGATATATTATTAAAATGTCTTTTGATTTCGCCGCTTGCCGTGAAGTATATAAAGATTTCTTCTGCGGCAGTTGAGTGACCTTCGGGAATATTCTAAAATGGGTCGCTAACCCACTCCTAACTTGCTACCAAGGTGAAGTCAGCAATAAACTACTTTTTGAATTCTTGTGAGCATGGCTAAATGATTTTCTTTAACACAATCATGCCGATTTACAAACATTTCTAGGTTTTGCTTTCTGCTCCAGAATTCCAGTTTTCTACAAAACGCAATGCAGAAAAAATTCTTTATTTTAGGCGTCTCAATTTAATATACTTTACTATGGTTACCACCATCGTTGGCACAATATTCAGACCAGAACTCATTTCCTGGGAAGCCATAGCTTCTGTGTGGATCATCTAATGTGTTCGGGTACACTGTGGATATTTTTGTTTCATAAGTGCTTGTATACTTTGGAGTATTTCAGACATTGTACTAGCAAAATCAGTGCATATTCCGACGCAGTTTTTCTACTCTATGTTTGCTTGATTTAGAAAATCATTTAAAATAGCAAATAATGCAAATTCTGTTGCTTTGAGTTCAATTGGTTTGAAGAATAGTAGTTCTACTACTGTTGACATACCCTCACAAAATCGAACATAGGCAATAATTAAATAAGCATCTTTATTGCTATTTGTTGCCCCATTCAACAGATTTGAAAAAATGGCATCTATGGAAATGAATAGTGACAACAATATAGCATTTTCGGCAATAAAATGTGCATTTTCCATAAAAAACAAGGCTTTCATAATATACGAAGTCTGAAACTCAACCCCGATATGTGTTCCAGGCGCTCTAATTTGCGCTCAATTAAAAAAAATCGAAGCTTTTCAAGTCGGTACCTACCTCCCCGAAAACTAAATTTTCTTGTACTTACTTAAACATAAAAAGTATGAACACAGCAAGTGAGTTATGGTAGCAAATTTTCATAGAACTGTTTTTAATGTTAACGATGTTTTTTTAAAGAAAGACATGAAAGATAGTGTAACCTTTATAGTAGAAACAATGTACTGTATTTTATCAAATTACTTTTTATTTCAAAAGTTCAAACATTTTCCGAAGATAAATTTCAAATTTTCCCAAAAAAACTAATCTGTCTTTCCTAGAAACGAACGTATTCTCGTAATTTACACAAAAACTACACCAGCCAAGATACAATTATTTACAGAAAGCTTTTTGACAGAAATTACAAAAACGTTCAGATGAAGATTTGTATACAATCTGTTTCAGCTGTATATGGAATCTCGATATTGTTAACGAATAATATAATTGAAACCCTCCCTAAATGCGTTATTTTCATTGGACTTCAATTTCCGTTGGTCAAAAGGCTGTATCACAATTTTTGATATGTGCCAAAATGTAAAAAGTTGCAAAACAATTGAAATAACTCGAAAACGATGGACGATATCAATTTTTTCGCCTTACGAGCATGCATTAAAGTGGGATTGAAAATGCAATAATGCTACAATAAAAGGGGTGTTCCATTTAAATGACTTATGGGCCACCCCGTGATCTGAACATAATTTTATAAGATGCATTTCAAAACACCATATAAATAACTTTTGTAATATTTTCTCGTATCTTTTATAATACCGGATGTATTAAGCTTTACAACAAAATGCGCCAGCCTGTATATATGTAAACATGTAAAAACTGAAATTGATCCCAGATATTTTATATAGGGAACCTAGCTCGCTCTCCTTTAACGGAATATTTTTTTAAAAATTTTAGTCCAATCTTCTCACTCACGAATATGTTCTACTAAAATTCGCGAAAAAGTGTAGAATGTTAAACCACAGACTCTATAACGGAAATTACTGCCACAGCATCATAGAAGGGGTATATTTCAAATCAATTTTCTGCAAATATTTTAGTAAAATGAAGGACAATGCTGGTTGAAGCTGTAACTTATTCAGGTTTTCTAAAACACATTTATTATGACATCTACATAACCCGTATTTGTTTCAGATTCTCCGTCTAAAAACTGCAAATTTTGACGTTTTAAATAGCGACAATGACGTTTCAAATCAAAACCTTGACGTTTTAAGAAGAAAAACTATAAAAGTTTTAAAGTAATTTTTCTGTTATTTCTTGACCATTTTGCACCAAGAAAACTTAATTCTTGTATAATACAATAGATTTTGTTATCCACACAAGATACCTTTATTTTGTGCGTTTCTTTGGTCATCAGTGGCATCCAAAATGGTTTTCTTTTAATGGCTATATTTAATTTTCCCTTAAAGTAAAAATCTGAATTTTGGCATCTAAAGTAAGTATAATAGTCGTAACCAAACTACCAAATTTAGTTTCCATAGCTTTGTTATTTTCGGAGATACAAAAATGTTTCGAAAGGAAACCCAAGATTTCCCGGAAAAGCTGATCCGATTTTCCTGGCTAACAAACCTATCCAAGCCACTTACAAAATAAAGGTACCTAACAAATTTTATCACAATCGGCCGATTATCTTTTGAGTTATCGATATGACACACAGATATATATATATATATATATATATATATATATATATATATATATATATATATATATATATATATATATATATATATATATATATATATATATATATATATATACCAATCTCCCCATTAGTGAATTTTTCGTTCTACGAAAAGTTTGCTGAAACATTGATATTTCAACTTACAATTTTCTGACTTCGACATTGCCATTACTTCAATTTTACCTAAACACTTGTTTCCCCAATAAGCAATAAATAAAATGTTACATATGTAATTCTACTAGTTGTTTCCTTCTTCTTTTGGTGATGAAGATATTCTATATTATACATTATATTTGTCTAAAAATTTTAAAAACCCCTAAGATATTTTTGTGTGTGTGTGTGTGTGGTAATAATGCTACTTCGTTGGCGACTAGTTACAATGTTCCCTTAACAGCTCTAATATATGCAAAATGTTGTATACAGTTTATTAAAATATAATATATAAGCCGATTATTTAGTAAATTGGGGGACTTGAATCAAGTTAATTTTACTCCACATCGCCAATAGTTGTTGAAGTATGGCATCGTAAAAAGTGTCAAAACAAATATCAAAGACGATTTGGGAACGAATTTTTGATTTGGTGAATAAAATCGATATTTTTTCGTTAAAAGTTGAGTAATATAACGTTTTAGGGTTCGTTTATTAGAAAATTTTCAATTTCATCAAATATCTGGTACTCTGTGCTGAAATTAAAGTAGGCGTTGAATGTGTGAGGGTGGAATATCGGTGACAGAAGTTTGGATTTTTGTTTGTTAAAACGGCGTAAAAAATCTCAAAACATATTGAAAACTTAATTCAGGAATGATTTTTTTGTCTGTCGGTCTGCCGGCCTGTACGCCTGTCTGTTAGTTGGCGCAATAACCTCCGAACAAATTGAGATATCATCTTCAAATTTGGTAAAAAAGTATAGCAACATAGAAAACATGATTTGCAAACCATTTTTTTTGTCTGTCGGTCTGTATGTCTGTCTGTTAGTATTGAGATGTCGTCTTCAAATTTGGTATACAGGTAGCACCCAACAAACGAACGGTTTGGATCGTTTTTGGATAAAATCGCTACAGGGGTAGGGGATGAATGAGGGTTGATTAGGTGAAAATTGACATTTTTTCGTTAAAACTCGTGTAATATAACGAGTAAATAATCAGTGCAATGTTGCATTTTAATTCAATTTGCAGAACTCTTAGTCCTGCGCTCCGTGTGTAACGGTTTGCAGGCTTTTATTTTTCTTTTTAGTATTATATTTCCACCATAGACATAATTGTCGGCTATGACGTTATTGCCTCTGTCCGTCGAGTAATTGCTTACTCTCTGGGTGTGATACAGAAATCTAACATCTCAAAGCCAACCTGAGCTTTACAGATAAGAAATGTAACATGTTTTAGAAGACTATAAATACGAAAGCTTTTGCTGAAAGTTCCTCCTTTAATTCAACTAAAAATTTAATGTGCACCTCAAACAAGACGATGGTGTAGGCCAGATATATTAATTGCAATCAGACATCCCGTTTATAAGTGAGCTTAACACATTCATAAGGGAGCCCAAGCGTTCAACGAGCTAGCATGTTCATCCAAGGGACTAACATCACTACCCCAGAAGCAAATACCACTTACAGGGCTCATGAAGCTGAAGAACACATTCCGTTCGAGAGGGCAGTGCCCAGCTACTTCCATATTTTCTTAAGATGTTTTACCAGCTCTAAATGGGTTCTTTATTTAAAAAACGAAGCCATGCAGCAACACCTCCAGGGCCGAAATTTACGTTAAGTAAAACTGGCTTAATTTGATGGATTTTCTTCAATTTACATGTCAATTTATATGTCAATTTACATTTCAATTTTTCAAGTAATAGTTATAACTCTTCAAATCTGTTATCAAGTATCATTGTATTAGTGAATTTTCTTTAAAAGAAAACACAAATGAGAGGATCCCGACTTTTGAATTTTGAAAAAATTTCTTCAAATGACCGCGAACTAGGCTCCCTAGAACCCATATCCAGGGTCAGTTTATATATATATATATATATATATATATATATATATATATATATATATATATATATATATATATATATATATATATATATATATATATATATATATATATATATATATATATATATATATATATATATATATATATATATATATATATATATATATATATATATATATATATATATATATATATATATCACACCGATAACTCAAAAAATAATCGTCCGATTTTACTCAAATTTAGCACATACCTTTGCAAGTGGATTGGACAAGTTCGTTAGTCAGGAAAATCGGGTCAGGTTTCCTTGGAAAATTTTGTGTTTCCTTTCGAAAAAAATGTATTTGCTCGGAAATAGCAAAGTAAGGGCAACCAAATTTGGCCCGCTGGTTTCTGTCAAAAATATTATCCTACATGCCAAAGTTCAGACCTCTATCTTAAAATACAAAAAAGTTAAGAGGTATATTAATTTTTAATTAATTAAATCTGATTCAAGAAAGTTAAAACGTCAAAATTGATTGATCAGAATGCGAGTGAAAAATGCTACAAGAAATGACTAAGAAGCTCCGAGATATGTGTCTGAGTTGTTAATTTCCTTGATTTCGTTAAAATATGACCAAAAATCGATTGTAAATCAAAACGGTTTTGCGTAAATTATGAAACCCTGAACAATTAACATGTATTATGGGATATCTAATCCTAGTTAGTGACTTTACTTTTCATCAACATTTTTAGTCTCATTTCACTTTACAGTTGTCAAATCAGGTTGTTGTTATTCCGATGAATTTTTTAGCGAGTTTTTGTCTAAAAAATAATTTAATAAAGAGGAGATAAAAGTTTTAAAATTTAATTCAATTTGAATAGCATATCTGCTTGTTTGGTCTTGCCCTAGTGAAACCGTTCCATATTTAATACAGTCATAGACTTATTTTAGTGATTTTAAAAAAACACTAACGAGGAGATCCCGACTTTTGAATTTAGAAAGAAATTCTTTAATGACTCCGAACTTGGCCCCCTAGAACTCATATCCAGGGTCAGTTTCAATTATATATATATATATATATATATATATATATATATATATATATATATATATATATATATATATATATATATATATATATATATATATATATATATATAAAGAGTAAACAATTTACCAAAATTTAAGTCTGTACGTTTACAGACAAAAAAGTAAGGGGCACTTAAAGAGGAAAAAAATGGGGTTTTCCTCAAAATGTAAAAAGTCGCGATTTGAAACGTCAAAATTGGCAACATTTAGGCAAAGAACCTGAAAGAAATACGGATTGTGTAAAGAGTGTTTTTCAAACTCTTAAGTTTCAGCATCAACCATCATTGCCCTTCGTTTTACTGAAGTATTTCCAGAAAATTCATTTCAAATAGACCCTTTCTCTCATGCTTTGGCAGTGGTTTTAGTTTATGGTTTAACGGTCTATAATTTTTAGCTAATTTTTGTAGATTTCTTCAAATCAGCGCAAACTAGGCCCCCTAGAATCCAGATCCGGGTTTACTTTTTGTTTACATACATACAGGATGACCGATTTCTACGGTAAAGCTTAATATAATTGTTATTATGCAAGCTACGAGAAAAAATTGTATATATTACCTAGTCTTGAGCTGCATCTTATAAAATTATTTTGACAATCGCAGGATGGCCTATATGTCGCTGGTGATACCTACAATTTTTTTTTGAACATTCCTTATTACATGTTACCATTTTTTATCGAAATATGATGCATGTTTGTAAAAAAAATCGAGACGCAGTAAGTGCGTTTTAGTACCGAATTTTCATGAAACGCTTTAAAATTCAATAACGCAATTTGCTGTTAACCTAAGGTTCGTCAGCTAGGAAACGAGTTTTCTCGGAAACGTTTTAAGTTTAATTTAGGAAAATTTGTGTACATTTTCAAACAAGTTATTTTGATAAAATATGGGACGCTGTTCCTACTCTATAGGTTATACCAGTGACCAAATTGATGCCTGCTTGCATTAAAGAGACATATTTGCTATTAAAAACATTTTTATGAAAATTCATTTCCATAACGCACTTGCTGCGTCCAGACTTTTTATAGTATTTCTTCAGTTTTTCATATTTACTTTTAATTGATAAACTCCCAGTTCTTGTAAGAAGCCAATATAGGTTTTTCAGTTTTCTACCCATTTCAATAATTTCCATAGTTATCCATGGACAAGAATTGAAATTGTTTTTTACTACAGCTTTTATACATCTCCGGACATATTTTGTCTACGCAATGTGTGAACTTAGCTAAAAATTCTAAATGAGATACATTTACGTCGTTAGTCGTGTAAACTAAGTCAAAACCATATGTGCCAAGATAATCAGCCAGTTTCCGAAGTTTAAAATCAGATGTGTCACTAATACAATTTAGTTTTTTCCACTGATACATTTAGGTCAAAACAGATGCCAAGGTGATCACCCAAACAGAAATCCCTAACGGAGATTGATTTCAAATGTTTAGATAAATTCGTATTAAAGTCTAGCTTAGTCTAATTATGGTCTAACTTAGAGATACTTTCAACACCTTGTTTATTGATAAATATTCCTGTTCGTTTATCTGCCGCCACATAGTGCAAATTAAAACCATCCATGAGCGCACCAAGAAGTTTTTTCTCTGAGGACTGACCCAAATAACTAACATTGAAATCAACACGAACTATACGGTTTTTAGACACTTTGAAAGCCTCGGTGAGCATACTAAAGATAATGTTATAACAAATCTGTACACCACCGTTACAGGGAGGGTAAACACACAATAGAAAATACAATGCTTCATTACATCTAAATCTGATGCCATAACCTTCAGTTACCATTTCCACAGACATGTCACAAGTGTCTGAAACTTCTTCAGTAACAATGAATATGAATAACGTTTGGTAGCAAGACTTTTGGTGAAGCCTGTATAAAATCAGCTAAATATATTCAGTGAGTAAATCTGCATATTTAAAAATCTGTAAAGCGTAAATCACCGTTCTTCACTTAACTTACAAGCAAATGACACTATAATTCAAAATGAATTGTGCTGGAACATGTTCTATGCAAATAATTGTTAAGACAGAGTTAAAATATGAGGTTTCAACAAGCCAGGTTATAATAACAGACATTAGTGCGTCATTAATAAAGAACATGTACTTGCATTAGTCCAAAGCAGCACTGATTTATTGACTAAAATATGTCTATGTCAAGAAGAAAGCACGCCCCTGTTTTCACCCACTCTCTATTCTAAAGACTTATGGATATGCAAGTACCTTCACAGTTGGTGCAGAAATTATGATATGTGGTCTTTTGCAACTTTCATCTGCACCAAATATATAAGTTTCGTCTTATCTGCTGTATACAATTGTTACTTGTCAACCTTACAGTTTGAGCACCTCGGTGGTTCAGTGGTAAGAACGTGTGCCTCTGAACCGAAAGGTACTGGGTTCGATCGCAGGATATATATATATATATATATATATATATATATATATATATATATATATATATATATATATATATATATATATATATATATATATATATAAACATATAAAAACTGAAATGGTACCTAGAGGTCATAGTTTGCGCTTATTTACAAAAACTTTTTCAAAAGTCGAGATCTCGCCATCAGTGAATTTTTCCACAAAATTCACTAAAATAAATGAACATATATATATATATATATATATATATATATATATATATATATATATATATATATATATATATATATATATATATATATATATATATATATATATATATATATATATATATATATATATAAATGTTTATCTATTTCGTTATTTTTTATTTTACAATGCTAATGTCTTATACAGGGTGAGCCTCACCATGAGAATCTCGAAGATAGAGGGTTTGCTTACATTTGACAAAGTTGGTATATTTTGTTTTCTTTAACATACCGCAGAGAAACCCAACTTTTTGCAACTATCGTTTAAGAAATTGTAAAAAACAACTGAAAAAAGCGATATTTGATTTTCGTCTATATCTCATTTTAGTTTTTCTGATAGCGGACTCACTCGCCTTCTTTGGGGATCATCAACTTTCTTCTTTCTTATGGGCGCCTTATTGGATTTTGACATCATAGGATTCCTGTTTTTTTTTTAAATTAATTAAACAATATATAACATGTTAAGAAATAATTTTTACGAATTGGGCTTAACTGTCAAAACAGTACAAAATCACTTTGACTTGACTTTTGGCGTTGGCTGTGGAATTTCAAAGCTACAAAAATATTTCTGTTATCGGTGATAACATTGTAATAGCAAGATGCCGTTCAATAATGAAAGGAGGCTTGTTATTTTGTGCATTTTGAATGTATTCTGTGGCCTGCTTTAGCGGTGGCGCATAGACGAATAAACTTGACGACTCGCTCATTTCTATCTCAACGCGGACATATTACTTCTGGATTTAAAAACTCGTTCTAGATTAGTGTCAAGTTGCAGCGCACGTTCAATAAATATGTCATTAAAATACACTTGAGTTTTTCACGAGCTATTTTTAGATCTAATGCTTTACACGGCATTTGTTGACAATATCCTTTGTGTAGATTCTGAGATCACCGTATCTCTTCTTTTAGTGAATTTTTATTAAAAAGAATTCACTAACAGAGAGGTATCGATAGTGAGACTTTGCAAAAATTTGGATTAGTTTATTAGCCAGGAAAATAAGACGAGGTTTTCCGGAAAAATTTTGAGTTTTCTTTCAAAAAAAGCTTTTCTCTGAAAATAACAAAGCTGCTATAATGAAATTTACTATATATGTTGCCCTGGAAGAGACCTTACTACGCACAAAAATTCAACTTTCTAGGTTTATAGAAAATTGAGTTATTCAAATTTTAAATTTTCTTTCGAAAAATTTATTTTACTCCGAAAGTTACAAAGTTATTTTAATGAAATTTGGTGGATGTTTTACCCTGGAAAAGTCCTTACTACATGCCAAAATTAAATTTTCTAAGTTTATAGAAAATTGAGTTATTCAAGTTTGAAGCATTTAATAAAAATACACTACCATAACGCACTTGCTGCGTCCCGAGATTTTTTTATTTTGCTTTACGCGTTAGATTTTGATGCTTATATTGGTTGTCCTTCATCCAATTTTTTATAAAAATATTAACCCTTGTTAAATGATTTTAGGACATACATTTTTTGGACGTTACCAAGTGTCAATATGTAGAAAATTCAATTAAAATATCTCACACGGTTTTAAAAGACACTGATAAGCATTTTTGAAGCACAGTTTAACTAATATCATTACTTCTACATCGTCAAAATGTGTGGAAGTATGGAATCGGCGACAAAAATTTCAATTTTTTTCCGCTTAAATATCGTAAAAAGTGTTAAAACATATAGAAAACATGATTTGGAAACAGAAATTTTTTGCGTCTGTCGGTTGGTATATCCGTCTGTTTCTAGCCAGGATAACTTTAGATATCGTCTTCTAATTTGGCATACAGTTAGCTCCCGACACAAGAACGGTTCTGATTGTTTTTTGAATAAAATCGCTCCAGGGGGAAGAGGATGAATGGGGGATGATTTGGTGAAAATTGAGAGTTTATCGTTAAAACTAGATTAATATAACGTTTTAGGGTTTGCTTATTAGAAAACATTCAATTTTATAAAACATCTATCTGGTATTATGTGCTGAAATTAAATCAGAGGTTGAATGTGTGGGGGTGAAATATCGGCGACAGAAATTTCGAAATTTTGTTTTGACAAAACGGCGTGAAAAGTCTCAAAACATATAGAACGAAATTTTTTTGTCTGTCGGTCGGTCGGTCTGTCGGTAAGTACGTCTGTCTGTTAGTAGGCGCAATAACTTTCGAACGAATTGAGATGTCATCTTCAAGTTTGGTATCCATTTAGCACCCGACAAAGGAACGCTTTGAATTGTTTTTGGGTAAGATTGCTCCAGTGGGGAGGTGATAAATGAGGGGTGATTTGGTGAAAATTGACATTTTTTCGTTAAAACTCGTGTAACGTTTTTGAGGTTTATGGGTACAGGATTACGAATATTTTTCTTGTGGTCAAGTCTTGGACGCTAAATTCATTTCATGAGAATGTCTTTCTGAGGAGAGTTAATAAGCACAGCTATGTGGAAGTTATGATTCAATTTGCAGCACTATTAGCGAATTAAAAAAAATCGCTAATAAGGAGATCTGTGTTTATATATATATATATATATATATATATATATATATATATATATATATATATATATATATATATATATATATATCTGTATATATATATATATATATATATATATATATATATATATATATATATATATATATCCGACCAATAACTGAATTTAGGTCTCTAGCTTTAAAGACAAAGAAATTATGGGCAGTTAAAGAAACAAATTTTAGAATTTTCCTCAAAACGTCAAACTCACAATTTTAAACGTCAAAATTGGCAATGTTTAGGCAAAGAACGTGAAACAAATACTGATTGTGAAAAGAAAATGTTGCAAGAAGAGTGTTTTGCGAACCCTTAAGTTTCAGATTCAACCGTTATTGCCCTTCATTTTACTAAAATGTTGACAGAAAATTCATTTCAAATAGACCCTTTCTCTGATGCTTTGGCTGTCAGTTTACTTAAGTTGATGCTTTCGCTGCAGGTTTAGTGAAGTTTATGGTTTAAGGGTCTATAATTTTTTTAGCTAATTATCGTTAATGTATTTTAGCATTTTTTTATCGAAATATGATGCGCTTGTAAGAAAAAAAAGGTGGACGCAGCAAGTGCGTTTCGGTAGCGAATTTTCGGTAAATTTGCAGTTTAGCTCCCGAATGCTTTTAAAAAACTGTTTTCAGAAACCTGCCTAGCCCCCCTCCCCGGATCCTCAAACCCCCAAGAAAAGTTTCTTGTTCACACCCCCCAAAGAAGTTACGAGACCAGGAGTGAGTAGGGGTGTATAATTTTTTTTTAGCTAATTTTCGTAGAACAAATTCGTTAATGCGCTTTTGCATTTTTTATCGAAATATGATGCGTTTGTAAGAAAAAATGTGGACACAGTGAGTGCGTTTTGGTAGCGAATTTACGGTAAATTTGCAGTTTAGCTCTCGAACGCTTTTCAAAAAGCTGTTTTCAGAAACCTGCCTAGGGCCTCCCCTGGATCCACAAATCCCAAGAAAAATTTCTTGTTCACACCCCCCAAGGAAGTTACGGGACCAGGAGTGAGTAGGGGTATATAATTTTTTTAGCTAATTTTCGTAGAACAAATTCGTTAATGCGTTTTTGCATTTTTTATCGAAATATGATGCGTTTGTAAGAAAAAATGTGGACACAGTAAGTGCGTTTTGGTAGCGAATTTTCGGAAAATTTGCAGTTTAACTCCCGAACACTTTTCAAAAAACTGTTGTCAGAAACCTGCATAGCCCCCCCCTGGGTCCATAAACCCCAAGAAAAATGTCTTATTCACAACCCCCAAGGAAGTTACGGGACCAGGGGTGAGTAGGGGTGCTGGGCGGGGTAGGTAGTAAAAAGGAAATAATAGCAGAAAATTCGAACAAAACGGGCTTGAAAGCTGTATTTTTGACATCTTGAAGCCATATTCCCCTTAAACCCTGCCCACCCCGCACAGCACCCCTATCCCCCCAGGTGCCGTAACTTCCTTGACGGGTAGGAACAAGACATTTTTCTTGTGGTTTATGCGGCGAGGGTGGTTGTATGCACGCGACGGGGAAGGAAAATCCCCCCCCCCCCCAAATAGACAGCATTCAAGCAGTTTTCTTCCCATTTTGTGCTCATATTTACTTTTTACTACCTACCCCGCCCAGAACCCCTATTCACTCCCAGTCCCGTAACTTTCTTGGGAGGTGTGAACAATAAATTTTTCTTGTGGTTTGTGCATCCAGGTGGGGTCCTAGTAATGTTTCTGAAAACTTTTTGTTGAAAAACGTTCGGGAGCTAATCTGCAAATTTACCGAATTTTCATTAAATCCTTCAAATTTCAATAACTCAATTTCCTATTAACGTAAGCTTTGTTGGTTAGGAAACCAACATTTAAGTTTATTTTCGAAAAATTTTTGTATATTTTAAAACTATAAGTAATTTTGATAAAATATAGTACATTTGTTTCTACTACATAGGCTATACCGGTAATCAGATTGGTGCCTGCACGCATTTGTTATTTAAAACATTTTTATGGAAATTGACTTCCATAACACACTTGCTTGCATCCAGACTTATGAAAAATGTTTATATATTTTCAAACAATAAATTTATTTCGATGAAATATGGTACATTGTTTCTACTATATGACAACCAAGTTTGATGCCTGCTTTCATCAAAGAAAAACATTTGCTATTAAAAGTATTTTCTTAAAAATTCGCTACCATAACGCACTTTCTGCGCCCAGACTTTTTAGTGAATTTTCGTAGAAAAAATTCACTAATGGGGAGATCCCGACTTTTGAATTTTGAAAAAATTTTTGCAAATGAGCGCGAACTAAGACCCCTAGAACCCATATCCGGGGTCAGTTTCAATTTTTATATGTTTATATATATATATATATATATATATATATATATATATATATATATATATATATATATATATATATATATATTATATATATTTATATATATATATATATATATATATATATATATATATATATATATATATATATATATATATATATATATATATATATGTATATGTATCACACCGATAACTCAAAAAATAATGGGCCCATTTTGATAAAATTTGGCATGTACCTTTCTTTTGTAAATGGCTTGGATAAGTTCGTTAGTCAGGAAAATCGGACGAGGTTTTCCGGGAAAATTTTGAGTTTTCATTCGAAAAAAATTCTCATTTCAAAAAGTAATAAGCCGATTTTAATAAAATTTGGCATGTGTCTTCCTTTTGTAAATGGCTTTGACAAGTTTGTTAGTCAGGAAAATCGGACGAGGTTTTCCGGAAAAATTTTGAGTTTTCATTCGAAAAAATTTTTTATCTCAAAGAATAATAAGCCGATTTTGATAAAATTTGGCATGTACCTTCCTTTTGTAAATGGCTTTGATAAGTTCATTAATCAGAAAAATCGGACGAGGTTTTCTGAAAAAAATTTGAGTTTTCATTTGAAAAAAAAATTTATCTTAAAAAATAAAAAATCTATGATAACCAAATTTGGTAGGTAGGTTTACGATATAAAAAGTAAACTATACACCAAAATTCAGAGTACTATGTTACAAGAAAAAAAAGTTATAATAAAATATTTTGTGCCAGATCATTTCTATGAAAATTCGCTACCATAACGCACTTGCTGCGTCCAGACTTTTTTTAATGTAGAACATATAATTAAGCGACGGCGGTTTACTCTCGGGACACCTGTATTTTCTTTGCAACTAAGAAGATTCAATAAAGAATATAACTAACTGCCTTCAAATCAGTTTGTCTTAAATAGTGTGCAGCAATGGTTTATATGCCCTTATTCGAACATGATTAAGATTCTCAAGCAAGAGTGCGATCGCGTGTTAAAAGAGTTATTGGCCGTGCAGTCTATCAACATAAAATATGTCCAGAATAACGAGACTCGTATTACATCACATAATTCCTAGCCTGTAATTAAGAAAGGAGATATGATGAGTGCCTGCAGACACGGGTTGTTATGGCATGGCAAAGAGGCATATCGCACGTGAACGGATGTCAAAACGCTTTGAGCCTTCACCGAGAGTTGCAAGTATCAGGTCCGGAGTAGTGGTCCCATTTGTAGCCCAGGATTCGTTAGGATCTAAGAGCAACCAGGAGAATAAGGAGATCTTTAGTTTTTTTTTCACGCAATGGTCAATGTAAACAATTTGCAATGTCATAAATTATCATATCCTAAGCATGATGTAGCCTTGTTTAGCCTTGTTGTCTGTATAACTTTATCTCTAGCAGTAATGTGTGTGGGTTCAACCCGAGAACCAAGTATGTCTCATATATATATATATATATATATATATATATATATATATATATATATATATATATATATATATATATATATATATATATATATATATATATATATATATTATATATATATATATATATATATATATATATATATATATAATATATTTATATATGTGCGTGTGTGTGTGTGTCCAACCGATAACTCAAAAAATAATTAACCGATTTCGATCAAATTCAGCAAGTGCCTTTTTTTATTAATTATTTAATTAATTATTAAGAGTTCGTTAGCCAGGAAAATCGGACAAGGTTTTTCGAAACATGTTTGAATTTTCTTTAGAAAAAAAAATTTTTTCTGAAAATTACAAAGGTATTTTAATTAAATTTTATGGATAAGTTTCGTTGGGAAGGACTTTATTGCGTACCAAAATTGAACTTTCTACGTTTATAGAAAATTGAGTTATTTAAATTTTGAGTTTTTATTTTGAAAAAAATAATTATTTATTTAATGTTATATTTAATGTTATTTTAATGACATTTTGTAGATATATTGCCTTGAGAAATAACTTACTACGAACCAAAATTCAACTTTCTCAGTTTATATAAAATTGAGTTATTCAAATGTGAGGCATTTAATAAAAATTCACTACCATAATGCACTTGCTGCGTCCCGAACTCTTTTAGTTTCTTTATGCGAGTTAAAATGAATGGGCCTGAAGCGAAAATCGCTTACCTTCAGTTTTTGACAATTTGTTAAACCACAGCTGCAGGAAGCTTTTTTTGCGGCATATTAAAGAACACAAAATTTAGCAACTTTACACAATTTAAACTTACCCTCTTCTATAACAAGCGTGATCCCCATGGTGCGGTTCGGATTTGAATCACCTTATATATATATATATATATATATATATATATATATATATATATATATATATATATATATATATATATAAGTGCTAATTTTCTTATTCTTGTCCTTAGAATATGTGAGTACCTTAGATTATTCCAGGAAGTAGGACTTCAACAAAACACGTAACTCATTCGGCTAAGGTTTCGGCTACATAGGTATAGCCTTCTTCAGAGCTGTATAATGACACAACATAAAATAAATACAGTATAAACACAGCAGTACACTACAACAGCAATTAAAAATAGTCATATATATATATATATATATATATATATATATATATATATATATATATATATATATATATATATATATATATATATATATACATATATACTAGGTGACAATTCACAAATTATAAAGACAACACTACAACAAAAACAAAAACAAAATATGCATAACTTCATCCTACCTCTGAGGTTTGATTAGTACTTTGATAGCGAATGGGATGTATACATACACACACACATATATATATATATATATATATATATATATATATATATATATATATATATATAATACTACACCACAATAGGCAAACTCCGCGCCCAGAACTCTTAGAATTGTGCGGGGGGAGCGTACATACACTTATAGTAAAAGGACACCACTCATCAGAAGCCGGCCTCTCCACATTCGAGTGAAAAAGACGGACTGCCTGAATACGGATTTCGAACCCGCGACCTCCTCGTCCGATTATGTAGGTTACTCACCTAATATATATATATATATATATATATATATATATATATATATATATATATATATATATATATATATATATATATATATATATGAAGGAAACGGCTCAGGCTCACAAGTAGATTTTAAATTGTAATATAGTCCCCACTAACATCAATGCACTTATTACATCGTTTCAAATACCTCTAAAAAATATTCTTCCGGTTTGTTTTCAAAATGTGCCCAAACTACAGTTTTTACCTCTTCGGCGCACTGAAATGCCACCCCCGAAGGTCTATGCAAAATTTTCAAATAGGTAGTGGTCACTGGGGGCAATTCTGCACTATAATACGAAGCGAGATCGATTTGTTCTAAATCGCAGTCACGAATTGCGGCTTGTGCAATTCTAGCAGTTTGAAAGGGTGCATTGTCATGCAGCAAGCGCACGCCTCTTGTCAGTTTTCCACGTCTTTTCTTTTGAATATTTTGTCATCATTTATGCAGGAGTGTTGCATAATATGCCCCGCTAACTCCGGTGTTAGGTTCCTTTAAGTCTATCAAGAGAATACCTCTACAATTTCAAAAAACGTAGCCATCCCTTTTTTTGGTCGGCTAACACACCTGGAACTTTTTTGGCGATACGTCTTCTTAACATCTCCATTCTATCAACTCCCTTTTGCACAAAGAATCATAGCAGAAATTCGTAGCTTAATCCCCTATCGCAAATGTATGCCTTGAAGACGTTCACAGGGTTTTCTTCACAGAGGTCCAAAACGGACCGGGCACATTCACCACGACGCTGACAATGAACTGCTGAAATATGTTTGGCTACCCATCTTGCACTAACTTTATTTAATCCTAAATGTTCGCGGGGGATTCAACGAACCCTTGTTCTAAAAGTACGGACACTTTTGATTATTATTTCACTTTCAAGCGTCAATCGCTTAATACAACATCCTCAATAAGGACAATTTTGTAGTCCGTCACCACTTCCACCGTCCTTTCTGTTGTTCTTGTCAGGTATTCCAAGGACTCCTACCAAATTCGAAACCGTTTTGACCATTAATTTACAACAGAGTAAGACGGAGAATTTTTCGTTCACCCCATCCAGTCGAACTCTAATGCTTTGAGGTGGAAGACCCTCTCGAGTGAGGAATTTAATAACAGCCCTACACTCTATTTTCGTGACTTCTGACATCGTGATGATGTCAGCTATAAGAAAACTAATTGACATAAAATCCATTTATTCCAAGCGGACCCTACTATCATCTCTTGGGAGCCACTATTACCGAACCAAACACCCTGTTTATTATTCTCTAAATTAATTGAACGGATATGAGGAAAATGGGCATCCTTGCGTACACCTTTTCTTATTTTTAACTTTAATTAGTGGATTATCTTTAAAAAAATGATCTAACGAGGAGTCCGCGAGTTTTGAATTTTGAAAAGATTTCTTCAAATGATCGCAAACTAGGACCCTTAGAACTTCTATCCGGGGTCAGTTTCAATTTATATGTATATGTATATATATATATATATATATATATATATATATATATATATATATATATATATATATATATATATATATATATATATATATATATATCTAAACTAATCATTCCTATATGTCTCTTCGGTGTGCACATATATAAGTTATATCACCAACTGTAATAGTCCGTTACATAAAAACTGTGTGAATCAGCGTTCTCACGGCATGGTTGTTATTGTCGCAGACGTTATAGCAATCTTGCATAAAATATTATATTACACTCTCCTTCTATGTACATAATTTACTGTAAGTTTTAGTTAGTTAGAATCTAGGATCTGTACTGTAAACATCTTAAAGAATAAATTTCTCTGTTATTGAATATTGACTGTTTAAAAAAGGTATTATCAGTAATCAATAATATTAGTGGCGCAGTCGGTAGGATAGCTAATCGAATATATTGATAATATTTGATTCGTTTTTACGATTAATTAGCTATCGAACTTTCTAACACACTTGGTGGATTGAGTAGCTAAGTGAAGTGTTAGAGACTCAGTAACAAGTGTTCCAGTGCATCGAGCAACAAACGAACCAGTTCTGAGAAGATACTCCTGTGTGTGCTGAAAGAATATCAGGACCTATGGCAGTATTGATTATTTTGCTGTAAGTACCTTTATGTCTTATAGGGAGCCTAATTCTCATTATAACTCCGATAGTTCGGATTCTGATTCTAGCTCATTAGATATAAGAAAAAATCAAAGTAAATTAATTATAAATTCCAATAAATCACAAATAACCAATCAATTAAATATAATTAAAATGGCAGTAAATCAAAATGAAACTCCTGCTTTAAGGTCAGAGTATCTTAACATGTTACCTGAATTTAGCGGAGAAACAGAATTATTACCGCGATTTATAAACATCGCAGAAAAATTAGTTAATAAATTTTATAATTTAGAAAATGTTGAGGACTTTCAAAATGAATGTTTGATGTCTAGCATTTTGTCAAAAATCAAGGGAGAAGCTGCTATAAATATCTCCTCCTGTGCTGTCGAAAATTGGGCAGATTTAAAAAGTGCTCTGTTATGCACGTACGCAGATAAAAGAGACTTTTATAGTTTAAATATTGAAATGACTGAATGCAAACAGGCGCACAATGAAACGCCGTTTGATTTTTATAACCGTTTACAGCATTTACTTAATTTACAAACTGCATATTTAACTACACCTTGTACTGAAATAGAGGCAAATATCTTAGTAGGTTATTTCCGTAAATTTGCACTCCGCATATTATTACGTGGTTTAAAAGAACCGATTGGATCCCTTATGAGGACTAAAAATCCTATAGATTTAAATACGGCTTTAAATATGTTAACCAATGATTTCCAATTAGAAATTAACAAGGCTGAAAAACCAAATATACGTCCAAAATTTAGATATCAAAATAATCAAAATACTAATTACAAACCAAGGGTGCAAAATTCGCCACCTCAATTAACAAATTATCCCCATAACTCACAAGCTCATTTTAATCAAAGGCAACATTTTAATAATGTACCAAATTTCCCTAGAGGAAACCAATTTCCAAATCAAAATTCAAATGTTTTTAGAGGTAACGAAAACAGGAATTATTTTAAACCTACACCAATGAGTATTTCGACAAGAAATACCTTCCAAAATCACAATTATAGGCAAAATCAGCCAAGAGCAAACATACAAGAGCTACATAATATCGAAGAACCTGACACAGCGGGGCCTTCGATCGAGTTTCCTGAAGAAAATTATTTTTTAGAAAACAGTGCCTCGGAAAACCAAACTTCTCAATAATGAATTTAACAGATAACGCTAGCGAACTACCTTACGTCATCTGGCCGGAAAATAATTTAAGGGTGCTCGTTGACTCAGGGAGCACGAGGTCATTTATAAAACCAGAAATCGCAAATGCATTTTACTCCAGGTCAATTAAAAATGACCCTTTCCAGGTGTCCACGGTACATGGAACATCTGTAGAAAAATATAGCACATTAGTGCCTTGCTCAAAAGTGTTTGCACAAAAAAAAGGCACGTCACTAAAATTCTACTTATTTGATTTTCATAATAATTTTGATTGCCTCCTAGGCTTAGATAATTTAAAACTATTGAACGCTTCGATAGATTTTAAAACTAACAAGCTTATATTCCCAAATGGAAAAGTAAATATTTATTATCATAAAATAGGAAACAATGCTCGTTGTACGAATTGTATAGTAGTACAACCGAGATCCGAACAGGTAATAAAAATAGATGTAAAAAATGTTAAGGAAGGCGAAGTGATTATTCCATATACAAAAATTAAAAACTTGGAAATACCACAATGCGTTACTACGGTACGTAATTATAAGGCAATTTGTACTATTCTTAACCCATCGGAAGATGTGGTGACTTTAAAATTCAATGAACCAATATCTGTAGAAATGTTCGATGAATACGAGCAGACACACAGTTCTAATTTTAACACGTATAATGTAGACAATTTTAAGTTCGATTTATCAAAAATTCGCACTAACCACATGAATTCCGAGGAAAAACGCGAAATATTGAAGTTAATAAAAGAATACGAACATATTTTTCATCATGAAAATAAACCCCTAACTTTTACTAATGAAATAAAACATAGAATTCGAACAAAAGATGAAATACCCGTTTACACAAAGTCATATCGTTATCCAGAAGTGCATAAGAAAGAAGTGCAAAAGCAAATAAAAAAAATGTTAGAGCAAAAAATAATAAGACCATCTTTCTCTCCGTGGTCCTCTCCTATCTGGGTTGTTCCCAAAAAACAAGATGCCTCAGGCGAGCGTAAATGGCGTATAGTCATTGACTATAGAAAGCTTAACGAAAAAACTATCGGTGACAAATATCCGTTGCCGAATATTAATGAATTATTAGATAAATTGGGTAGATGCCAATATTTTTCCACATTGGATCTGGCATCCGGATTTCATCAGATCGAAATGTTCGAAGATGACATCCCAAAAACCGCGTTCAACGTGCAGAATGGCCATTATGAATTTTTAAGAATGCCGATGGGCTTAAAATGTAGTCCAAGCACGTTCCAGCGCGTAATCGATAATATTTTACGTGGAATACACAACGAAAAATGTCTAGTTTATCTGGACGACATTATAATTTTTAGCACTAGTTTACAAGAACATATATCTCGGTTACGAGACGTGTTCGAGAGGTTAAGCAAAGCAAATTTTAAAATACAATTAGACAAGTCCGAATTCCTAAAAAAGGAGGTAGCATATCTCGGACATATTGTGACGCCATCTGGCGTAAAGCCCAATCCAGACAAAATTAAAGCTGTTAAAAATTTCCCTATACCAAAAAATACGAAACAATTAAAAGGTTTCTTGGGACTTCTGGGATATTACAGAAGATTCATTAAAGACTTTGCTAAGGTTACAAAACCCCTTACTAAGTGTTTAAAGAAAGACGCGATTATAGATATAAAGGACCCTGATTATCTAAATTGCTTCAACACGTGCAAAGAATTATTAATTAACGAACCGATCCTTCAATACCCCGATTTCACAAAGCCTTTTGTACTGACTACAGACGCCAGCAATTTTGCTATTGGTGCTGTATTGTCTCAAGGAAAAATTGGTGTCGATTTACCTTGCGCTTACGCGTCAAGAACCTTAAATACCTCCGAGACAAACTACTCAACGATTGAGAAAGAATTATTGGCAATTGTGTGGGCTGTAAAATATTTTCGTCCATATCTTTATGGCAGAAAATTCCAAATAGTAACAGACCATAAGCCACTTCAATGGCTATTCTCCTTAAAAGAGCCAAATTCTAAATTGCTTAGATGGCGCCTTAAGCTTGAAGAGTATGAATACGAAATTACTTATAAAAAAGGAACATTAAATAAAAATGCGGACGCTTTATCCCGTATAGAATTAAATATTTTAGATGACAATAATGCACAAGATTCAAGTGCCCTATTCAAATATATGGAAATTTTTAATAAGGAAATTCAGGCTAGGAATACCGATATTCAAGAAACGCAATCTTTAATTGTAGAAGTCGAAGATATAGATAATAATGTCGACGATGACATAACTATTCATTCAAATCATGAAAATCCTGTAATTGGAGTACCAGTAGTCGAGTGTCCAGTTAATTTTGGTAAAAATCAAATAATTATTTCAGAAGTAAACTTTTCACCATCAGTACCTGTAATTGTAAAATTATTCAAAGATAAGCAAAGAATGTTAGTGCAATTTTCAAAGAATAATGCTGAGAAAGAAATTATTAAATTTTTAAAAGATTACATAGTGCCAAAAGTAAAATATTACTTATATTTTGAAGATCCATTGTATGAAAAATTTAGTACTGTTCTTCAGAAGTATTTTAAGAACTCAGAAATTAATATGATTAAGTGTACACAAAAATTGATCGATATAGTAAACGAAGATGAAATTGTAAACACAATTCAAAATTATCATGAAAGTAAAACTAATCACAGAGGGATTGATGAAACTGAAAATCGAATTAAAAATAAATACTATTGGCCTAATCAAAGGAAGTCTATTCAAACCTATATTAATGAATGCGAAATTTGTCAAATAACAAAGTATGACCGACGACCATTAAATTTAAAATTTAATGTCACGCCTACTGCAATCAGACCTTTTCAAATATTACATATTGATTGCATATCACTCGAAAATGTAAAATTTTTAACTAGAATTGATTCTTTTTCAAAATATGCACAAGCTTACAAATTAAATTCTGCACAAGCTATAGAAATAGTAAATAATTTAATAAAGTACTTTACACATCACTGTATACCAGAACAAATTATACTGGATAATGCAGGTGAATTTAAGAGCTCTTTACTTAGAGAATTATTTGAGCTCCATAAAGTAAAATTACATTTTATTAGTTTACAGCATCCAGAATCAAATGGACTAATTGAACGCTTTCATTCTACTCTAATTGAGCATATACGGCTTTTTAATAACCAAAATGAATATAAAAAAGATAGCATAGAAATAAAAGTAAATTACGCATTGTTAGCCTACAATAATACAATACACTCTGTAACAAATCTTAAACCCTATGAAATAATAACTGGTCATTTGGGAATAGATTCCCCTTTTAATTTAGAAATAGATAAACAAATTGTTAATAACTATATAGAAAACCACAAAGGGAAGATTAAACTTCTCTATGAGAATTTAAATAAGAAAATACTGGAGAAAAAACAAACAGTAATTGAAAAGTGTAACATGAGTAGGGAAGAACTACCCGAAATTCCGGAACAAGTATTTGTTAAAAATAAACAAAAGCAATCGAAAACCAAAAATAAATTTAAACCGGAAAAAATAACTACAGTAAATACCGATTTAAAAACCGCAAAAATTAATCCTAAGCATCACAATACTCATGAAAAAATTCATTTATCAAATATCAGAAGGCCGAGAAAACAAACTTATAAGTTTAAAAATCTTCCAGGTCCCTCTCAATCGGACAAGGAGCAGAAATAAGAGACATCAGCCATAACCTTGGCTTATTGCCAATCAATTTAGGTCCCGCAAAGTTGCAATGGACAGAACACACGTTTGTACATTTTTATGATTTAAAACCTTTATACGATGAGTATAATAATTTAAACACCCAGTATAGTAATATTAGAATTAGTGTAAATAATAGCGTTTATAATCTAGAATTAGAAAACTATGAAAAAATAGTTCAATATAGCCGTCGTAATATTAACGATAAGATAAGAAATATTTTTACTCATTCTAGTAATATTAGAAATAAGAGAGGTCTTGTTAATGGACTTGGTACATTAGTTAAATACGTGACCGGTAATTTAGATGCAGCAGACGGCAAAAGAATTAATGATATCTTATTACATTTACGTACAAACCAGCTGAGATTACAAGAACAGTTAAAGATGCAGTATAGCGTTAGTCATAATATTATACAAAAATTCAACACCACAATTGGGGATATTAGGCATAATCAGATTTTATTAAAATCAAGAATACTCGAATTAAATGAAATAATTAAAGGTGTGGCTACGCATCAAAATGTTCTTTTTGCTAAAGACTTGTATAATCAATTGATCATGATGTACAACATTATATTTAATTTACTACAAGATATTGAAAATTCTCTCACATTTTGTAAACTCAACACTATTCATCCTAGCGTAATGAAACCTCATGATTTATTTTTAGAATTACAAAAGATATCCTCATTTTATAACGAAAAATTTCCTTATGAATTAAAATACGAAAACATATTAAATTTTGAAGCCATTATGAAAATTACTTGTAAATTAGAAGGTGATATAATACACTATTTTCTTTCTGTGCCTATTGACTATGAGGAAATATTCGAACTTCACTATTTCCTCCCAATTCCAACAAAATACGAATCAGAATTCGTAACAATAATTCCTGATGTTAAATATTTATTAGTTCACGGGCGGATTCAGAAGTGTTCGGACGTCTGATCGTAGCGTGAAAATTTTAAGTGCGTTCTTAGTGAAAACAAATAAGTATTATGAGCCTTAACAAAGACATTAAAGTTGATCCACCAGATAAGGCCAAAGAACATGACACATGGATGGACATAGAAGACGATACGGTGACAAAAAAAACAGGAATAGGAGAAGAAAATGAACAGATACACTCAAATACACAATCACAAAATAGAAACCTATTATTAAAAAATCCACAGATTACACATAATACACAGACACAAATTACACTACCACATAATATTAGAAGGGAACAGGTAAGCGAAGAATTATTAATTAATCCAGTAATTTTAAATCAAAATTCTTTCCACAACTCTCAATTAATATCGCAGTCGGGTTTATCAGCTCTTGGCAGCACGGGCTTATCACAAGAAAAAGAGAAGGTCACGGAAGAAACAAACCAAAATATAAATAATCAATTATTCCCAAAACAAAAATATTTATATCGAACAGCTGATACAGGGCCATACATAGTCTACGTACAAAATAAAAACGGAAATGTAGGTCGGTTGCATAGAATAGGAGTAGCAAGGTTAATTAGGAATTGCGAGCCAGATATACAGGACTCTATCAATTGTATAGCTAGTGTAGGCATTAATAAATTAAAAATTGAATTTTCAACCGCATCTAGCGCCAATAAATTAATAAATTCAAAGGAACTATCCAACAAGGATTACGAAGCATACATGCCCCAATATTTAGCAAGAAGGCAAGGTATAATTAAACACGTCGATGTGGATATTTCAGAAACAGAGTTAAAAGAACTTATTAAACCAAGATATGGCAACATGGTAGAAGTGTTAGACGTTCGGCGTATGAATCGTAGAGTGTTTCAAGACGGGAAGTTGAACTTTATTCCTACACAAACAATATTAGTGTCATTCAAAGGTAAAGTACTGCCTACACAGATAGTTATAGAAAAATTAATATTTGATGTAGAGCCTTATGTACAACGAGTTGTACAATGTCTAAAATGCTTAAGATACGGTCACATTAGCGCGCAATGTAAGGGTCGCGAGAGATGCAAGAGATGCGGTGGTGAACATGACAACAAAAATTGCACATCACAGGAACCGCCAAAATGTGTTGTTTGCACAGGAGAACACGAAGCCACAAACCGACAACTTTGCCCAGAATTTAGTAGACAAAAAAATATAAAAATTATTATGGGTAAAGAAAATGTTTCATACAAGGAAGCTATTAGGAAATACGAGTCTAGTTATTCAGGCGTTTTAAAAACGGTGCAAGGATCATCAAACAAGGATCATCAAATACCAGTGGCGATAGCAAGACCGGACACTATTTTACACAAATAAAAAGAAAACGAGCAACCGTCTCCACACCAGAGGGAAGTATAAGTCCAACGTTAGAAGCGCATAGACAAATTATACATTTCCCACCACTTCCATCTAAACCCATTCAGAATCCTTATTCTCCACAATACTCCAGGAAAAGGTTAGGTAATAGCGGTGATTCTAATTTTAATTCATGCACAGTTTTGTTACATAGTTTAAGAGACTTGGTAAATAATCAAAATAAAACATTTTCATATGAAGAGTTAAGGGAAAAGGTTAAATTTATATTAAGTCAAAATTCACACCCATTATAATGCAATGGAATGCACGGTCAGTGGTTTCAAATAAAGGTGAATTTGAGAAATTTATTTTTGATTATGACGTAACGGTAGCATTGATATGCGAGACGTGGCTAAAAAATAATGTAAATTTTAGAATAAAAGGGTTTAACACAATCCGAAAAGACAGAGACGATGGATGGGGTGGAGTAGCCATCCTGATAAAAAATAGTTTATTTTTTACTGAATTATCAAATTTTCATAATATTAGTGGAGTTATGTGTATAGGTGCAAAAATTAAGTTAAATAAATGCAAAAGCATAAATTTTTATTCATTATATGTTAAGCCCAATTTAAGCATAACAAAAGAGGAGTGGGAAGATTTCTTTTCCAGTTTGGAAAAACCATTCGTTGTAGGGGGGGACTTTAACAGTCATAATTTTGCCTGGGGTTGCAACTGGAATGATAGCAAAGGAAATAATCTTTTGGCTGCGGTAGAGGATAGTCATTTGGTTTTTCTAAATTCAGGTGAAGAGACACTCGTTCGCTGTCCTGGCTCAAGTAATATGTCGGCCGTTGACTTGACCATAGTTTCGGCTGACATAGCCGCGGATTTTGAGTGGAGCGTAAATGAAGACACATTAGGGTCAGATCATTATGCTATTGTGTATAAAATAAATTGTAGTATCTCAAATACCACTTACAATAATAACAAGGAACACATTCCAAATACGCAAAGGCGAAGTCAATTTAATTTGAGAAGGGCAGACTGGCAACTGTTTTCTTTAGTGATATCCGAGGAAACCGAAGATATCGAAAATGTCGAATATAATAATTTTATTTCAAAAATCGAAAGCGCCGCAAATAAATCGATACCACTGAAGAGGGTATTTGCAAGTCAGTTCTTTTCAAAGGTGTGGTGGAATTCAGAATGTAAATTAGCAATATCTAATAAAAAGGCAGCATATAGAAGATATAAAAACAATCCCACGAAAGACAATTATGAACAATATAATAGATCAGTGGCCATCACTAAAAGAACTATACTAAACAGCAAAAGAATTACCTGGAGGGATTTTTGCCAAAAATTGAATAGAAACACCCCAATAAAAGAAGTATGGTCACATATAAGGAAGATAAGTAGTACGTTATCAACACCCCGGAGTACTTTGACTACCGAAGCAATAGCAGAAGAGCTACTAAATAAATTGGCACCATCCTGGGTACCGCAGCTTCAAGAGATTGATCAACACACAATACCAAGCACAGAAGGGCACCCACTCTCAAAAAAGTTCACCATTGACGAATTACAGAAGGCCGTCCAAGATAAGAAATTATCGACTCCAGGATTTGACAACATTCACTATGCAATGCTAAGCAACTTACCACTAGAACAGAAGCATATCCTTCTTAAGATAATTAACGATATATGGAAGAGTGGTAATATACCACAATCCTGGAAAACGCACATAATGATTACGTTTTTGAAAGCCGGGCGAGACCCACAACTCTTAAATTCGTACCGGACAATATCCTTGGCTTCCTGTGTACTTAAGACACTCGAAAGAATGATTAAACACCGATTAGTGAGGTGGTTAGAATTAAATGACAAGATTCCAAATACGCAACTAGGCTTTAGAAGAGGGTATTCAACGGAAGAAAGTGTCGCCCATTTAGTAACAGACATTAACACTTCCTTTACCAGCAAAAAGTCTGTAACAGCCGCCTTCATAGACATAGAGAGTGCATACGACAACGTGTGCTTAAACATATTGACCCAAAGAATGTGCAGCATTGGTATACCCAGTAGTTTTGCTCATAGGATAGTACGCCTATATGAAAACCGCATCATTTACTTACAAGTAAAGGACAAACTGGTAGGACCAAGATTATTGAATAAAGGCTTACCTCAAGGGTGTATACTGAGTCCAGTACTTTATTTAATTTACACAATCCCCATTGACCAGATCATAGGCAACGAAGTAAACGTATTGCAATATGCAGACGATATATGTCTATATGTCAAAAAATGCGAAGTAAATGAAGGCTTCAGTAAACTTAATGATGCAATGAATAGTTTGAATAACTGGACGGAAGCTAATGGTCTAAGTATATCAGCCTATAAAAGCAAAGTATGTGTATTCAACAAAAAACACGCTAATCCAACATCCAGTGTTGTTTTAGGCGATAAGATTCTACCAGTACATAACACGGTAACATTTTTAGGCATAGTTCTGGATAGAAAACTCCTGTGGAAAGATCACATAAGCACTATTATAGCAAGAACCGAAAAGGGGATAAACATATTAAGAGTACTAGCTGGCAAAGCCTGGGGTGCAGATCCAGATATCGCATTAATGATATATAGATCGTTCATCAGATCAATAATAGATTATGGATCCATTTTGTATAACCAAGCAGCAAAAACTCATCTTAAAAAGCTCGAAGTTGTCCAGAACAAATGCTTGAGAACTTGCATAGGCGCCCTAAACAGCACACCAATTTGTAGCCTGTTAGCCGAGTGTTCCGAATCGCCAATCAACATTCGAAGGTCGATGCTGTCCACCAGGTTTTTATTGAAAATACATGCCAAACAAAGCAGTCTCATTAACAAGATATGCAATCTAAATGTTCTAGACCTTACACACCCATACTGGAAAAATAAGAAAGCTCCAGCATTGGTAGAAGAATATAGAGATATACTAATAAAGCTGCAAGATGACATATGGGTTGACAAATACAACAGCATTTATAGACTACCAGAGAAAATTCCAGACACACCCATTATATTTCTGACAGACTATTCAATATTTCCGATAGAAGTGAGAAACAGACTATTTGATTTTGATTTGGAAAATATGGTACCAGACAATTACATCCTGTTTACAGACGCCTCCAAGTTAGAGAAGAAAGTAGCATTGGCCATATGGGACCCACAAAAAGATCTTAGTAAAAATATGCAAGTAAAAGAACTGTTTCCTATATGCACTGCAGAGTTCATAGCTATAATAGAAGCATTAGATATTGCTAAGACCATTGACCATACCAACTTTGTAATTGTAACAGACAGTAAAAGTACACTTGAAAAGCTAGCCAAGTTAAATGTGACTTCACAGTGTAACTATTTGCATGAGATTTACACACGGAGGATTAATACCTTACATAAACAAAATAAAAAAGTAACTTTGATTTGGGTTAAGGGACACTGTGGAATCGCAGGTAACGAGATTGCCGACAAACAGGCAAAAGAAGCATTGACTAGCGGCGTTATGTTAGATTACAAATATTTTTACAAGGATGTATACTCCTATGTGACATCACTGCACCAAAAAGAATGGCATGATCAATTTATTAGAGATACGAATGGGGCATATTATAGGAGTATACAACCTACAATACCTAAAAAACCATGGTTCATCAAAAGCAACCTTAGCAGGCAAGAAATTAAAATTATATGTAGACTTAGGTTTAATCATGCCCTTGTACCAAAACATCTATTTAAATTAAGGTTAGCTGATAGTCCGCTTTGTGGATGTGGTGAATTGGGTGACCCAGAGCACACCCTGCTGAATTGCAGCTTATCCGCAGCGTATATAACAACATTTGTAGACAAGGTTTGTGGGCTAAAAAGTGTACAAATACCATTTAATTTGCCGCAACTACTAGAATCCAAAAACATTATAATATATAAATTAATCACCAACCATGTCAAATATCTAAAAATAAAGATATAGATATACGTAGTGAATATTTAGTTTTAGGGGTAGGTGTGTGTATGAGGAGTGGGTACAGATGTGTGTACGTGTGGGTGCTTGTGTGAGTTGGAAACAATCTAATCAAATTAATTTAAGATCACTATATGTATAGTTATATAAGTCACCTAATGTCTGTCCTAGTGTAATACCTTTACTTACCGTGGCCCTTCTGTGTTGTGGTAGATAAGTTGCTCTGACAGGCCCCAGGGCATGAAGATGTGTGTTCCCTGTCTGATATCCCTCAATAAAAATGATAAGGAAAAAATACTAATAGTTATGGCAATAATAGATGGTAAAATATGTAGTAGGTAATAAGTTTGTTAAAGTAGGTGTTGGGTAATGTGTAAAGTATAGTGATCTCATACACAGTTTGCTACACCCAATGAGGGTAGATATTAATTAACGGCGACATAGAAGAATCGAACGACAGTAATTGTGCGAATGGTTAACCTAAACCGCAGCCAAAAAACCGAACAATGAATGAAATATTTATTGAAATCAATTAAAAACCCCAATAATAAAATTGTAAAGGCTCTCAGTGACATATGTACCGAAGGCGAAATATTTCACTGCTCGAATAAAATACAAACTAACCATAGGGCCTTATGCGAAGAACAAGTGCTCACCACAGGAAACTCTTCTCAATGCCAGTTCATCAAACTGGACATTAAAAACAACAACATCGAAATCATTCCTGAAATAAACCAATATTTGGCAGTATTTCCCACAGAAGAAACTCTAGAAATTAATTGCCAAAAAGAAACAGTCACCAGAAAACTTAAGGGAATCTACTTGCTGAAGGAAAAGGGTTGCAAGATATTCTTCAGACAACAAGAATTAGCGTTCCTGGAGAAAACATTTGGAAAACCGTTGTTATTTAACGAGTTGTCACTAAAATTAAAAGAAGAGAATATACCCACACTCAAGATCGACTTGAAGACCCTCAACCTGAAAGATATTTCAGCACATCCCATCATACCCATTTCAGGAGAGTTGAACCCAAATTATTACACCCCTAGTTTATGGACAATAGTGCTTTACATTGTGTTCTTAATTTTGATTATCTATTTTTTCGTGAAGTGGTTTCAGGCTCACAAAAATAAACAGGTGTCAGCTGATGAACCAGAAATTCAACCGGCACCCGGCAGGTCAACAACTCAGCTTCCAGGAGGAGCTTCGTTTTAAGGATGGGGGAGTTATATCACCAACTGTAATAGTCCGTTACATAAAAACTGTGTGAATCAGCGTTCTCACGGCATGGTTGTTATTGTCGCAGACGTTATAGCAATCTTGCATAAAATATTATATTACACTCTCCTTCTATGTACATAATTTACTGTAAGTTTTAGTTAGTTAGAATCTAGGATCTGTACTGTAAACATCTTAAAGAATAAAGTTCTCTGTTATTGAATATTGACTGTTTAAAAAAGGTATTATCAGTAATCAATAATATTAGTTATATATATATATATATATATATATATATATATATATATATATATATATATATATATATATATATATATATATATATATATATATATATATAAATCAAAATAACTATAAATATAACTCAAAAAATAATGGGCTAATTTTGATTAAATTTGGTCAGTTCCTTCCCTTTGCTAATGGGCAACAAAAATTTTACAAACAGTGATTCCTATGCAAACACAAAAAACTGCATGCGGCACCTCGATTTGTTCACGAATAATAAAAAAGAAAACCTCTCTGAATGCGTCATTTTCCCGGGACTCTGCTCTATATTGTTTAAAACGCCTATTCATAATTATTGATATGTGCCAAAAATATGAATTGAAATAACTGGAAAACAATGAACGCTATCAATTTTTCTTTCAAACATACGTTATAATTCGATGGACAATACAAAAATGCAATAATATGAGGGGTGTACGAATTAAAAAAAGAAAATTTGTATCACCAACGACTTATGGGCCAAACTGTGATTGTCAAAATAATTTTACAAGATGCAGCTCAAGACACCCTATAATTAACGTACACAATATTTTCTAGTATCATCTATAATAACGGCAATATTGAGATTTACTTTTTCATGGGACTCTGCTATATATTGTTAAATAAAAGCCTGGACGCAGCAACTGCGTTATGGTAGTGAATTTTCATAGAAATGATCTGGCACAAAATATTTTATTATAACTTTTTTTCTTGTAACATAGAATTCTAAATTTTGGTCTATAGTTTACTTTTTATATCACAAACCTACCTACCAAATTTGGTTATCATGTCTTTTTTATTTTTTGAGATAACATTTTTCTTTGAAGGGAAACTCAAAATTTTTCCGAAAAACCTCGTCCGATTTTCATGATTATCGAATTTGTTTAAGCCAGGTACAAAAGGAATGTACATGCCCAATCTTATCAAAATCGGCCAATTATTTTTTGAGATAAAATTTTTTTCAAATGAAAACTCAAAATTTTCCCGGAAAACCTCATCCGATTTTCCTGAGTAACGAACTTATCCAAGTCATTTGCAAAGGGAAGGTACATGCCAAATTTTATCAAAATAGGCCCATTCTTTTTTGAGTTATCGGTGTGATATATATATATATATATATATATATATATATATATATATATATATATATATATATATATATATATATATATAAATTGAAACTGACCCCAGACAGATATGGGTTCTAGGGGTCCTAGTTCGCGCTCATTGGCAAAAATGGTTTCAAAATTCAAAAGTCGGGATCTCCCCATTAGTGATTTTTTTCTACGAAAATTCACTAAAACGTCATATCATAATCATTGATACGTGCCAAAAATACGAATTAAAATAACTGGAAAACAATGAACGCTATCAATTTTTCTTACAAACATACATTATAATTCTATGGAAAATGCAAAAGTGCAATAATATAGGTGTACGATTTAAAAAAAGAAAATTTGTATCACCAACGACTTAGGGCCAAACTGTGATTGTCAAAATAATTTTGTAATATGTAGCTCAAAACACCCTATAATTAACGTATACAATATTTTCCAGTATCTTGTATTATAACGGCAATATTGTAAATAGGTAAATAGATAAAAACTGAAGCTAACACCGCATGTGGGTTCTACGAATCCTAGTTTGCGCTCATTTATACAAACCTTTTCAAAATCCAAAAGACGCGGTCTCCTCTAGAGCGAACTTTTCCTACGAAAATTCTCTAAAAAATAATAAAGCATTAAACCATAAACACTATAACTAAAACTACAGCCAAAAGCATTAGAGAAAGGTTCTATTTGAAATGAATTTCCTGGTAATATTTTAGAAAAATGAAGCACAATGACGGGTGAAGCTGAAACTTAAGGGTGTGTAAGACACACTTCTTGCGACATTTTCTCTATATAACCGGTATTTGTTTCAAGTTCTTTGCCGAAAAGTCGACAACTTAGACGTTTGAAATCTCGACTTTTACGTTTTAAGAGGAAAACCTTAAAAATTTTCAAAGTAACTTTTCTGGGCTTTCTTGGCTTATTCGCGCCAACGAAACTTAATGTATGTCTGTAATATATGAGATTTTGTTATGCACACTAAATAGTGTGTTTTTGTGCGTTTTTATGGTTACAAGTGGCACCCAATTTTTTTTAAATACCTATAACTTACTCTAAAACAAAGAAAACTTCACTTAAACCAACTGTTTGTAAAAGCAATATAAAGGTATGCAAAAAACAACAGCTAACACTGAAATACAAGTTATCAGATACGTTTAGCGAGACCATAAACCAAAGTGTCTTTAAGCTGGAAGATCTGCAGGAGTGTTGTGTGATAGTGTATGTCCAGTGGCAGGATCACGACTGTTCGATTTGTGTGTTTAGCCACTTTATAAGAGTTAAGATCAAGACCCATGAGGGAGGACATGAGCCACAGAGGCTAGACGACTCTTGCAAACAGCTGCTGGTGTGTTGTTACTGCCGAGTGTGAAGTTACTGTCGTGTCTGCTAATCAGCCTGATGCGATCTACTGTCTCATGTTTTTTAACACATGACTTCGTCTTTTAGCTTTTCTAGATTTGTAAAAAAACACTGATTCTGGCCTTAAGTTAGTAAACGTTTTTACCGAATTTTTCGTGGAACGAAAGTGTCACTATTGTGGAGATCTGTGTTTATATATATATATATATATATATATATATATATATATATATATATATATATATATATATATATATATATATATATATATATAACCAATACCTTAAAAAATAACTTACCGATTTTGATAAAATTTGGTAAGTACTTTCCTTTTGTGAATGGCTTGGACAAGGTGGTTAGCCAACAGAATCTGACCAGTTTTGTGTCTCCGAAAATAACAAAGCTACGGCCACCAGATTTGATAATCAAGTTCTTAAGTTTACACAATTAAAGTTGCCCTGCATGCGAAAATTCAGATCTCTAAATTTATATATATATATATATATATATATATATATATATATATATATATATATATATATATATATATATATATATATATATATATATATCCCAAGCAACAAATTAAGGCATGTTAACCAGCACTCGAGTCCAAATAACCTAACCAAGTTGTAATTTAGTAATAATTAACCAGAATGTTGCCTTAATTGTCATAATGACTACAAATTTGGAAATGCGGCTCCGAACTAGCTTATTTTTGACTATTAAAATTACTCCATAGTCAGTGCCTTACAAGTAACTAAATTGGGAAAAAATTGGTTTAATTTTACTCATATAATATACTTGGATATACTTTTGTGTTTCAATTCCAGAGTTGGTAATTTTTAGTTCGAAGTGTGCCCTAAATTGGACTGAAAATCGACTACTAAGCCCAGATACCTGAAATACCTACTTTAAGGTAATTTATTACCTAATATTAACCTGCAATATGTCTCTGTGGTATAGTAAATTGGAGGTCTTCTTATGAAGTCCAGCTTACATATATATTACCAATTTCATTGCAATACAGCACAAGAAATATTTTAGGCACTGAGCTAACCTAAAATGGCTTTCTGATCGGCTATAAAGTCATAATTACTGCAGAAATGGTCTTCCAAGTCAAATTGTCTACCTTCAAGTTGAAAATACCCATAAAATCTGACTTGAAATAAAAATTGTCCTCAAAGTTCAAAGTGTACAGCAGTGAAATACATTTGTGAATCTTAAAGGTGTGTCAGTTGATAAACTTCATCAAAAAAAGTTTATTCTTGTTGTTAATGTGCGTGCACCAGTAACAAATATAGTGTTACAATGCCCCTTTTGGAACCAATAAAAGTTTACAGACATACTACAAACTATTATAGAGTAGTAAAGAATGCTCACAGAAAAATAGTGATAGATTCTGATCATTCAAAGTGGCTTACATCAAATCAGCACGTTTCCCTCTTCAATATAATACATCCATTTTCATGCCAAATGGAGTGAACCAGTGGCAACACGGTCAGCTGTCATGTTTATGTTTATTTACTTATTTTATTTTGTTTCTATTTTCTATTAATGTCTATATATTATGGAATCAAAGACCAAAAGCGCTGTATAATCATTCCTATATGTCTCTCGGCTGTGCACGGATATAAGTAATATATATTTCTATACACGAAAATGTTTCATTTCTAATAAATTCAAACAAAATTCGTTTACCATATAGTTGAAATTCACATAATAGGACAAAATGCCTTCAAAGTTTGGTTAGTTTGCCCTGTCATTAGAAATTGTGACTTATAGGTAAAAAAATAGGGCAAAATTATCTTTCAGGTCAATAATGTTAGAAGGGCAGCCATATTAAATTAATTTTGCGGTATCCATCTTGATTGTATTGGAAAATGAAAAATATTTTTTTTTTAAATATAGTGTAATCAAATTTTAGTTCGATAAAAACATTAAATAATGATTGTATACCATGACGACAAGATAGTTTTGTGTTGTTTATATCACCAATCCTCCAAAATCAGAATTTCAAGAATTCTGAATAATTTTTTATTTTCACTAATTTTATCTTTTATACGGGCGCTAGAATTTTATCGAAGTATCATCATCATGTTAACAGAAGAAAACATAACCGCAGTGGGTTTTGTCTTTATACAGTGCGAATCACCTTTATCATTGTTGCAAATATTTGAAGTAAGTTCTTTGATCATTCAATATGTCATTTTTTGACAAAGATGGACAATATCTCTACTACTCTACTGTTTGTTTATACATATATAACCACAGATCATGCAGAACCGGATAATGTCACATGCGTAGTTCGTTGTTAAGAACGTCACGGCACTCGGCGCCTAGATGTCAGATTCAAGTAAAGCCTAGCACATATTTACCAATATATTACGTCCATTGGCCCAATGTTAAATGAAAATGACCTAAATATAACTAAAACGCCTTGGACGAAACGCCTTGCTGGACCTATTATCGACTTCCATATTACTTTGACTTTATTCCCCACCTTGGTAATATACACTTAAATTTTACTTGAAAATGACCTGTGGTGATTTGGTCGCCAACCTATTGGTAGGACGATTTTACGTCAATTTGACTTTAAATGTTGCTTGGGATATATATATATATATATATATATATATATATATATATATATATATATATATATATATATTCTAAGCATATAAAAAAAGTCTAGACGCAGCAAATGCGTTATGATAGCGAATTTTCTTTAAAATGTTTTAATAGCAAATGTCTTTCTTTGATGAAAGCAGGCATCAGACTTGGTTGCCTATATAGTAGAAACAATGTAACATATTTCATCGAAATAACTTAATAACAGGAAAAGTGTGTTATGGGAGTGAATTTCCATAAAAATATTTTTTACTGCAAATGCGAACAGGCATCAATCTGATTACCGGTATAGCCTATGTAGTATAACCACTATATTTTATCAAAATTACTTTGATAATATACAAGAAATGTTCGAAAATAAACTTCAATGTTGGTTTCCTAACAAACAAAGCTTACGCTACTACCAAATTGAGTTATTGAAATTTGAAGGATTTATTGAAAATTCGCTACCAAAACGCACTTACTGCGTTCAGATTTTGTTCTTACAAACGCATCATTTCGATAAAAAATGCAAAAATGCATTAACGAATTGGTTCTACGAAAATTAGCTAACAATTATAGACCGTTAAACCATAAACTTCACTAAATCTACAGGGAAAGCATCAACTTAACTAAACCGGCAGCCAAAGCATCAGAGAAATGGTCTATTTGAAATGAATTTTCTGTAAATATTTTAGTAAAATGAAGGGCAATGACAATTGAATCTGAAACTTAAAGGTTCGCAGAACACTCTTCTTCCGTATTTGTTTCACGTTCTTTGCCTAAACATTGCCAATTTTGACCTTTATAATTGCGAGTTGGACGTTTTGAGGAAAACTCCAAAATTTGTTTCTTTAACTGCCCATAACTTATTTTGTTTTTAAAGCTAGAGACCTAAATTTTGGTACAGAGTTCAGTCTTTATAATACACGCAATTTGGTTGCCCTGACTTTGCTATTTCCGGAGATATGAATTTTCTTAGAAAGAAAATACACAATTTTCCGGGAAAACCTGGTCCGATTTTCCTGCCTAACGAACTTATCCAAGCCACTTGCAAAAGGAAGGTGCTCACCAAATTGATCAAAATCGGTCTTTTTTTGAATTATCGGTCGGGTATATATATATATATATATATATATATATATATATATATATATATATATATATATATATATATATATATATATATATATATATATATATATATATATATATATATATAAAATCAGTATAAATGAAAACCACAGACTACCTTTTATGATGTGTATAAAGTTAGATTGAGTAATAATGTACAGTATATACAGTGATGTGATTTTTTTATACCAGTAAAATTGTTCATTTAAACTAAGCAGTTACAGTTCACTTTCAATATTTATGGAAAGGGTTATAGTGGCGTAGTCCGGTTTGTACACTTACATATAGGTGTGTACGTAATTACTTCGTTGTTTCTTAGTTCTAATATTATTATTGCTGGTCCCTTGACTCCTGGTTAAGTCCGGATTCCACATATATGCATATACATATAATATATATATATATATATATATATATATATATATATATATATATATATCTCTATAAATATATATACATATATATATATATATATATATGTATCACACCGATGACTCAAAATATATTTTGATCAAATTTGGGGAGTACCTTCCTATCGCAAGTGGCTTGGATGAGTTTGTTAAAATTTTGGGTTTTCTTTCGGAACATTTTTGTATGTCCGGAAATAACAAAGTTATGGCAACCGAATTTTGATACACAGATTTATGTTATAAAAAATCTCCGTTGTAGCTGATATACGAACTCGTCGACGGTCTTAACGAAATGAAGATACATGCAAAGTTTTGGTCAAATCAGTTGAGAGTATTTTTTGAGTTACCGCTCGGATACATTGATACAGACACATACAAACACACGCAACATTTAAAGTCAAATTGACGTAAAATCGCCCTAACAATAGGTCGGCGACCAAATCACCACAGGTCATTTTTAAGTAAAATTAAACTGTATATTTCCAATGTGGGGAATAAACTAAAAGTAATACAGAAGTCGATAATAGGTCCAGCGGGGCATTTCAACAACGCGTTTTAGTTATATTTAGGGCATTTTCATTTTACGTTGGTCCAACAGACATAATTTATTGGTGAATACGTGCAACGTTTTACTTGAATCCGATATCTGGGAGCAAGTGCCGTGACGTTCTTAACAACGAACTGCGCATGTGACATTACCCTGTAGAATTTGTGGTTAGGTATGTATTACAAACAGTAGATATTAGCAACTAGGTATGTACATCTTTGTTAAAAGATGGGAACATGTTGAATGATCTAAGAAGATATTTTAAATATTTGGATCAATGACAAAGGTAATTCGCACTGTATGAAGGAAAAACCACTGCGGTTATGTTTTTTTTTTCTGTTAACATGATTATGATGCTTTGATATAATTCAAGCTCCTCTGTAAAAAGTAAAATTAGTTAAAATGAAAAACTATTAAAAATTCTTGAAATTCTGGTGGTAAGCATTGGTAATGTAAACAAGACAAAAATTTCCTACCCTCATTGTATACAAGCATTATTTTATGGTTTTTTTTTCGAGTTAAAATTTAATTACACAAGATTCAACAAAAAATTATTTTTAGTTTTCCAATAGAATCAAGATGGATACCTCAAGCATAGTTTAATATGGCTGCCTTTGTAACATTATTGACCGGAATTCACTATGTGAAAACTGAAACCTCTGATGAGCACTAATAAGTACACTTGGAAAAACCCAAATCACCACAATACATATTTCAGAGACCTTACGATCCTTTCGTTGACAATGTCAACATCTTCAGAGGAAGAAATTTCTAAACTAAAAAACTAGCTCCCGTGTATATATATCGCGTCAAGGTAAACGAATTAGTCCGAAGTTAACTATGTGGATGTCGGCATGATCCAATATCCACATAGTAAATTTCTAGATCGAAAGGGAACATGCAGATTCCTTAAATAACTCGGTTCCCTTAAACCTATATTAGATAAGGGCCCATAAATTTGTCGACCAGAAGATTCAAAGCAGGTCTTCGACCTCGTAGTTTTACTACACAATAAACAAACGATAGTTCTTGGACGACAATTTTACTTCGGACTAGTTCGTTTACTTTGACGCGATATAAATACACGGGAGTTAGTTTTTTAGTTGAGAATTTTCTTCCTCTGAAGATGTTGACATTGTCAACGAAACGACCGTAAGGTCTCTAAAATATGTGTTGTGGTAATTTGGGTTGCTACAAGTGTACTTATTGACCGGAAAGTTAATTTTGCTCTATTTTTTTACCTCTCAGTCACAATCCCCAACGACAAGGCAAACTAACCAAACTTTGAAGACATTTTGTCCTATTATGGGAATTTCAACTATATGGTAAACGAATTTAATTTAAATTCATTAGCAATCATACATTTTCATGCATGTATCGAAGTATATATATATATATATATATATATATATATATATATATATATATATATATATATATTACTTATATATGTGCACACCGAAGAGATATATAGGAATGATTAGTAGACCGAAACTAAGTAAATAAACATAAGCACATGACAGCTGACCGAGTTGCCATTACTTCATTACATTGGCATGAAAAGGGATGTATTATATTGAAAAGGTATTGTATTGTATTGTATTTTGAAGGATGACATGGCTGCGGCTTGTTGCCATTCGCACATTTTTTATTGAAAAGGTAAATGTGCTGATTTCAAGTCAGCAGCTTTACTTCCATCTAGTAGTAGTCGATGAAGTTGTCATACGTTTTTAAGATTTACATAGAGAATATGACTGAAGAATAAAATTTTTATTAATTAAGTTCATCAACTGAAACACCTTCCACATTTACAAATTGATTTCGCTGCTGTACACTTTGAACTTTGAGGACATTTTTTATTTCAAGTTAGATTTTATGAGTGTTTTCAGCTTTGATGTAGGCAATTTGACTTGGAAGACCATTTCTGCAGTAATTATGACTGTATGGCCAATCAGAAAGCCATTTTAGGTTATCTTAGTGCCCAAAATATTTCCTATGTTGTATTACAGTTAAATTAATAATATATATGTGATCTGGACTACATAAGAAGACCTCCAATTTATTGTATCACAGAGACGTATTGCGAGTTAATATTAGGTAATAAATTACCTTAATATGGGTATTTGAGGTATATGGAGTTAGTAGTCAGTTTTCAGTAAAATTTAGGGCACATTTTGACCTACAAATTACCAATTGTGGAATCGAGACTCAAAATTATGTTTAAGTATATTTATAGGTAAAATTGAACCAAATTTTCCCCAAGTTAATTACTTGTAAGTTACTGACTTTGGAGTAATCTTAATAGTCAAAAATAGGCTAATTGGAAGCTGCATTCTCAAATTTGTAGTGATTATGACAATGAAGCCAACATTTTGGTTAATTATAACTAAATTACCAGTTGGTTAAGTTATTTGGACCTGTGTGCCTTAATTTGTTGCTTGGGAACACACACAGGTATAAATATATATATATATATATATATATATATATATATATATATATATATATATATATATATATATATATATATATATATATAGTGTGTCCACGGATTGAGTGTGGGTAAGGTATAAGTGACAAAAAAATTTCGAATTAGATTATGATAGTCTGGGAATCGCTCCTGCTTTGTCTTAAACTGCGATGTTGAGAAAATGAACAAAATCAATTAATATACAGGGTGATTTATAACTGATATAATGAAATGTATTAAGAGTAAACTACCTTCATTTATGAAGATACCGCAAAAAGTTGTTAACAAAAATTGTTTAGAATTACAATTTATGACAGGCTCTCGATTTTCAAACAGATCAGCCTACTATGATTTTTTTTTAGCTGCGATTTATTTAAATGACGTTCGACGGCTTCTGTGGTGAGGTGTACTTTAAAAAATACTTGAAACTGTAGTAAAAAAAGTCTTTACGGTAATTAAACTTGGAGTAGGCTTGCTTTCATCTCAACCAATAAAAAAGTGAAGTAAACGCACAATTGCACATTTGAAGCAATAACTGGCGAGTTGCATGACTACTTGAGCTCTGCCTTGTTGTTCATTTCTCGGGATACTACTTATTTGGAAAATTGAAACGTCAATTTTATTTGTCACGAACGGCAAACCTCTGTATTTAAAAATATTAACAACAGAACAAAAAGTGTTTATTCTGCAGTGCTACGGTTTGGGTGAAAAACATTCTTATCAGGGAGTGATAAGAAAATTCCTTGAACGCTGGCCAAATTATTCGGTTTCCGCTACTGGTGTAAAAAAAGTTGTTACAAAATGTATGCGTACTGGGAGTGTTTTAAATGTTAAGAAAACAAAATCCGACCTAAATGAAGAAGACAATGCTGCAGATGCATTAGCTATGGATTCTGTTAGGCGTTTTCCGAAATTATTATTAAGAAGAAGTGAATTAGAAATTGGCAATATTAGCAAATCGCATTTTCAACAAATTTATCGTACCAACAAGGTGAAACCTTTCAAAGCAAAACATATACACACTTTGGAAGAAAATGACGAGTCAAAACGATTAGATTTTTGTTTATAGTACGGCGAGCAATATCTACAAAATCACAATTTTGGCAGAAGTATTATTTTTTCGGACGAATCCACTTTCACCACTAATGGGCTGGTAAATTCCCGAAATGCACGGCATTGGTCATTGGTCTATGGAGAATCCAAATTATAGAGTTAATTGCAGAAGACAATGCCATAAAAAGTAAATGTGTGGTTTGCTGTTTCTTACACTGGGATAATTGGGCCATATTTTTTTGAGCGGAATATGAACCAGTACAGTTATCTGGAAATGCTGGAAATTATTCTTCAAGATCATTTGCATAACATGTCACTAGAAGCTAGACAAACAGCATACTTTCAGCATGACGGCCACCTAGCACATGCAACAGGTATCGTTCGAGAATGGTTAGATCGCAAATTTCCTGGGTGGTGGATAGGTCGATATGGGTCAATACCTTGGCTTCCCAGAAGTCCCGATCTTACCTTAATGGACTTTTATTTATGGGGCTATCTCAAAGAGAAAGTCTACGCGGCTCCATTAAACAACGATCTTGATTTGTTGAAACTGAGGTTGAGAGAGGCAATTGACGGTATTACAATTCAACATATTCAAAATGCCTACAAAGCATTTACTAAACGGGCTGAGTTATGTGTATCGGTTGGTGGCAGCACATTTGAATAATTTCTTTATTTTTCGTTGTTCGTTTTGATTTTTGTTAGCAATAAGTGTCTTGTAGTTTACTAATAAATTATTATTTAACATTGCATGGTTACTAACTTTGCGCTCCTGCGTTCAGAAAACCACAGGTAAAAAGCTCCATGCTGATAGGGAAAAAATGTTAATAATTTACTTGAAAATTCAGAGTAGGCTGATCTGGCTGAAAATTGAGAACCTGTCATAAATTTTATTTATAAACAAGTTTTGCTAATAACTTTTTGCGGTATCTTTATAAATGAAGGTAGTTTACTCCTAACAAATTTAATTAAATCAGTTCTAAACCACCCCGTATATTAATTAATTTTGTTCATTTCCTCAACATCTCAGTTTAAAACAAAGCACGAGCGATTCTCAGAATATCATAATCTAATTCAAAATTTTGTCACTTTTACCTTACCTACACTCAATCCGTGGACACACTGTATATATATATATATATATATATATATATATATATATATATATATATATATATATATATATATATATATATATATATATATATATATAAATTCAAACGGACCTTCGACATGGGTTCTAGAGGCCCTGATTCACGCTCATTTGAAAAAAATTTAAAACTTAAAAGTGGCGGTTTCCGCATTAGCGATTTTTTCTACAAAAATTCGCTAAAATATATAGACCATTAAACCATAAACTCTATAGCTAAAACAAGTGATTTTAGTAATAACAATTGACTAAACAGCAGAATGAAGTACGGGTGGATCTAAAGCGTAAGTATGATTGAAATGCCATGACGAATGTAAAACCTGTTGTAATATCTCTTTAAATGTGTCACGCCACTCAGTTTTTTAAGAAAGCTAAATTAATAGATATAGTTACTTAACAAGTGTTAAGTCTTAGTTATCCTAGGATAGTAGATATCAATTTATAAGCTGGTGTCATTGAAAACAGATGATGACTGTTGCGACACGGTGTCGTGGACATTTGTTAAAACAGTGTAGCATTTAAATAAACCAAGATTAGAATCTACACACAACTTTTAAGGCAATGTCACGTAACTGTTAATGTTGGTGTGTGTGCATTATTGATGTGTGCCTGGACTAGCGGACAATAGAATTATATAGCACACAGCGCTCTCCTATATGGTATATGGCTTAATGGGTTCCAAAAATAGGCAGATATGGTGTGTTTTGCGGTTTCGCGTTCACAATACCACACATCAATATTTGTCTTTATCCGAAAGAAATTACTGTTATTTGTGTAAGACATTAAGAAGACACTAATAATGGTTGAGAAATGTGGTGCTATGCTGTATTAAAGCGATTAGAGAATTTTGGTGTGGTGTCCATGTTTCACGAAGAATTATAAACGTGACTAACAAATATTTTAGAAATAATTTATGGCAATGTAGATTTATGCTTGCCATCTGCAATTTTTAGTGAATTTTCTTTTAAAAAAAAATCACTAATGAGAAGATCGCGAATTTTGAAAAAAAAATTCTTCAAATGAGCGTGATTAGGACCCTTGGAACCCAAATCCGAGATCAGTTTCAGACTTTATATACAGGCTGTCCCACGTAAGGCGTGCATTAGAAGTTTTCGAACTACCTAGTACTGGGATTTGGAATCTGAAAATTTGCAACTGCATGTATCACCATCTGCTCAATATAACTAAAATATTTTGGTGACTGTATCACTTCCGGTTGTATCGAAAGTTGCCAACAACTTTCTTAATTTTAATGGAATACCCTATATATTATTGCACATTCGGAATGAACATGCAATTCTGAGGAAAACGATATGCCACTTGTGCATACTGGCGTCAGCCGTTCTCAAGATAATCGATTTTCTATTGTTTTTCCGTCATAAAGTTGCCAATCTTTGAAATGGCAATTCTCAGGCATCAAGTATGTGATGGTTTTGAAACTTTGCACAACTATAGTCCTAGTGGTCAGAATTCTTCTCATTGCGAGAAAAATTACAAAAAGAATACAGGGTGTTGTTTAACAAAGATCAAATATCGATGATTTCAAACACGAAAAAGTATTTTTTTCCAAATGGAACACCGTGTATATTTTTATCGCATATCCTTCGGTATGATATTCTTCTTCGATCTGTATCAACATTCCCTATAATATCTTGAATTATTTCTGAGTTATAAGAAGGAATATGAATAAAACAGGAATATGCTACAAAATTGGGAAACTACCTAGTCGGACAGTAGGCTTTGGACATAATATGAAAACTTATGTCAAAGAGATGTATTATTAGTCTCGTTAGTTGTCATCGCAATAGAGTGATCTATTTCTTTGAAAGTATTGTGAGCTACACAATGGAAAATATTGTTGAAGAATATTCTGCTGACATAATTCTAAATTTATTTTACATTCACGGAGAATGCAGGAGAATCGTGAGTAGAACGTGCCGCTTGTTTAATGAGATATTTCCATATTTGTCACCTATGAATAGGACAAAGTTTTCCAGAATCGAGTCAAATTTTCGGAATAACTGGAATGGTAATTTAAATCGAAATCGTTCCAGTAACATTACCGGCAATGAAACAAATGAAATCAATGTGTTGGGTTATTTCACGGCCTATCCACATGCTTCCATCAGGCAGACAGTAGAAGATTTAAAACTAACTCGAACATCAATTCAAAGAATTCTTTCTAAGTATGGATGGCATGCATATGCCCAAAGGACAGTGGATGGATTACGAGAGGGTGACCACATTAGAAGGGTTGCATTTTGTGAATGGTTGATGGTATGGATCCAGGAAGACCCAGATATCTTAGATAGGATTTTATGGACGGATGAATCAAAATTCACAAGAAAAGGTATCATCAATCGGAAGCGATGTCATTTCTGGGCAGATGAAAATCCTTACTTTATGCGTGAAGCGCATTTCCAGTACGAATTCAGTTTCAATGTTTTCGCTGTTATTTGAAATGGAAGAGCTTTTTTCCATATCTACGAGGAAATGTTGACCTCAGAAAGTTATCGTAGAATACTTCGTTAAGTTGTTGCTGGTATCTTGACTGGTTTGCCTAATGCAGAATTCTGGTACCAGTTAGATGGCGCTCCAGCACATTCTACGGCAGCTGTACACCAGGAGTTGACAAGAATGTTTGAAGATCGTTGGATAGGACCCGGCGGTCCATGGCTTTGGCCTGCCAGGTCACAAGACCTGACTCCACCTGACTTCTTTTTATGGGGTTACATTAAAAATGAACTTTATTCCAGCCAAATAACCACACGAGAAGAACTGGAGGCTAAAGTGCGAAAAGCTTTTAATGATCTCGCTCCAGAAATGATCCGAAAGGCCACTAATTCTGGATTGCAAAGAAGATTATTGAAGTGTCTTAAAGTCAATGGTGGTCATATAGAACATATTTTGTATTGAAACTCATACGCATTTTTAAAATTAATTCTATCACTGTTTCGTTGATTATTTTCTGTATTAAAAGTCACTGATATATTTTCGTACTGATAGATGGCTCTATAACTTGTTTTCATTTTGAGTAATTAAGTTTCAGCGCTATTCATAAACATGCCTCACTATGCTGGATTGAGTAGATGATTTATAATTTGTAAAACAGTGCAAGTCGAATCGAAATGTCTTCTTTTTAAAGGATAAGAGGTGAAAACGTATTCGAACACACAGAAATGGAAAAATCAAATGTAAAAGACACTTCTTCAGAGTTATTCAATTAATCTAAAGAGCGACATTAATATAATAAAACCTAATACAGGTTTTCATTCTTCTCGTCCAGAATATGAATGGAGTACCTACATGAAAAATTCTGGGTTCTCTTTGCCCTATACCCAAAGCTTACTAGTGGTATCTATTAACATTCCCCGATACCGTTGTATAGTTACGAGTTATTATTATTATCATTCTTATTATTATTATTATTATTATTATTATTATTATTATTATTATTATTATTATTATTATTATTATTATTATTATTATTATTATTATTATTATTATTATTATTATTATTATTATCAATACAAAGAAAAGAAAAGAGTATTATCTCGGATAATACAAAATTCACATATTTCCCATCATAACTCGGGAATCACCCGAGATAGGTATAGGGAATTCTGATACAGATCGAAGCAAAATATCATTACAATTGATATTCGATGAAAATATACAGTGTGTTCCATTTGGAAAAAAAAAATTTTCGTGTTTGAAATCATCGATATTTGATCTTCGTTAAACAACACCCTGTATTATTTTTGTAATTTTTCTCGCAATAAGAAGAATTCTGACCACTAGGACTACGGTTGTGCCAAGTTTCAGAACCATGACATACTTTATGCCTGAGAATTGCCATATCAAAGATTTGCAACTTTATGACGGAAAAACAATAGAAAATCGAATATCTTGAGAACGGCTGACATCAGTATAGGCAAGTGGCATATCATATTGCTCCGAATTGCATGTTCATTCTGAATATGTAATAATATATAGGGTATTCCATTAAAATTAAGAATGTTGTTGGCAACTTCCGGTACAACCGGAAGTGATACAGTCACCTAAATATTTTTGTTATAATGAGCGGATGGTAATACATGCAATTGCAAATTTTCAGATTCCAAATCCTAGTACCAGTTCGAAAACTTCTAATGCACGCCTTACGTGGGACAGCCTGTATATATATATATATATATATATATATATATATATATATATATATATATATATATATATATATATATATATATATATATATATATATATATATATATATATATATATATATATATATATATATATATATATATATATATATGATTCTTTACGAGTTCCTATTAGACGTTTTGGAGAAACTAGACTGATTTGGATTCTGACAATTTGAAGTGTGAGGTTTACCAATATGTCCAATCCATCTAAAATATTTAGAACATCCCGTGTCTTCCGGTTGTACCGGAAGTGGACACTAACTCGCTTCTTTTAAATGGAATGCCCTGTATATTATTACAGATTCGGATACAGCTGATCTTGACAATTCTTCCACTATACGGCTTTGCTACTTTATACTGAGTGTTTCACGACATATGGCCTTTTTTATTAAAAAGATCTAGATACTCAAATCAGGATTTTATCAATCTGCTACTAATTCACGGAGAATGCCGCCGGATGTCAGCAATAACATGTCGTGTATTTGCAGAACGATATCCAGATTTACCTCCACCTTCCCATAAAACTATTGATGCCGTTATTAGAAACTTACAACAACATGGATCATTTACATCAAAAAATCTCAGAGCAAGACGTGAAGTTGATAATGAAGAGAATGAGGTGAATGTTTTAGCGTTTCTGACTGTATATCCTAATGCCTCTATAAGAGAATTAATGCGTCACTTGCGACTCTCATTTTCAACGATTTAAAGAATTTTTAAAAAACATAAATAGAGACCTTACTGCTACAGCACAGTACATGCCCTGGTAAGCACTGATTTGAAAAAAAGAGTCAACTTTTGTGAATGACTTATAATGCAGAAAGGTGAGGATGAGAATTTTATTAATAATGTCATTTGGGTTGATGAGGCAAAATTCACGAATAACGGAATGTTCAATAGACACAACTGTCACTACTGGGCTTCCGAAAATCCTCATGTAACTTGGCGAAGAGGATTTCAAAATAGGTGGTCCTTTAATGTATCCTGTGCAATAAAAGGTACGTAGACATGAAAGTTTTATTTCAAACTATTTTCCAACAGACTAAGTAAGACTCAGTAAGAAGTACGGCTTACTAATTTTCTTAAATTCTGATTCCATATTGTGAAATTTAAGGTAAGACAACCCACTCGTTATTATTATGATTTGTTATTATTTCCAGGTGATCGAATTTTATGTGTCCACTTCTAGAACGATAATCTTACTGGGGAACGTTATTTAGAAATATTGAGGACCATCATTCAACCACAATTAGCTGGAATGTCAGTCGAAGAAAGGAATCAGACATGGTACCAGCAAGACGGCGCGTCACCGCACAGTACCAGAGCTGTTAGTGATACACTGGAACGAATGTTTTCTGGCAGGTGGATAGCAAATAGAGGTCCTTACGTCTGTCCCCCACGTTCTCCGGACTTTTCACCCCTAGACTACTTTGTTTGGGGATTCATAAAGAATGTAGTGTATGGACACCCGGTTACGACTAAGGAAGACATTATTAGACGAGTTCGATATGCTTTTGCGTTGCTGACATCAAACCAGATGGAGCAGGCCATCGCTGAAATAGTTCAGCGAGCAAATCAATGTTTGCAATAGCAGGGGGATGTCTTCGAGCATTTATTATAATATGTATACATATAATTTTCTCATATTTCAGTACTCAAGTGTTTGAATTTTATTTTTAATTTGTTTCGTTGTTTAGTTCAGTTAATTAGTTTGTTTGTTGACGTAACTGGTTCACAGTGTGGTAAGTTTCTAATAACGGCATCAACAGTTTCATGGGAAGGTGTAAGCAAGTCTACATATGGTTCTGCAAATACACATGTTCTTGCTAACATTCGTCAGACTTCTTCGTGAACTAGTAGCAGATTAATAAAATCCCAATTTGAGTACATCATATTGTTTTTTTGCAATCAAACTGAATTTTTGTGCAGAGAAGTAAAGTTCACTTAGTTGTATTACTCAACTCAAAACATAACTGTCAAACTGAAAATTTCGTTACTGTTTGCTATTTTCCATGATGCTCTACAGGAATAATAATACATACCCATCTTGCATATTTCGAAGCTGAATATCTCAAAAACCGTACGGTTTGGGTATAGGTAATGATTAACAAAATTCGAAGAGTAGTAAATTATCTTGCCAATGGCATTATAATATACAGGATGATCCATTTGAAAAAAATGAGATATCTGCGCATATGCGTTTTTAATCACCCCGTAGACAACAATCAATTTGTCGAAAGATTGTGTATACTAAATTAAAATATACAATAATGAAAAAAATTATGCTAAATAATGAACTTCCAATTTTCATCCATTAATAAGATACAGGGCGTTGAAGGGGACATACTTTTGTAATAAAAACGGCCATATCTCGTGAAACACCCAGTATAAAGTAGCAAAACTGTATATTAGGAGAATCGTCAAGATTAGTTGTATCCGAATCTGTAATAATATACACGGCATTCTATTTAAAATAAGCGAGTTAGTGTCCACTTCCGGTATAACCGGAAGTCGCGGGATGTTCTAAATATTTTAGATGGATTGGAAATATTGGTAAACCTCATACTACAAATTTTCAGAATCCAAATCAGTCTTGTTTCGCCAAAACGTCTAATAGGAACTCGTAAAGAATCACCCGTATATATCGTCAGTGTCCTGACATACCCTTCTATCTACTAGCAGTGTCATTTTACAGGAGAGACAACAAACTGATTTTGAATGGATTTCTTCTAATGATTTAGATAATATTTTGGGAATATTATTGTATCTATGTGTTTGTTATAATGCAGAATGAATTATAATCAATTTTACTAATTATAATTTGTTTTATCAGTTAGGTGGTATCAGAATGCAAAATTTAAGAACTTAGGAGGTATTTCCGTTAACTTGTTTGGTATAAATGCAGATACTTAGGGATTAAATTGCTTTTAGGAAATAGAAATATAAAATATAATTGGTTTATTTTAAACTTTATTGGCATAAGAAGGTTGTTTTACATCAGCAACATAAAAAACTAAAATATTCTCTCCTTAATCATGAGAATTGTAATACTTATGTCATCTAAAAATAGGACAATTTAAAACATAAATATTTTCTATTTTCTCTTTCAACTTATAAAGCATAATGAACTAAGCAAGTTATGATTAGACAAAAGTGTTTACAAGAAAAAATATACAATTTAAAATGTTATTTTTGTTAAGTAATTTAGGGGTTTCTCGGTAAATTATCATAATAGTAATGACTGTCACTTGGAATTTGCTGTTTGAGGCTCTGGAGATGCTCATATTTGCTTTTACAGATGGGAAGTGGACCCTTATGCAGCTGGGAAAATTATGGTTCAATGGGGTCCTCTTTGGGCCTCACCGGTAGTTGCAACCACTCTTCTTGGTCAAATAAGTCTTTAGTTGAATTTTATTTTCATTATAAAACATCACCCTGATATCCGTTACAATCGAATCATTCTTGCTTCTATCTGATCTGATAGAAGAATAGCGCAAGTCGTGATTATAGTTTTAAAAAAATGTATAATCCAAGACTTTTGTCTCGTACGGAAAAGGTTTCTTACGAGCCTCTTTAGTAGCCGATACATACTGGCTGGGCAAATAAATGTCACGTCCCTTTATCTTCCGTTCAATACTGCTGTGAACAGAGTCACACTCCATCTGAGTGTGACCCCGTTCTAAAAATTTCTGATAAATGGGGACCTTATGGCTGGTGTAGTATACTTGCAATATGGTAGGTGGTAGTGGACTTTTCCTTTACGTGATAGTAAAGGATTTTTTTCACGCCCGAGGAGGTACCACCCCTTACATCAAGAGGCCGGTGAAGTCCCAACGAACGTTTCCGGTTCTGGTGTATGAGTCGGTTTCCCTTATAAGCAAAAATGATGATGGCTCCTCCTTGTACAAAAGATTCCGGAGGTAAAATACCCCTCCATTCGGATCTCCGGGAGAAGGGTGTACAGGGGGCGCCAACATCAAGATTTAACATATCCTTCTCGAATATATGTGGCCTAAATTCTAACCTAAACTCCGTTCACGATTTCCTCCAGGCTAATAGGCTCCAACTCCTCTTTCTCACCGAAACTCAAATCAGTGCCAAAACAGCCACTAATCACCTTAATTTCCCTGGGTATGAGCTCCTTACTTCCTTTAGATTGCATGAAGGCGTGTGCGTGTACGCCCGTAGCAATCTACCATGCACCAGACTCCCCAATTTAGAAGCTGGAAAAAAAGACATACTATGGATAGAACTCTCTCTCAGGGCTGCAACTAAATTCATCTGTTGCATTTACCGGTCACCTTCTGACAACAACTTTGTCCAGCTCTTTGACTAACTTTCTGAAAAAAACGACTATCTGATTTCTGAATATCCTTCCTCCGAGGTCACTATTCTGGGTGACTTCAATGTCCATAATAAGGAATGGCTAGGATCCTCAAAAACCGATCCACAAGGAAGAGCAGCGGAGGCCTTTGCAGTCAGCAATTCGTTAGCCAATATGGTTCAGCAACCTACTTACTTTTCTCGCATCCCAACACACAGCTCAAATCCCTTGGATCTCCTTCTTACTACAAATCCTGAATGCTATAAGATATCAGTCACCGCCCCCCTTGGTCGCTTTGACCACGACATGGTCACTGCTTCCTGCGCAATGCTACCCGAGGTCACACGGTCATCACACCCACGTATCGTTTGGCACTACAACTCCGCGAACTGGGACAAAATGCGAGATTACTTTTCCTCATTTCCATGGGCGTCTGTCTGCTTCTCTCATCCTGATTCCTCTGATATCTCAGAAAACGTCACCGAAATTATCAAAGCTGGCATGGAATTATTTATTCCACGTACACAGAAAACCTCTTCAGCCACTCAAAAGCCCTGGTTCTCTAAATCCTGTGACAAGGCTAGACTTGCAAAGGTCAAAGCTCACAAAACGCTTCTACACAATCCCAGTCAAGAAAACCGTCAAGCATCTAACGACGCAAGAAACCGGTATGTCTGCATTCTTTCTAAGGCAAAAAACTCGTTTAATAACCACATCAAAAACAAAGTCCTCTCAAGCTCCAACGGCAGCAAACCCTTCTGGACTCTTCCTAAATCTATTGGGAATAATTTCTGCAAGAGCACGTTCCCACCTATTGTTTTAGGGGATGAAATTGTTTCTACCGCCCTGGGCAAGGCTGAACTTTTTGCCTCGCTGTTTGCTGGAAATTCTACTCTCAACCCACCTCCAAATGTTCAACCACAAACAGTCCCCAATGTCGCGCATAAAATGTAATCATTTTCAAAACTAAAAAGGTACGAAAGATACTCTCTTCTCTTTATACCAGGAAAGCCTCTGGCCTTGACGAGATCCCAGCAATTGTTCTCAACAAATACGCACCAGAACTTGCTCCTGTCCTGACTCGTCTATTTCAGACATCTTATAATAGAGGCCCTAGTAACTGGAAAACTGCTCGAGTACAACCCGTCCCCAAGAAAGGATCCACAGCACTTCCTAGCAACTACAGGCCTATTTCTCTCATTTAAGTCGTCTCTAAAGTGATTAAAAAGTATATAAACTCCGAATTACTAAAATTTCTTGAATAACACAGTCGAATCCACGACATGCAGTATGGATTCCGTCAGCGCAGATCAACTGGCGACCTCCTTTCCTTTGTCGCTCATTCTTGGATCAAGTCTATGGAACTACACAGTGAATCCCAGATTGTCTCTCTAGACATATAGAGCATTCGACCAGGTCTGGCACGCAGCGCTGCTTAATAAACTTCCGGCCTACGGCCTACCACCAAAACTCTGTATCTGGACAGCAAATTTCCTCACCAAACAGTGCATTTCGGTTGTCGTGGATGGCCATTTCTCTAAACTGTATCCAAATAATGCAGGAGTTCCTCCAGGTTCAGCTTTAGCCCCTACTCTGTTTCTTCTCTACATCAATGATCTCCTCTCTAGCACATCCAACCCAGTTCACAGTTACGCGGACGACATCACCCTCCACTCAAATATATAATATTCTAAGCCTGTCTCTTTAGCCCAATTAGATGAGGATCGCAGACTCATGGAGGGTTCTGTCTCCGTGGATCTCAAAAAAATATTAGACTGGGGAAATATAAATATTGTACAATTCAACCCCACCAAATCACAGTCTTGCTTTCTTTCTCATAAGAGATACACGAGCCCTAGACCCATCACAATGAACAACCAAGTTATTCAAAGTAATGAGCCCTTTTCTCTTGTTGGCATTTGTGTGGATCGGAATGCCACATCAATTGCAGAAGTGGCTGCTAAGAAATTAGGTTTCCTCTTCCGGGCTCGCAAATACTTTTCACCAGCTAATCTCTATACCTTATATACTTTACAAATAAGACCAAACCTCGAATACTGCTCCCACATCTGGGGTGCTGCTGCCGCTTCTACACTCGCTATCCTGGACTACATTCAGAAGAGAGCTATACGTCTCATCGGTGACCCTACCCTCACCCAAAGGCTGCCATCCCTTGCCTACCGACGTGCCGTTGGTGGCCTCGCTCTCTCTTTTATATATATCTGCACGGGCGGTGCTCAGAGGAGTTTTCTTCCATAGTTCCTCCACCTGGGGACCCCCAACAGATCTACCAGGGAAACAGAACTGTCCAGATCACCAGACATAGAACATCTTGTTATGCCCGCTCTTTTGTCCCAAAGACTTCAAAGTTGTGGAATTCCTTGCCGGCACATGTTTTTCCTTCTCCCCCGAATCTCCAAACCTTCAAGTCCAGAATTAACAAGTTGCCTCTTTCCTCCTTGTCGACACCCACGGTAAGATAGTATTTAGGCTGTAAGCTCTCGTGGTATGTTGTTGAAATTAAAAAAATATATATATCGTGAAGATAAGTGTAACAGTGCATTTGCCATAGTAAGATTTCTGTTCTGATATGTACAGCCATCCGAAATTATTACTAAAGGAAGCTGTTTATCTACACAATATTTTGTAAGATAATCGACCAAACAAGATGCAAAACTATTTGCTGTGAGGTCAGAATCCACTTCGGTGAACCAATAGCCTACTGTGTGATGACTGTCTAAATTGTAAACTGTGAAATTATAAGAACACGGTTTTGTTTTGAAGTATAACGAAGTGGAACTTACAAGAGGTGACAATTTAACTGATTGCAAATCCATCGTTAAAAGAATACACCGGCTTTCTTTTGCAGCAAGCTTATTTGTGGCTTTTTCTTCTTGAGCTCTTTGTTTTTTGCGTCTGTGTATTTGCCATTCTTGTTTAGATACATTTCCTACTTTGTACGATGTACATACCTTTTTATGTTTGTTATTGAATAATTAGTTTAGTAGAACTCACGTTATATCCTTGAGAATGGAATAAATTATTCCGAAAGCTCGGCCTATAATAAAGAGTTTTATTTTGCAGCTGACAGCTTTCCCACAATTTTTTGGTAAATAACACTATTACCGTCACAAAAACTTAATACTATATATATATATATATATATATATATATATATATATATATATATATATATATATATATATATGTGTGTGTGTGTGTGTGTGTAAATATTTATGTGTCACACCGATAACTCCAAAAATAATATGCCGATGATTATCAAATTTGGTAAGTAGCTTCTCTTTGCATGTGGCTTAGACAATTTCGTTCGCCAGGAAAATATGCTCAGTTCAAATAATTTAAACAATGCTTTGTTTTAATTAGATAGTCGAATTCCCCCGGTCCGTGCCATATATATATATATATATATATATATATATATATATATATATATATATATATATATATATATATATATATATATATATATATATATATATATACTTTTTACTGACCATGGAAATGGGATCCAGGAGCCCTAATTCGGGTTCATTGGAAGAAATTTTCCGAAAGTCTCACCATCGATACCTCTCTATTTGTGAATTTTCTGAATGAAAATTCACTAAAATAGGGGTTTATATATAAAAAAATAACTTGGCGGTTTATTGAATTAAATTTTTATCCTTCTTGTTGGACCAGCCTGTTTTAATATTTATTAAAATATCATATACGTCTACTCAAGCACGTAACTTTCTACAAGTAAACCAACTCTATTTACTAATAAAAGCTTTCGTATGGAAATTTTTTATGATTATTATGTTTTGGCCTGCAAACCTCATTTTGACATAAAAATTTGAAACATGTCAAAAACGGTTAGACTTAGGTATAGGATATTACGTAAAATGTATCCGCTATTTGTCGTAGAATATAAAAATGTAAGAATATATAGCATTCTGTAGGAAATAACATAGTCTTCCCTTACTTCCGGTAGCAGCAGCAGCAATTGTTCTCAAAAAATGCGCACCAGAACTTGCTTCTGTCCTGACTCGTTTGTTTCAGACTTCTTACAATAGAAGCATATTCCCTAGTAACTAGAAAACTGCTAGAGTAGAACCCACCCCCAATAAAGGATCCAAAGGGCTTCCTAGCAACTACAGGCCTATTTCTCCCCTTTCAATCGTCTCTAAAGTGATGGAAAAGTATATAAAGACCGAATTAATAAAATTAAAAAACAAAGTCTAATCCACAAGGCGCAGATCACCTGCCGACCTCCTTTCCTTTGTCACCCATTCTTGGAACAAATCTATGGAACTACACGGTGAATCCCAAATTGTTGCTCTAGACATATACAAAGCATTCGACCACGTCTGGCACGCAGCGATGTTTAATAAACTTCCGGCCTATGGCCTACCACCAAAACTCTGCACCAGGATAGCAAATTTCCTCTCCAACCGGAGCATTTCTGTTGTCGTGGATGGCCATTCATCTAAACTGTATCCAATTAATGCAGGAGTCCCTCAAGGTTCAGCTTTAGCCCCTACTTTGTTTCTTCTCCACATCAATGATCTCCTTTCTAGAACATCCAACCCAGTTCACAGTTACGCGGACGACAGCACCCTCCACTCACATATACAATATTCTAAACTTGTCTCTTTAGCCCAATTAGATGAGGATCGCAGACTCGTGGGGGGTTCTGTCTCTGTGGATCTCCAAAAAATATTAGACTGGGGCAGTAGAAATCTTGTAGAATTCAACTACACCAAATTTCAATCTTGCTTTCTATCTCATAAAAGATACACCAGCCCTAGACCCATCACAAGGAACAATCAAGATATTCAAAGTGATGGGCCCTTTTCGCTTGTTGGCATTTCTGTAGATCGAAATCTCAATTGGCACCAGCATGTCACATCAATTGCAGAAGCAGCTGTTAAGAAATTGGGTTAACTCTTTCGGACTCGCAAATACTTTTCATCCGCTAAGCTCTATACCTTATATGCTTCACAAATACGGCCAAACCTCGAATACTGCTCCTACATCTGGGGTGCCGCTGCCGCTTCTACACTCACTATCCCGGACTCCATTCAGAAGAGAGCTACACGCCGCATCGGTGACCCTACCCTCACCCAAAGGTTGCCATCCCTTGCCCACCGACGTTCTGTTGGTGACCTCTCTCTCTCTCTCTCTCTCTCTCTCTCTCTCTCTCTCCCTCTTTTATAGATATCTGCACGGGCACTACTCAGTTGAGCTTTCTTCCATAGTTCCTCCACCTGCTGCCCCTAACAGATCTACAAGGGGAACAGAGCTAATGCACGTTTTAACTGTCCAGGTCACTAGACATAGAACATCTTGTTATGCCCGTTCTTTTGTCCTTGTCAGTACATGTTTTTCATTCTCCTCCGAACCTCAAACCCTTCAAACCTTCAAGTCCAGAATTAACAGGTTGCCTCTTTCTACCTTGTCGACACCCACGGTACGATCATATTTAGGCTGTAAGCACTCGTGGTGTGTTGTTGAAATATATAAAAAAACATCGGAAGTGCCATCATTTTGAAAATATATAAGCGGAGTTGCTCACACTGACGTTCGTACCTGATCAGATTTTCAAAAATTTTCAACGGCTACTTTTTAAGAAATCGATCGATGCCATTTCCGGTGGCAAACCAATATGTCTTAAGTTAGTGTCTTATTTTATCCAGAAGTATTGTTAAATTGCTGTTTTCAACTATGGATCACAGCTTGTTCCTTGTAACTACAATTATGTTTCACTTGGCCTACTTACTGTGGCGGTTATTGGCTGAATAACGATATTGTTATTATTATTCTTTAAAAGGCCACATAGCTGGTGTATCCTAAGTCCTAAGTCATTAACATATTATCTAAATATTAAACAAGCATAGTAAAAGGTTTATCTTGATACGTAATCTTAACGAATCGCTCTTTTAAAGCATTGCAACAAAATTCCAAAGAAATCTGAGCAGCAGTAATACAACCATAAAGTAGACGTTCTGTGTTGCGTGAAGACAACTTGTCGAGAGGCAGCGAATAAAATAAACGCCGTTGTAATTTAAAATACCAGCGATAGGCAAATTAAAGGAAAGCTGAAGACGGTGGCTGAGAAGGGCACACACCACACAAAGTCTGTGTGTCTGGCTAGCTTTATGTAAATCCGGGAATATCTCCGGTGAGCCTCTATCAGTTACAAGATGATTGATTTAGTGGCCACGAATTGGTAACCTTACTGGTACTGCTTGTGGAATGTACTTCTCCACATTCCGAGTATTCCTCTCAACAGAGATTCATATCGAGTTCTGTCAACACAACCGAATTCCATTACACTGAAAATTTGCTACCTACATTATATAAACATTTGTTACTTGATGTGACAGAAATATTTGCCTCAAAGCAAAGTTAATTTATTTTAACTGTTTTACGAGTAGCTTCAGATAATTTGAATTAATTCCAACAATATTTAACAACCACGTTTAGATTTTACTAATTCTACTTCAAAACCACATTTTAGGGATGTTCTTGCAGTGAAATGTATATTGTGTTTCAATTTCGTTGAGGTAAATAAGTTTTGTAGTTTTGCAGTACTTCTAATTCAGGTTAATATCCACACATTTTTAGTAAATTTTCTGAAAAAAAAATTCACTAATGAGTAGATCGCGACTTTTGGATTTTGAAAAAAATTCTTCAAAATAGCGCTATTTGGGACCCCTGGAACCCAAATCCGAGATCTGTTTCAGACTTTATATGTTTATATACATATATATATATATATATATATATATATATATATATATATATATATATATATATATATATATATATATATATATATATATATATATATATATATATATATACTTATGTGTCACATCAGTAACAAAAAATAATGCGCCGATTTGATAAAATTTGGTAAGTACCTTCATTTTGCAAGTGGATTGGATAAGTTCGTTAGCCAGGAAAATCGGACTAGTTTTTCCCGGAAAATTCTGCGTTTTCTTTCGGAAAATTTTTATATCTCCGGAAATAACAAAGCTAGGGCAACCATATTGGGTTCGAGGGTTAACGTCATAAAAAGAAACCCATTGATCAAAATTTGAATCTCTACGTTGAAACAGAAAGAAGTTATACGCTTTTAAGTTTTTATTCTTAAAAGGTCAAAAAAGTCGGGATTAAAGACGTCAAAATTGACATGTTCTAGATAGAGAACCTACATGAACGGCTATGCAGCATAAATGTCGCAAGATGTTAAAAAGCCTTAAGTTTCAGCTACAATCTTCATTGTTCTTTATTTTATTAAATTATTTGCAGAAAATTAATTTAAAATAGTCCCTTTATGTGATTATTTGGTAGCAGTTACAGTTATTTATCTAATTTTAAGGAAACAGATTACGCTTATTATTTAGCGTTTTTTTTTTGTTCAATTATGCAAAGCCCCATACAACCCATATCCGGGTTTTTATCTGCTTTCATATATACATAGTAACGCATTTCTATGGTAAAACTTCATATATCCATTATTATACAAGATATGAGAAAATATTTTATATGTTAATTATACGATGTCTGGAGCTGTATCTTATAAAATTATTTTTGCAATCACAGGTGGCCCAAACGTCGCTGGTGATGCATTTTTTTTCCTAATCGAACACGCCTTGTATTATTGCAATTTTTGCATTTTGCATGTTTGTAAGAAAATAAATTCGGGACTCAGCAAGTGCGTTATGGTAGCGAGTATTAATTATATATTTCTTTCGGTAGCTTAATTTACTATTAACCTAAGGTTCGTTGACCAGCAAACCAATTTTTTGGGCACATTTTAAGTTTATTTTCGGAATATTTTTGTATATTGTCAAACAATAAAGTTATTTTGATGAAATATGGTACATTGTTTCTCCTATATAGGTTATACTACCAAATTTTATGCAAGCTGTCTTAAAAAACATATTTGCTATTAAAAACATTTTTATGAAAATTCACTACCATAACGCACTTGCTGCGTCTACACATTTTTTTAAAAGATAAACCAACTTATCCTCTTATTTAGAGCATCCAGTATATTATATAGTTTCTGTTTGTGTGTGACACGATCCACCCACGCTCGTTGCGCTCTTTACATACTTCGACTTCTTTGTTTTTCTTTACTTAATTCTACTTGGCGACAAAAATTTCAGTTTTTCTTATGGTTTAAGCGTTGCAAAGGCCGTCAAAAGATATAGAAAACATGATTTGCGAACGAATTTTTTGTCTGTCGGTCTGTATGTCTGCTTGTTTGTAACCACGATAACTTTAAAACGATATTTGATACAGTCTTCAAATTTAGCATACAGTTAGCGCCCGACAAGCGAACGGTTTCAGCCCTGACCCATTTATTTCCTAATATAGGGATAATGTATGTAAGGCTAGATGTATTCTCACCAGAATTAGAACCGCGAACCGGTTTCGCTCTAACTAGAGCTCATCAGTACGGTATACTAATTACAGCAAGAACACACCTACAAAATAATATGGCAACCAGTCACTAAGAACATAGTGAGATATAGGACAGGGTCGCCATGTCGATGCGGAACCAGGTACTATGTTGTCGCGACAGCTCCAAATAACGCAAAATGGGCCAGGGCTGACAATGTACAAAATTGTTATCTGGTTGTACACAGTCTACATTTTATAACAGTTTGTGTTATTTGGAGCGGTCATTACAAATTTTAAAAGACCGGCCGTATAAAGAGATCGTAGTATAATATTTCAGAACTATATTATGTACCTACTTACTTCAAATTATATTGCTTTTCTCTGTATACCTACGCGATTCTTTTAAGACAGACAAACAGAGCAATATTCCAATGCAAGTATCACATGGGTAACAACAAACTAACCCCGTCCTCCATCTAAACGAAATTATGTATCCGCGCCTGGCTCCAGGATATGTGTAACTTGGTTTAAAAAAATATGTGATATTTCTTGGTACCAAATGCTAAAATTAATATGCTACTTTGCAGCACTCTGTGGTTTTACGTCTATAGTCTTCTCTTAGAGTACTTCAGGGTAATGTATCTGTTATAAATGGAGTTTTTCGTTGCCGAAGTCAATGTGCATCTCTCTCATTTCGTTCGTTTCTCCTTATCCAAGTTTTTCAAACAAAGCACTTTTAGTGAATTTTCTTAAAAAAATTCACTAATGAGGAGATCCCGACTTTTAAATTTTGAAAAAATTTCCTCAAATGATCGCTAACTAGGCCCCCTAGAACACATATCCGGGGTCAGTTTCAATCTTTATATGTTATATATATATATATATATATATATATATATATATATATATATATATATATATATATATATATATATATATATATATATATATATATATATATATATATATATATATATATATAGTTATCACACCGATAACTCAAAAAATAAAGGGCTGATATTGATTAAATTTGGTGAATATCTTCCTTTTGAAAGTGGCCTGGATAAGTTCGTTAGTCAGGGAAATCGGCTCAGGTTTTCCTGAAAAATTTTGTGTTTTCTTTAAAAAAAAAATTCATATCTCCGGAAATAACAAAGTAAAGGCAACAAAATTGGTACGCAGGTTTATATCATTACAAGTAAATTACCTACCAAAATTTAGTTATGTAAGTTAAAAGATTAAAAAGTCATGGGCATTTAGAGAAAAAATAATTGGGGTTTTCCTCAAAACGTCAAGTCGCGATTTAAAACGTCAAAATTGCCAACATTTAGGCAAATAACCTGAAACTAATAGGAGCTATGGAAAGGAAATGTCTCAAGAAGAATGTTTTACAAAGCCTGAAGTATTAGATTCATTCGTCATTGTCCTTCATTTTACTAAAATATTTCCAGAAAATTCATTTCAAATAGACCCTTTCTCTGATGCTTTGGCAGTAGCCTTAGCTATAGAGTTTATCGTTTAATGGTATATAATTTTTTTCGAATTTTCTTAAAAAATCAATAAAGTTCAATATATCCGTTACAAGATAGGAACAAAAATTGTTTACATTAATTATAGGGTGTCTTGAGCTACCTCTTAACGAAAAATTCTACAATCGCAGGTAGCCCATAAGTCATTGGTGATACAAATTCTCTTTTTTTATCGAACACGTCTTATTGGATTTTGGCATTTTCCATAGAAATATAATGCATGTTTGCAAGAAAAGAAATTCGCAGCAAGTGCGTTATGGTGGCGAATTTTCATTAAATGTTTAAATTTGAATAGCTTAATTTGCTATTAACCTATAAGGTTGACCAAGAACCCAGTTTTTTTGGGAACACATTAAGTTGACTTTCGGAATTTTTGTTAAATTTTCAAACAATAAAGTTATTTTAATGAGACATGGCAGATTGTTTCTACTATATAGATTATACTGGTAACTAAACTTGATGCCTGCTTTCTTAAAAAAAAACACACATATTTGCTATTAAAAACATTTTAATGAAAATTCACCAACATAACGCACTTGCTGCGTCCCGAACTTTTTATTTGTTGCGCCTGTTATTATATCTACAGAAAAAATATGTTAAAAATTACGAAAGAAAAAGTTAACACCTAATTTGACCGTAGATAACGTTACATAAATGCCAGTAACAAAAGTGTAATAGAATAAAACTGAAAGCCGGTGATAAAAGTGTGGCAGGGTTAAGACGTATCTTAGCATGACATGCAAGAAGCCAATGCATCTGGCCGGCGGTGCAGCGAAGCATCGCATACATCCAGTAGATAATTAGCGGGTAGGTCTAATTGGTAATTTAGCGTGTAATCCGGTCCAGCAATCCGGTAGCTAGGGCCCGCCCCATAATAACAAGCAAAGCTACTAACCACTCTTTACATCCTCACAAACGTACCATTTGCGGAATATAATTTATATTGACCATATATCAATAACGGTGGCTGGATGCCTCACTTAAGCGTGCACACATCATTTCAATTACTACCTTGTAATATTATTAAACTTGCTATGATCAGTAATTTTATGTGTGCACTGCGGGTTATTTACTGCCTTAAGGTGAACGCGCAGCTTTAGATAACGGAAGTTTACACACAAAAATGAGGATTTATAGAATCTAAATCAGGTAAGGCAGTTGCCATTGATTACAGTCAACTATATATATATATATATATATATATATATATATATATATATATATATATATATATATATATATATATATATATATATATATATACAGTGAGAGGTCCAAAAACTATACATCTGAAGGAGAATTAAAAGAAATAAATAAACAAATTTCAAAAGGTATCCGACGCGACGTAAGAGCTTTTAGACTCAACCAAATCAAAGATACCATAGAGAATAACAAAGGTATGAAAGTTCTACGTAGAAAGCTTGACAATGGAAAGAGACCAATAATAAAGCTTAAAAATGCACAAGGGCACACTTCGACGAACAGGAAAGATATTCTAAATATAGTGGAAGAGTTTTATGAAATGCTATATAAAAGCCAAAGTGATATAAATATACATCCAAAATCTGACATACTAACCCGTAAAAAAGGCGTGGTTAACCAAGGCTCGGAAATACTGATGGAAATATCACTAGATGATATTAAACTAGCCCTGAAAAAATGAAAAATCAAAAATCGCTCGGAGAAGACTGCGTGGTTTCCGATGCGATAAAGATTGGTGGTCCTTGCTTGCTCCAAAAAATCAAATCTCTTTTCAACCTTTGTCTCTTCAATAGTACGATACCAGAAAAGTGGCACAACACCATCGTAATACTGATCCACAAGAAAAGAGAATCTCGAACCTAGAAAATTACAGGCCGATAAGTCTACTTAGCCGCCTCTACAAATTATTTACTAGAATAATTACCACACGACTTGAAAAGAATTTAGACTTTATCCAGCCAGTAGAACAGGCCGGTTTTCTAAGTGGGTTTGGAACCAATGATCATCTTCAAAGCGTTAAAACAGTGATTGAAAAGACCATCGAATATGGCAGACCACTTGTCCTTGCTTTTGTGGACTTCCATAAGGCTTTCGACACTGTGGAGCTGGACAGTGTTGCAGTCCCTTGAAGCATGCCGTATTGACTATCGCTACACCGAACTAATCTACAATATAAATAAAAATGCTACTCTTGTGGTAAAACTACATGAAAATACGAGTCCTATAAAAATTGGGAGAGGAGTACGCCAGGGAGATAGATTGTCTCCAAAACTGTGTTCAAGAAGCTAGATTGGGACCAAAAAGGTCTAAGAATAGACGGCCAAAGTCTGTCAAACTTACGCTTTGCAGACGACATTGTCTTACTAGCTGACAACTTGGACGATATTAGCGTGATGCTACAGGAACTTCAGGAGGTCTGTGCAACAGAAGGTCTAAAAATGAACATCGGAAAAACAAAATTTATGACAAACCTCCTCCCTAGTAACAACCTAATTATTGAAAACTCTAAAGTGGAATGGGTAGACAAATACACATATTTAGGCCACGAAATAAGCATATCCAAAACCAACCAAACATGCGACATAAACAGAAGTTTTATACTCTCCTGGGCGGCTTACGGCAAACTTAGAGATGTTTTCAGAAGCGACCTACTGATATGCTTGAAAAGAAAAGTTTTCAACCAATGTGTTCTACCGGTTATGACCTACGGCGCCGAAACACTAACCCTTACCAACGCTTCTGCTAAGAAACTGAAAGTAACACAGCGCAAAATGGAGAGGTCGATGCTTGGCGTTTCGTTACGTGACCACATTAGAAGTGAAGAATTACGCAGAAGAACAGGAGTGACTGATGTGGTCGTACATGTGGCAAAACTCAAGTGGAAGTGGACGGGACATGTGGCTAGCAAGCAAGATGACATGTGGACAAAACGATTAATTGAATGGAGACCCAGATCCGATAAAAGAAACAGAGGAAGACCACCAACTACTGGACAGACGACATTACAAAAATTACAAAACACTGAATTCGTAGCGCTCAAGACAGAAAAGAATGGACTCAACTAGGGGAGGCCTATGTCCAGCAGTGGGCGCAGAGGGCTGATTGATGATGATGATACAGTGAGAGGCAAAATATGCAATAAATTTATTAAAATTTGAGCCATTTATGTTTTGACAAAATGTTCAGATACTTCAATTCTAATTTTGAAAAATACAATTTTTTTGCTAAAATTTAAGTTTCTTCCACTCCTGATTTTCAAATATGACGTTATTGACATATTTTTTTAATGACAACCACCATTTTTAAAAATTTGATACCTCACATTGTTAAATTTCCGAATGAGAGTCACTTAAAGGGGGGAAACATAAGCTCTATTCATAACAACAATCAAAAGATAAAGGCCCTTATTCAACAATTTAGTATCGTTTCCATTAAATGTAATGTTCGAAATGTAATCCACCGAGTTCTTAACAATAAGCAAATATGTTGACCCATTCCTCTTGTACATTGCGAACGACGTCCAGGCCATTTAGATTTATTTCATACCTAATTCGATTTTTAAAATCTTCCAGGTTATTTGGTTTGTTAACATATATTTTTGATTGTAAATACGTTTTGACCAAATGCTCAGACACCTCCACTCTAATTTTCAAAAATACACATCAATGTCTAAACTTTACGTTTCTCCCACTCCTGCTTTTTAAATATAACGTCATCGACATATTTTTTTAAACGACAAGCTTCCTTTTTTATTTTGGTTGATCATTGAATTGTCTACACGGTACCATCAAAATTTTTCGAATGAAAGTCATTTAGGGAGTGAAGCTATTAGAAAAAAAAAGAGTCTTGCACAAAAGACTCATTGGGGTCGCAGCGCTGGGAGGCGAAAATTGACCTAGACGACTCACCTAGCAATCTAGAATCTACAATCTAGTTGCCTCATACAACAGGAGTAACATTCTTTAGACGTAATCTTTTTACCTCCACGAGGCAATACGAAAGAAAAAGCAATACTAAAATTTAATATTTGCATATATTTGCACGAATAAAAATTCTGGGTCTTATGTAAGCATCCTGGGTTAAGAAAAATCCCAGAAGCATTTTATTTAACAGGATTTTTTCTTTCTTTATCAGAATACACCATGTACGCCCAGGCACATGCGTGATTGACTACCATGGGTGTGACGGACTCTTACCGACTAAAACTCCTCCTCTCACAGCCATAGATGCGTAGCGGACCTATCTCTCAGTATCACTTCACCACACACTACAACAGTCTATTACTCCTTTATCGTTCTTTTTAGCCTGCTTTATCATCCTTTTCTTTAGCCTTCAGGATCATGTTGATCACTTCCTCTGTGAGTTTCCAGTTTGTCTCACACTCCTGCATGTGTTTCACAATATTGTTCGCTGTCAGCTTCTCTTCTTGACCTCCGCCTTCTGTCTCATTTCCTGCCACCGGTCGCAGTATAGGACAGTGTGTTTCGCTCTCCTCGCAGTATTGGCACTCGTCTGCTTCCTTAATCATGAAGCGGCAAAAATATGCTCCGAAGCGCCCATGCCCGGATATAAACTGGGTTAGGTACTGTCTCACCTCTCCATGCTGTAGCGTGAACCAAGGTCTGATCTTCGGTATCATTGTCTTGGTACACTGGGCTGTTTCTGTTTCTTCGTCCCATTCTGCTTGCCATTTTATCATTGGTTGTTCGCGTCTACACGTTTTTTTTACACTGCCTTCTTTTGGTCTCTCTCATATGTACGCTCCGCGATCGGCAAAGGGATAGGTACAGTAGTCGCAATTACTTGTACCGCTTTGGTGGAAACTGTCCTGTATGATCTTGATATATGGATTGCCACCTTTCTTTGGACGCTTTCTATTATCCTTCTGTATTTGTCCATTTCAGTCCAGCTTTCCCACACTGGTGTTCCGTACAAGACAATGGAGTTCACTATGCTGTACAGGAGTCTTCTACGCCCCGATCTCGGTTCACCTACGTTTGGCATTAGTCTGTTCTCAGCCGATGCTATCGTACTTACTCTGTGTGCTATGTCCTTTATGTGTATTCCCATATTCATGTTGTGTCCCAGTAGTATCCCAAGGTATCTCAGGTACCTCACAGCTGTAATTTCGTGGCCATCAATGCTTGCTGTAATGGTCTTTATAGTTATTCTACCTAGGAGTAACACGACTTCAGTGTTTTCTGCAGTTAGCTGTAGTTTCCTCTTTTTCAGCAAGAAATTATTTCCATTGTCGATGATACTCGTTCCTCTATCTCTTCTTGCTATCGCCGCACACCACAACTGTCACATCGTCTACGTGTGTGCTTATAGTTTTCTCTTCACTTGTGTTCATTATGAGCGCATCGTCGTAATAGATATTTCACAAGATTGGGCCAAATACCGATCCCTGTGGTACACCACAAGTCATTGTCATGCCCAAATTATTTCTCCCAATCGCTCTCCGGAACTGTCGGGAACGCTCCTATCTTCTAGATAGCTGCACATTAATTGAACTAGATATAGGCCACTTGTTTTCTCTGCAGTTCTGTGATTATTCCGTCCCAGGGTACTCTATTAATATCTAACAGGATTCGATTCTGTAATACGCTGCTAGTAAGAGATTGGTGAAAAATAGGATTATGCGGAATTTTATATTTACCTATAAGGCAATAAATCCGCATTTCAGAAAAAATAAATTGTTCTTTACAGTTAACTCATTTGAAATATGATTATATTGGTAACTAATCGTTACGCTAATCTGCGGATTTAATTTATCTTGAGGTTGTGATTGATGCATTTATTTACACCGCCATAAATTTAAAACGTGACTTACATGACAAATGAACACCCACAGTTGAACATCAGTAGCGAATTAATTTTAATTAATGTTAATATTGCAACACATAATTAACTTTTCGTGAGAGGAAACTTATTAAAAGAAACCATGCATCACGTTCTTCAAGTGATCAGACACATCCAAACATTATTATTACTAGAAATAAGCGCCACTACGTTTGTAGCATGTTTAATCATTATTGGCTGATTATATATTGCAACAACATCATGTACGGAATATGTGAAGCAGATGAAGCGTTTTAAGCTCACGTTTGCATATTTAATAGTAACTTGTGTTATACTGGGTGTTATGGGCATATGTCTGAATTATTAATTAATTGGCTTATTTAGAATGTCGCACGGACAAGCACGCTGTGACTTTAATCTTAATAACCTCAGCAGATCCACTTCTTAAGAAGTGGACGTGCTAAATATCTAAATGGAGTACTTATATTAATATTCCCAACGGAATATATAGTTTTATAATATTTATTGTAACGCGTTATTATAAGCTAAATATTTCTTAAACCCAACCTTCACCTTAAAAACTGAAGATTTACAACGATATCCCCGACAATTGTGGTGGTATGGGTAAATATGAACTTACATTCCATTGGCCACAGACCTTTTTATTGCTTTGAATATTATATTATTTACAATTATATATAAATACATTCCACATAGAAATTTTAGCGAATTTTTTTTTAATTCGCTAATGAGGAGATCTGTGTTTATATATAAGTTTTATGGATAAGTTCGTTAGCCAGGAAAATCGGACCAGGTTTTCTCAGAAAATTTTGTGTTTTCTTTCTAAAAAAATTCATACCTCCGTAAATAACAAAGTAAGGGCACCAAATTTGCTACGCGTGTTTGTATTATAAAGTGTAAACAAATTTTAGAGTTTTCCTCAAAACGTCAAACTCGTAATTTTAAACATCAAAATTGGCAATGTTTAGGCAAAGAACGTGAAACAAATACCGATTATGGAAAGAAAATGTTGCAAGAAGAGTGTTCTGCAAACCCTTAAGTTTCATATTCAACCGTCATTGCCCTTCATTTTACTAAAATATTTACAAAATATTAATTTTAAATAGACCCGTTCTTTAATGCTTTGGCTGTCAGTTTAGTTAAGTTGATGCCTTTTTGGATATTTATTTGTAGGTTTAGTGAAGTTCATGGTTTAACGGTTTTTTTTTTAGCTAATTTTCGTAGAACAAATTTGTTAATGCATTTTTGCATTTTTTATCGAAATATGATGCCTTTATAAGAAAAATATCTGGACGCAGTAAGTGCGTTTTGGTAGCGAATTTTGGGTAAATTTGCAGATTAGCTCCCGAACGGCTTTCAAAAAACTGTTTTCAGAAACTTGCCTAGCCCCCCCCCCCCTCTGGATGCACAAACCCCAAGAAAAATTTCCTGTTCACACCCCCAAGGAAGTTTCGGGACCAGGAGTGAATAGGGGTGCTGAGAGGGGTAGGTAGTAAAAAGGAAATATGAGCAGAAAATGCGTATAAAACAAGCTTGAAAGTTGTCTTTTTCACATCTTGAAGCCATATCCCCCTTAAACCCTGCCTACCCTGCACAGCACCCCTATTCTCCCAGGTGCCGTAACTTCCTTGGAGGGTATGAACAAGAAATTTTTCTTGTGGTTTATTCAACGAGGGTATCGTGGTTGTATGCACGCGAGGGGGGAAGGAAAATCCCCAGAACGAAGCAACCACCCCCAACCCTACAGAAGTCGAAGCGGGGTGGGGGGAGGTGTAGGGGGCGTCTGCTTCGTCGTAGGCATTTTCCTTTCCCCCTCGTGTTGGTTTAATGGGGATATGGCTTCAAATAGACAGCTTTTAAGCAGTTTTTTTCGCTTTTTCTGCTCATATTTCCTTTTTACTACCTACATCGCCCAGCACCCCTATTCACACCCAGTCCGGTAATTTCCTTGGGGGGTGTAATATTTCTGAAAACCATTTTTTGAAAAGCGTTCAGGAGCTAATCTGCAAATTTACCGAATTTTCATTAAATCCTTCAAATTTCAATAACTCAATTTGCTGTCAACGTAAGCTTTGTTGGTTAGGAAACCACCATTTAAGTTTATTTTCGGAAAATTTTTGTATATTTTCAAACCCTAAGTAATTTTGTATATATATAGTACATTGTTTCTACTACATAGACTATATCGATAATCAAATTGATGCCTGCTCGCATTTGCTATTAAAAACATTTTCATGGAAATTCACTTCCATAACACATTTGCTGCATCCAGACTTTTGAAAAATGTTCACATATTTTCAAACTATAAATTTATTTCGATGAAATATGATACATTGTTTCTACTATATAAGCAACAAAGTTTGATGCGTGCTTTCATCAAAGAAAGACATTTGCTATAAAAAATATTTTAAAGAAAATTTGCTACCATAGCGCACTTGCTGCATCCAGAGATTTATTTTTGTATGCTCATACAAATTATATATACAGCCTGTCCCGGAATTTAATGTATAATCGACCTACCACAAATTTTTCAGCTTAATTCAGGTCGATTAAGATCAACTCACCTCTATACATAGTTGCATCGGTTAGCCGCCAGAGGGCTTCAAAGTTATTGATTTTTATCTATTTTTTACCTATATCCTAAACAGGTAATCCTATCATATTCAAATTTCACAGAAATATTGTAATGAGCAAGTGGTTTAGTCGTTATGAGAACTAGTGCAATTACACCCATGCAAGAGTGTAAACTACCCCCACCCCTAACTTTTTTCATACTATTTATTTCTCTGGCCGTTAGATAAGTAACACGTTTTTTTTAAAGACCGTTTGTTTTTCAAATTTTTGTTGCTTTTGTAAAATTTTGCTTACTCTCTTAATTTTTCCGCAAAATGGTATTAAGCTAACCACTGATAGTTGCATTAAACGATACGTAAATAATTAAATCCTGTTACTATGGAAATGAGTTTGATATATGCGTATTTTGACACTACAGCTTATTATTGCATTAATAGTATTTGCCAAAGTGACAAATTAATAAGGTAATATTTAGGAATATGGCTCACAATTATAGTTTTTCTGAGCAAGTAGATATGCGTTTAGTGTTAGGTTTATGCCAACATAACTTCAGCAAAAGTGTTCAATTCTACAGCGAGAATATTTCAAGTAGGCAAACTCCTGAACGCAGAATATTTACGTCTATCCTGTAAGGCATTTTCAGCACGAATTCAAAATTAATGTGAGGATAGAAATAATTGATTGTCATTTGATTGGGCCAGTAAGGTTACCTAATAGGCTAACAGCGGAAGACTACTTCTTGCAAGAAACTTTGTCAGAATTCTTAGAAGATTTGGCGATCGCATTACCTCGTAATATCTGGTACATGCATTACGGTGCATCACCCCATTTTGGACGCATTGTGAGGGATTACCTTAGTGAGCAATTTCCCAATAAATAGTTTGGCAGAGGTCACGATGCTCCTGTTCCTTGACCAGCACGTTCACAAGATTTAAATCCCTGCGACTTTATACTACGGGGGCAGATCAAGACGTATGTTTACAAGGGGGAGATAAATACCGTGGAGCAATTGTAGGATAGAATTGAATAAGCTCTTGCCTCACTGCGGAATAGGGAAAATTTAAAACGTATAAATTTTAATTTTTTACGTAGACTAGAAGCTTTAAGCGAGTGAATGGTTGACATATTGAACAATTAATGAGTTAGATTTAATTTGTTTCAATGTAAACTTTACACGAATTTTATTTATTTTCTTATTGTTTTTATGGTTAATGAATAAACATTTTATGAAGCATAGTATTTCTCCATCACTTCAAGCTAAAACTAGAAAATAGAAAAAAAAACTAATAACTTTGAAGCCCTCTGGCGGCTAAACGGTGCAACTTTGTATAGAGGTGAGCTAATCTTAAACGACCTGGATTTGGCTGAAAGATCTGTGGTAGGTCGGTTATACATTGAATTCCGGGACAATCTATATATATATATATATATATATATATATATATATATATATATATATATATATATATATATATATATATATATATATATATATATATATTGAATTCAGCACACTAATTTTTTTGGAAGTTTTGTCAACTCGTTTAAAAATTATTCACAGTTGATGCTAAAAGTGTAAAATAGAAACATTAATAAAATTTATGTTGTGGCCAGTGTCGAGATTATCTTCTGACAGAGCACAAGTTCTTTTTTGTAAACGTATGTCACTTTTGTGATGTGTTAACCTATCTCTAAGGACTCTGCTTGTTTGGCCAATGTATCTTAAACTACAATTATTACATGTAATACAATATACCACTCCAGACACTTTGGAAATTTCATCCTTACTTTTGAGTTTACTGAAAATGTTATTAATTGTTTTTGAATATCGAAACGTTATTTTAAAATTGGTTTCATCTTTAAATATAAACTTTAACCTATTGGAAATACTTTTAATGTATGGGATTGATATGTAAAAAAAGTTAGATGTTTCCGTACTCGAAATTATATGGGTGTTATGTCTGTCAGATAAATTTGATACTGTTTGTAGAGAATGTCTTGTATTGTAATGGTGATTGTTTGAACAATTGTATAAAAGTTTTTTAAGTAGTTTGGGAGGATAAGAGTTGTTAAGAAAAATATTAAAAAAGTTTTGTTAAATTTTTTTCGTGGAAAGAAGGATGGCATATCTTTAATATTCTATTTTTTAAACCTAATAAAATGTTAATTTTAGTTTTAAATAAATGATCTGAATGAAAATTAATATATCTTTGAGAATTAGCTGGCTTTATATACCAATGTAAAATCATGTTGTTATCGTTTGTTCGAATTAATTTTGTATCTAGGAATGGTACACTGTTATCTGTTTCCTCTTCTAATGTAAATTTAATAAATTAGTTGTAAGAATTAAAAACATCTAAAATGTGTGTTGTTGAATTTAGAGGAATGCTACAAATAATGTCGTCAACATATTTTTTTTTTAAAAGTGAATATTGAAATATAATTTTGATATACATGTTTCAATCAATGATCTAAAACATATTGTGCAATAATTGGAGAGATACAAGCACCCATTGGAGTTCCAAAAATTTGTTTACAATATGTGTTTTCAAAAACAAAATAGCTTGAGTTAAAAATAAAATTAACTATTTCAAGAAATGCATTTTTTGGAATGGATGTTTCTAGAGAAATAGAAACCCATATTTTCTCAATGCTATCTTTAAAGAGTTGAAGTGGTATGTTAGTAAAAAGTGAAACAATATCAAGACTAACAATTACATAATTATCTGGAATTGTAACATCCTTTATAAAATATGAAAAGTGAAAAGAGTCTCTTATGTAATTATCATTGTTTATATTGTAAGCTTTTGTTAAAATTTCAGTGATTAGTATAGCTAATTTACTGTTAGGTGAATTCATGGAAGAAATAATTGGCCTTAAAGATAAAACAGGTTTATGAATTTTAGGAACACCATAGTATTTTGGACACGTCTGATTATATATTGTTAACTTTTTAGCTATTTCTTGTGTAATAAAATTATTGTTTTTTAATTTGGAAACTATTTTATTAGCTTTTTGTTGAAAGGTGGATGTTCGGTCTGTGGTTAATTTTTTGTAATAATTTTCGTCAGAAAGTAAAGAATTGGAAAGCTCAATATATTGATCCTTATTCATAATAACTGTGACATTGCCTTTGTCAGATCTTGTAACTATAAGGTTGTTATGTGATTTAAAAAAGATACTGATTTTTTGTAAAGTATTTCTAGGTAGGTGAACTTTGTTTCTTATTGATAAAAATTTGTTAGAATGTTAATTACTTGTGATCTGTATATATTCTGTTTATTAGTATTACTCTGTGAAATTATAAATTTAATTTAAGACAAAAATTTTGTAAGATATATGTCATTTTTGTTTGGAGAAATGCTAAATTTGTAACCTAAAGCAAAAAATGTTTTATGTGACTAGGTAATTCGGTATCAGAAATTTTTAATCCAGTTATCTTGGATGTTAATTTTTCTAAAAGTTTCATTAATTGAATGGTTTAATTTATTGATATTCTTAATTTTAATTTCAATAAACTTTTTATTGTACCTAATAATTTGTCGACGTGAAAATTCACTAAAAATTTCATTCGGTATAATTGTAGATACTAACGTTTGTTGATTTTTTTATTAACTTTTCAAAATGAGTAATCTGTTTATGTGTAACAGAAATTTCTAAATGAAGAATTTTGTTAACTAACCTTGTTCTAAAGTTATAAATAATATTTCCTGTCTGACCACTATCAACTTCAATCAAATTCATTACATTTTAATAATATATTATATAATATATCTGAGATCCAGGACATAATTCTTGCTAATTTAAATACATTTTTCGTTTGTTTGATTACACGTTTTGATAGTAGTCTCTGGTAAGGCTAACGACTAATTTTAAAAAATATCACTGGTAAAAGCATTCATGTTTGTACAGACCAGTTGCATGCCGATATCTGACCACTAGTAGAATAACGTATGTATGTCTTCACGAGTCTCGCAATTGCTGCATCACAATTCAAATCCATTTCGAACATAAATAACCATTTTAATGTAACATTTACTGCCATCCAGAACCGGTTCACTAAACTAATAAATAGCTCTCGGACACTTCTCTTCTGATATTAACCCGAAATATCCTAATTTGGATAGACAACCTATCGAATTGATATGTATTTTATACCGTTGATCGTCCGCTTGAAGTTTACAATGTATGTACAAAAAAAGACTGCTGCATAAATTATTTAGGAAAATTGATACGTTTTTCGATACATATGTTTGTCGTAAAACTGCACTTTTATGGCAGACTGCGAAAGAAATTATACTGGATAGGTTCTAAAAGGTGCAATGATATCATTTGCTTATTTTTTTCCTATTTTGGCGCTTAAAAACGAAATCATTCTTTTTTGTTGGACGTATAGTACAATACTAAAGAAAATCTTGGGAAGTATACTGGGAAGCAAGAAATCTATAAGGCAGAGATCGTTGACTTACCTTGCCCCGACACTGTACTTAAGAATTCCAGTTGTGATTTGGGAATTGGACTCCGTGGAACTTTTCAAAGCCTAAATCAGGTGGTGGATAGCATCTTTACCTAGAGGCAAAATCCATGGTAACTAATTAAATTTTAGTTTGAGAATAGTTACTAATGAGCTGAAGAAACACACATAAGTTCTATTGATTCAGAAATCTTTTTGATTTTAATGGATGTACATAGGCGAATGAACATGACTGGTGGCTCATTTGCGCCTACATGTGTATGTGTGTGTACATGAGTATGTATACGTGCTATTATTATTATCATTATTTATTGTAACTGTTGTATATATACATGAATATATAATGTAGTTATAACATGTACAATATACGAAATAATAAAAGTAAAACACGATAGAATACAAGTCAAGAAAAGACTATTAATAAAATACTTCTTAAAATATGAAACAAAAGCATTGATAAAAAGATCTGGGTGCAGCAAGTGCGTTATGGTAGTGAGTTTTGATAAAAATGTTGTTAATAGAAAATATGTCTTTTAGTGAATTTTCACTAAGAAAATTCACTAATAGAAAGGTATCGATGGTAAGATATTTGGCCAGAATTCGAGCCCCTAGAACACAAATCCAATGTCAGTATATATATATATATATATATATATATATATATATATATATATATATATATATATATATATATATATATATATATATATATATGTGTGTGTGTACAAATTTGTAAGATTGTAAAATGCAGTGCTGCCGAGTTATTAATTTTTCTTTATAAATTTGGTCAAAACCATACTGTTTTCAAACTATTAAATCTTTGCCACTGTTCGTGAGTTTCCCTGGAAGATTTAAGTGTAATCTGACATTGCCCCAGTTCATTATAAATTGTCTCTACTTTTGGATTCGTTCATACAGGCTGTTCAAAATTTGTCTTTGAACATCTCAACATTCACCTCCATTTTAGTTGAACGTCTTAAACTCCACACCCTGTATATTATTTCGCCGTTGGAAAGCTTAAGGTGTGCTCATTCAGAAAATGCCATGCTTGTCCTATCAATCTCAACCTACTGTGGAGATATTAAGGTTTTTCCAAAAATTTACACGGGAAATGAGAAAAGTCAGAGGTGCCACGAGACAGGCAATCGAGGCAATTGCTACTCATTGACTTTACAATGTAACTAACTATTTTGTATAATTCTGTAACATTTGCTGCCATCTTGTGCATATTATCTTTTTAACCCTGGACAGATCGCGCTGGAGTATCTTTTCACAATTTTTTGTTAGCAACTTGCATCTGGGAACGTGTATTGAGGCTGTACCTGCCCCCCACCCTAGTTGAGTTTTATAATGTGATGCGTGTGCCTGTTATGTTTCTCTCACGGTCAGTCGACTTAGGTGTAAGTTACAGAGTGGTTTGCAAACGAGGGCTTGTGTCGTGAGGAAATCTGGCGTGAAAAATGTTGTCAAAAACGCACGAACTGCAAGGGAATGCTGGGAATTGTTTTTTCCAGAATTTCAACATATTGTTACGTGCACAAATATGTATCTTGCAAATGATCGAACAAACTATCAACGTGATATGGACTGCAGGGATACAAACGGTACCGAAATATACGCCCTTATTGGGCATTTATATATGTGTGTAATAAAAAAGGGCGATATTTGAACACACTGGAACTTTGGGCAAATGATGAAACAGCTGCTGGAATCTTAAGGGTAACTATGCCCAGACAAAGATTTCGCTTACTATTACGTGCTCTGAGGTTCGATAATATCAACGACAGAGAAGAAAGGAAGAACGTCCTCCCGGAAAGGGAACCATACACCAGGCAGAACTGTATGCCATCGAGATGTGTGAAAGGGAAAGTATAGAAAACCAGTGCACACACGAATCGATAAAGATATATTCAGATAGCCAAGCTGCAAAAAACGCTGTTGGTTCCTACCGTTGCAATTCAAAAACGGTATGGAGTTGTAAATCTGCCCTCAACGAACTGGGCAGCTGCAATGACGTGTCGCTGGTCTGGATACCGGGTCACGCTGACCATGATAGCAATGTTGCGGCCGACGAGCTTTCCGGGAGTGGAGCCCAGAGAGACTTTATCGGACCAGAACCTGGACGGGTGATATCATTATGCACAGCAAAACGCACCTTAAAGACCTGGACATAAAGAATGACAATCCAGCAATGGCAAAACCTGCCAGAAATAGCTCATTCTAAGACCTTCTTAAACGGCCTGTCAGAGTCAAGGGCTAAAAAAACTTCTAGAGTTAAACAGACAACAACTGAGTACTCTAGTCGGTCTGTATACAGGACACTGCCGCTTGCGTCACCACATGCACCGAATTGGAGTCGGTCAGGAAACTGAGTGCCGGCTGACAGAGAGTGACGAAACAACAGAGCACGTACTGTATTCCTCTCCGGCGGCGGACAGGACTAGACACCTGTTCTTTGGCAAGACAAAGCTTGCTCCGGAAGATCTGAATCAACTTTCGCCCACTAAGATTATCGACCTCTGCAGGAGGCTGGCTTTGTTGGGCGAAATGTAGACTATTAGGCATATTGTTACGTGCAGAAATATGTATCTTGCAAAAGACCGAGCAAATTATCAACGTGAAAGGGACTCCGGGGATACAAACGCTACCGAAATATACGCCCTTATTGGGCTTTTATATATATGTGAAAAAAAAGGGCGAATGTGAACACACTGGAACTTTGCGCAAACGATGAAACAGCTGCTGGAATCTTAAGGCTAACTATTCCCAGACAAAGATTTCGCCTACTATTACGTACTCTGAGGTTCAATAATAGAAACAGAAAAGAAGGGGAGAAGATCCTTCCGGAAAGGAAGGACTGGGAACGAAATCAAACGACCCTATTGAGGGCCGATCTCTGCTGGTATACTGACGGCCCCAAAACCAATAGGGGGTAGGAGCCGGCGCATATGGGAGCAACACCGATGCTAGACTATCAGCTAACCTCGGAAAGTACGCAATCATACACCAGGCAGAAGCGTATGCCATCGAGATGTGTGCAAGGGAAAGTATAGAAAACCAGTGCACACACAAATCATCGGACCAGAACCTGGACTGGGGATACCATTATGCACAGCAAAACGCACCTTAAAGACCTGGACAAAAAGAATGACGATCCAGTAATGGCAAAATCTGCCAGGAATAGCTAACTCTAAGGCCTTTATAAATGGCCTGTCAGAGTCAAGGGCTAAAAAACTTCTAGAGCTAAACAGACAACAACTGAGTACTCTAGTAGGCCTGTATACAGGACACTGTCGCTTGCGTCACCACATGCACCGAATTGGAGTCGGTCAGGAAACTGAGTGTCGGCTGATGGAGAATGACGGAACAACAGAGCACGTACTGTATTCCTGTCTGGCGGCGGACAGGACTAGACACCTGCTCTTTGGCAAGCCAAAGCTTGCTCCGGAAGATCTGGATCAACTTTCGCCCACAAAGATTATCGACCTCTGCAGGAGGCTGGCTTTGTTGGGCGAAATATAGACTATTAGGCGTGAGCCACAATAGACCTTATGGTCGCATTGGAGGGACCGGTATGGCCCACTCACAATCAAACCTAACCCTAACCTATAGAGTGGTTTGCAAACGAGGGCTTGGTTCGTGAGAAAATTTGTCGTGAAAAATGTTGTCAAAAACACACGAACTGCAAGGGGATTCTGGGAATTGTTTTTTACACAAGATGTAATTCAACGTATTGTAACGTGGACAAATTTGTATCTTGTGAAAGATCGGACAAATTATCAACGTGAAAGGGACTGCAGGGATACAAACGCTATCGAAATATACGCCCTTATTGGGCTTTTATATATGTGTGGAATAAAAAGGGTGGTGTTTGAGCACACTGCAACTTTGGGCAAACGATGAAACAGCTGCTGGAATCTTTAGGATAACTATGCCCAAACAAAGAATTCGCTTACTATTACGTGCTCTGAGGTTTGATGATATCAACGACAGAGAAGAAAGGAAGAAGTTTTAAAATCCAGCTCTCAAGTTTTTGAGAAATTTGTTTCAAGTTGCAAAGAAAACTAGCAAGTCGGTGAAATGCTGCACGATAAATGAAATTCTTGAAAATTTTAGAGGTCGTTGCAAACTCCGGCAATACATGTCCAATAAACCCGCTAAGTACGGGGTCAAGATATATGCCCTTGTCGACTCTAGAATGCAATACACAGCAAATATGGAGGTGTACGCTGGAAAGCAGCTTGTTGGTCCACTTTAACTAAGCAACACAGCAGCTGCCGTTGTAAAGCGAATTGCTTAGGCTGTTCTAAATACTAGGCGTAATTTAACTATGCACAACTACTTTACCTCTATTCCATTGGCTGTTGATCTCCTAAATTAAAAAATACAGTAGTTGGCACCCTACGAAAAAACAAAAGCCGATTTTTGACAATGCAAAAAAAACACCAGTTCCAAGTAGTATCTTTGGTTATAAGAAGAATATGGTTTTCACTTCATACAAGCCAAAACGAAACAGAAATGTTTTAGTTTTGTCTACATTACATAATAGTGGTAAAATTGATCCACATGTTGTAGAACAGATGAAAACTACTTATTCTGTATCCAGATTCTGTTGCCGCTGGCCACTAAGATTATTTTTCATCATGCTGGACGCTGGAGACATCATCTAGCAAATAATATTCAAGAGCAATACAGAAATTATTCAGGACCGGCGAATCTTTCTCAAAAACTGGCTAAAGTGTTGATAAAACCACACTTAGTTGAGTGTTCGTCGATATCATATCTGCCGTCTGACGTTAGTTCACCAATAGGATGTCTTTTAGGCACCCCGGAACAACAACAGCATCAGATTCCAGAAACGAGTCCCGGTTTTTGTGGATATTGTCCCCAAAGAAAAAACTGCAAGTCAAAGAAACATTCTGGTAGCTGCAATGTAGCTATCTGCACAAAATACACATCTTGTAACGATTCACTTTTCACCTTGAATCATTACTGGTTCAAAAACACTAAGAAAGCCCCCAAGCATCTAAATAATACCAAAAACCCTGTCTATATTAAATACTTCAAGTTTTGGATTTCAAAAATTATTTTATGAAAAGTCGCCAATGTTTAACTATGCTGCATTTTAAATGTGTACGTTAAAAGTCAAATATCTAAAGACGCAATATGACTCTGTTAGTAAATGATGCGTCGCATTTTGCTGAAGTAATATTTCTAAGAAATAAATATCGTTGCTACTGAATCTGAAATTTTCCGATCGGTGATCTCACCCAAGAACGACCGTTTGAACCGTTGCACATAATTCCCGGCAAAACCTTCAACTGTAGACACGGAAGGTGAGGCGTCAGGAAGGCGGGGTGAGAGCTGAAGGACACAGCACGTTACCTCGGGGGAGACACAGCCTGGCGCTTATCGAGTCAGCACCTTTTAGTTGCGGTGGCTAAGAATTATCTTTAAAAAGGTGATAAAACCTTTTCTGTTATCTATACTATCAAATAATAATTGTCATTGATTATTTAAAGTCATTTGAGCGGTTTTTGAGTTTAAACAAACGTCGTGTTTGGCATAAAAACGCGACACAGGTTGTGGTTATTTGTTTTCGACCTGGTGCATTTCTTACGTTAATCAGAAAGAGTCTCTGAGTATTACCGAATTTTGAGTCAATTGGCAGTGAATTTCATTTGAGCCAATTTGGGTTCTAATTGATTGTTCGAAAAAGTTTCCGTCAAGTTAATTCAGCGTATCGACATAAGGGACACATTGTCTCACCCAACTTTAGAACAACAAAATCCACCTGAGATATAACCATTGATGGGAAGCATCAATCACTCTCTCCAGCATTCCTTCTCTTATTGAAGTTTGTGAGCTTGTGTCAGGCATTGGTAGCTGATCCCAGTTGGAGAGCGTCTTCATAGGGACATCAGGCAACTCATGCAGGAGGACTTGGTGAGTCTAAATAAATCCTATCTCTATAAAACAGCAGAATTCCTCAAGCAACAATCTAATATCTGAACCCTTACAACTTGAACTTTCAACATAACGTAGTCAAACTTGAACCCAAACAGTGTCAGCGAGGTGCTGCTCGAATAACTGTAAATTTCCTGTTTAATCTTAGAATTTTGTCAATTTTTGTCAAATTGTAATTAGCCAATTTCGTCTGTAAAATATCTAACCTGTACATTCTATTTTATATCTTTCATTTACAATCATCAATGTGAAAATTTCACGTAGGAATATTTTTTTTATGGAGCCTCACTCAAAGAACTGGCCAGTTATGTTATTGAAGAATTAACCAAGTTGATTGACAAACGTCAAGTAATTTACCTACTAATTTGTGTTTGCTTTTGAGCTGCAGAATACAGTTTTTGATTTTTATATATACCTCGAGTAGCTAACATTAATATTTTAGTAATATACAACCATCTTTATCTTATAATTCTTTTGTCAAATGTATGCGAAATGATAATTTCCTTTTCTTGAAGTTCTTGCTGTTTATTTGATTTTTATTTGTGTATGTTTAATGTTCATTTGAGATTTACCTTCCATGTTTATTTAATTTTGCTTGCTATTCCAAATTTAATTTGTATGAATAAATTTATATACTTTGTTACATTAACATATCTGTTTGATTGAAGAGAAATTCCTAATATCTCCTTTCTTTTGGCGTCTGCACAAACAATTTATTCTTACTAACGATTATCTAGATATCTAAATTTCTATATTACCTGGCACTAGTCTGGGGCGCCCACAAATATAGGACTCCAGGCAGTGCGAAACAAACAAATGAAAAAGAACGTGAGTATCAAAATATACCCAGATCTGTCAACCTCCTAAAAGTATTGCTAATGTTAATAAATATGATACTTTAGGGTAGGGTGTTATAGGCAATCGTGACCTCACTATTGAGCAGATCTATATCCACCTGAGGTCAGTCACCATATACCGCGGTTCCAGTTTTTCTTTGAAGGAGGTAACAATCTGTACCCCACAGATGGAACCTCTAGCGAGTAGATTTTATTTGCCAGTAAGTTTCATTAGTCAATCAGTTTTATTTTGTAACGAGTACGAGAATAATTTTGCGAATTTAAGGTTGTAAGAATTTTTATATTTGTAATTTCATTTGTTTCTAGTAAAGCAGGAAAGTGAAAAAAACATTTTGATTTTCAACATGGTATGGTCAACATAGACAAAGAAAAACAAAGGATGTGAGAGAAATGCCGACGCGCGACCTCTCGCGTATTGTGTAAGTTCGCGACACCTCCAGGGTCAATAAGGAGTATTCTGTAATAAAAATAAAGTACACGATTCAGGAATCAATTGAAAATATTTATATAAAACTAATTATTTGTATATTCATGTGACATTTGTTGACATCTTGTGCATATCATGTTTTAGTGAATTTTCTTTAAAAAATTCACTAATGAGGAGATCCCGACTTTTGAATTTTGAAAAAATTTCTTCAAATGACCGCTAATTAGGCCCCTCAGAACACATATCCGGGGTCAGTTTCAATTTTTATATGTTTATATATATATATATATATATATATATATATATATATATATATATATATATATATATATATATATATATATATATGTATCACACCGATAACTCAAAAAATAATAGGCCGATTTTGATTAAATTTGGTAAATAAGTTCCTTTTGCAAATGGCTTGGATAAGTTTGTTAACCAGACAAATCTGCCAAGGTTTTCCCGGAAAATGTTGTGTTTTCTTGCGAAAAAAAATTATATCTCCAGAATTAACAAAGTAAGGGTTACCAAATTTGGTACGTTCTTATACGTAAGTTACTCACCAAAATGTAGCCCTGTAGCTCAAAAGACAAAAAAGTTATAGGCAATTAAAGAAAAATAAATTGGGGTTTTCCTCAAAACGTCAAAGTTGCGATTTAAAACATTTAGGCAAAGAACTTGAATCCAATACGAGCTATGGAAATAAAATGTCTCAAGAAGGATGTTTTACAAACCCTGAAGTCTTAGTTTCAACCGTCATTGTCCTTCATTTTACTAAAATATTTCCAGAAAATTCATTCAAATAGACCCTTTCCCTGATGCTTGGCAGTAGCCTTAGCTATAAAGTTTATCGTTTAATGGTATATAATTTTTATCGAATTTTCGTAAAAAATCAAGAAAGCTCAATATATCCGTTGTTATACAAGATATAAAAAAATTGTATATATTAATTATAGGGTGTCTTGAGCTACATCTTAAAAAATATTTCTGCAATCGCAGGGTGGCGCATAAGTCGTTGGTGATACAATTTTTCTTTTTTTTTTTTAATCAAACACGCCTTATATTATTGCATTTTTGCATTTTCCATCGAAGTATAATGCATGTTTGTAAGAAGTTTTTGGATTTTCGCAAAAAAGTTGTTTACATTTTTTTGTCGAAAAGCTTTTTGTAAATAATTACATCTTGGTAGGTGGATAAATACCATCAGAAAGTTCGTTGGCCAGGAAAATCGGGCCAGTTTTTCGGGGATATTTTAAGTTAGTTTTCGAAAAATATTTGCCCTTTTTCCAACAACAAAGTTATTTTGATGAAACATGCCACATTGTTTTTACTATATAGGTTATACTGGTAACCAAATTTGATGCCTGCTTTTCTTTAAAAAAAAAAGACATATTTGTTATAAAAAACATTTTTATGAAAATTCACTACCATAACGCACTCGCTGCGTCCAGAGTATTTTTATTTAGTAGTGTTTTCTAATAAAATGAAGTATACGATTGAAGAATTAAATGAGCTGATTCTTTAGCCCTTCTCCAAGGATATAAGTTAGGGAATGTTAAAGAATTGTCTTCTGGCATACCAAGTGTACGGTGAGAGATTTCCTGAAAGAAGGCAGCCAGATGCAAGATCATTTCAAAGACTGATGAACACATGTGACAAGAGTGGGGCAGTTTAGGACGAGAAGCATGAAAGAACCAAACCAGTGCTAAAAGAAGAGAATCAATTTAACGTTGTCGTATTTGTTGTTGAAGACTCCCGTGGAAGTACAGCAGACATACATAAGTGATATGTTGAATGTTGACCTTAGGTCAAATTTCTGTGAAAAGAATGTTGAGTAGGAATAGGTTCCATCCATATTGTGTGCAACTAACTCAAATACTTAATTCACAAGACTTCGAAAATAGGATACATTTCTGTAATTGAGGTTTTGCTCGAATTGGAGAAGAGGAACGATTTTGGAATAATGTATTGTTCACCGATGAGGCGACATTCCAAACAATGGTCATTTACACTTCCACGCTGATTCTAATCCACATTTTGTCAGAACTGTTGACCAGCAACATAGGTGGACTGTAAATCTATGGGGAGGAATATTGGAGACCACATAATAGGGCCTAATTTTTGATAAACACCTGAATGTAAATATTTTTCAAAATGTCCTAACGGAAGATCTCGATAATCTGCTGGAAAACATACTACTATATCTATTGAGGAGGATGTGGTTTCAGTTAAAATTTTTTATATTTCAACGACACACCACGAGGGCTTACAGCCTAAATACTATCGTACCGTGGGTGTCGACAAGGAGGAAATAGGCAACTTGTTAATTCTGGACTTGAAGGTTTGGAAGTTCGGTGTGGAACGAAAAACATGCGCCGGCAAGGAATTCCACAACTTGGCAGTCCTCGGGACCAAAGAGCGAGCATACCAAGATGTTCTATGTCTGGTGACCTGGACAGTAAAAGGGTGCATTCGCTCTGTTCCCCTGGTAAATCTGTTGGGGGCAGCAGTTGGAGGAACTATGGAAGAAAGCTCCTCTGAGCAGTGCCCGTGCAGATATTTATATAAAAGAGAGAGAGAGAGAGTGTGAGAGAGAGAGAGAGGTCACCAACGGCACGTCCGTGTGCAAGGGATGGCAGCCTTTGGGTGACGGTAGGGTCACCAATGAGACGTATAGCTCTCTTCTGAATGGAGTCCAGGATAACGAGTGTAGAAGCGGCAGCTGCACCACAGACGTGGGAGCAGTATTCAAGGTTTGGCCTTATATGTGAAGTATATAAGGTATAGAGATTAGCTGGTGAAAAGTATTTGCGAGCCCGGAAGAGGAAACCTAATTTCTTAGCAGCCGCTTCTGCAATTGATGTGACATGTGGGTGCCAATTAAGATTTTGATCCACAGAAATACTAACAAGTGAAAAGGACTCATTACTCTGAATAACTTGGTTATTCATTGTGATGGGCCTAGGACTGGTGTATCTCTTATGATATAGAAAGCAAGACTGACATTTGGTGGGGTTGAATCCTACAAGATTTCTACTTCCCCTGTCTAATATTTTTTGGAGATCCACGGAGATAGAACCCTCCATGAGTCTGCGATCCTCATCTAATTGGGCTAAAGAGACAGGCTTAGAATATTTTATATTTAAGTGGAGGGTGCTATCGTCTGCGTTACTGTAAACTGGGTTGGATGGGGTACCTGTTTATTTCACCTTTGAAGTCCTAAATAATCTGGATGTAAAATTTCCAAGCCGTTGGTTCGGAAGAGGATGAACTATTCTGTGGCGTCCAGGGTCAACAAATCTGACAAAACTGGGTCTTTATTATGGGGATACATTAAAGATCTGGTCTACAAAACACCCTCAACAACAGCAGTAAACATGCGGGAAAGAATAAGACAAGCATTTTATTCAGTTACTCCCTTAATCTTACGAAATCTAAATAAATCTTTGACAGATTCAATAAAGGTCTACAATAAAATGGTAGAGTGTTTGAACATCTGGTAAAGTAGTTACTGTGTTTATATTAATAAATTTATGCTATTTTTAATAATCTTTTATCCTAAATGATTTTATCATTCTTTAAATAAATATGATATAATATTGTAATACAAAAAGAAATAACGTTATTATGTTAATGAGTAGCAATTGCTTTGATTACTTGTGTCGTGCCGCCTGTGATTTTTCTAATTTTCTGTGTAAATTTTTGAAAAAACCTTAATAGCTTAAAAGCAGGTTGAGATAGATACGGCAAACATGATATTTTCTGAATGAGTAAACTTTAGGTTTTTCAACGGTAAAATAATATACAAAATGTTGTATTTAAGAAATTCAATTAAAATGAGGGCGTGGGGATGTTCGAAGAGAAATTTTGAACACCCTGTATGAAAGAATCCAAAAGTAAAGACAGTTCAAGATAAGCCAGGCCAATATTATATTACACGTAAGTTTTTAAGGAAAATTAATGAACCGTGGAAGAGATATAGCAGTTTGAAAAGAGTATGCTTTTGAGTAAATTATTAAAAAAAATCACTAACTCGGCAACCCTCCATTTGACAATCTTACAAATTTGTAGTTGAATATTGAACCTACAGAGGCTTGATTTTCCACATTAAAAACTGTAGTAGCGCTTAACAATAATATAATTTTTTGTATTACTCTTTTTTGGAACAACCTGCATACTTAACAATAATTTTGAGTTAGAACAAAGATGACACATTATAAGTTTCATTAAAATATTTTTACAAGTTAAACGGTTTAGTAACTATGAACCGACGCGTACTTATTGGACGACAACTCTGCATATATATATATATATATATATATATATATATATATATATATATATATATATATATATATATATATATATATACAGTGAGGACCTAAAGTCCGTCCCACCCCACTCTAATTTCTGAACCGTTCAGTATATTGTGATGAAATTTGGAACGATGATATATAAGAAAGGTGTGCATTTTTTGACATATCAATTACAGCTATAAATGTCAAGGTGACAGCTGCGCGCGCTTTCGCAATATTTTTTTAAATGCAAACGGGGGTTGAGTGATACCTCATTTTGAAGGTCTTTTTATGCTCAGAACATTCTCCAGTTTTGAAAACGTTTGGTTCAGTATTTTCCAAATTAGAATCAATAATATCGATTTCTACATTATGACTACCATTGTTTAATATAAAAAATACAATTACTCCACTTACTGATGATGTTGTTGCCCAAAAACCCCATGAGTTTCAAGAGGTTATATTTCAACAAGACGGAGCCCCACCTCACTATTTTAGCCAAGTCAGAGATTACCTGGGTAAGGGTTATGAAAATAGATGGATTGGTCGTCTCTTACGGAATGGCCAGCTCGATCCCGAGACCTCACGCCTCTAGATTTTTTGCTTTCGGGGTGCGTTATATCTGAGGCTTATAAAACGGCTCCCGGCTCATTAAATGAACTTAGGACTTAGAAACAAATTACAGATGTTTGTTCAAGAATAACGCCACAGATGCTTCATAATGTCAGAGAAGAATTTACCCGTAGAATATCTATCTGTCAGGAGGTTCATGGTGGTCATTTTCAGCATCTGTAGAAGTAACCACTTCAACAGTTTGTGCCTTTAGATTTAATTTGAAATGTTTTTCAATTTTCCTAGCAAGGGTTAATTAGTTGTTATTTGTTAATGTTAAATTGTGTTTTATTTTAAAAATAAATAATTAAACATTATCTACGTGTACTTTACTGGGGAAACAGTACGACAGGAACTATGATAATGACATTTAATAGGTAAAAAAATTGTGTTATAAACAAGGGTAGTCATAACGCAGAACCCGATATTATTTATTCTCATTTGGGAAATACTGAACCAAGTGTTTTTAAAACTTGAGAATGTTTTGACCATAAAAAGACCTTCAAAATGAGATATCATTCGACCCCCGTTTGCATTTAAAAAAAATATTCCAAAAGCGCGCGCAGCTGTGACCTTGATATTTAAAGCTGTCATTTATATGTCAAAAAATGCATACTATTCGGATATATCACCATTCCAAATTTCATCACAATACACCGGACGGTTCAAAAATTATAGGAGGGGGACGGACTTTAGGTCCTCACTGTATATATATATATATATATATATATATATATATATATATATATATATATATATATATATATATATATATATATATAGGGTGGCACATTGAAAACGAAACAGACCGATTTGCGTCCATAAATATTTTTTTTTAAGAAACGCTGAAACACGTCAATTTTAATATTGAGGGGGACATGTTTTGACATAAAACTCAACTTGTCCCATCAACCCCTTAAGGGTGGTGATAACAACCCTTATATTTTAAATAGGGAACATGGGTCGAGTGTTATCATTTGAAAGCTCTTTCTTTTATGAATTCAGCATACTAATTTTTTTGGAAGTGTTATTAACCCGTTTAAAAATTATTCACAGTTGAAGATGCAAAAACGCATTTCACTCATTCCGATAAGAAATGTGCTGATAGTCAATATTTTGTTGGTTTGTAAACAAAAAAATGACTATCAGAACATTTCTTATCGGAATGAGAGAAATGCGGTTTATTATTTCAGTTTATCGGTCGGTTTGCTACTGGATAATACTACCGAAAATTAATTTCACAATGGTGTATTCTGTAGAAGAAAGAGTTAAAATAATTTTTTTTTTTTTCAAAAACAATGACTGTGCCAACCATTTTGCAAATTTGTTTAATGAACGACATCCGAACAGACATGTTAACAGAAAATACATTTGGGAGTTAGTTGCAAAGTTTCGACAAAGTGGTTCATAACCAACAACAAACGGGAACCTGAACGTCAATTTCCGGTTAGAAATGAGACTACTGAGATTGAAGTTTTAGGACAAATTGCTGCCGACCCAACTTTGAGCACGAGAAAATTGGCCACTGTTTCAAACATCAAAAGAATATTCAGCGAATATTGAAGCATCATAAATTTCACCCGTATAAAATTCATCTTGTACAACAACTGAATGAAGATGATTTTGATCGGAGGCTGGAGTTTTGTGAAGTTATGACTGCACGAATAGCTGATAACGGGAACTTTCTGTTCAATATCTGTTTTTCAGACGAGTGTACGTTTTTATTAAACTCTACAGTCAATCGTCATAATTGTCGTTATTGGGCAGATAATAATCCAAGACATTTTCACGAAGTCCACACTCAAACTCCACATAAATTGAATGCCTGGACTGGTATTTTTGGAGACCGTTTAATCGAACCAATTCTTTTTGTTAGCAATTTGAGTGGCGAAACGTATTTGGAGTTACTATAAGATATCGTTTACCATCTACTAATTGACATTGTTGAAAATGATGATCGCTATCAAGAAAATCAATTAGTGTTTCAACAAGATGGAGCTGCTTCGCATTTTTCACAACGTGTTAGGGAGTTTTTGAACAGAGGGTTTCCAGAGGAATGGATTGGGCGTAGAGGTGCTATTGAGTGGCCCCCTAGATCACCGGATTTAACTCCTTTACACTTCTTTCTATGGGGCCATTTAAAGATTAGAATTTTCGCAATAGAACCGGAGTCTCTGGAAGAATTACGACGACGCATTGTTGACGAATTCCGTCTAATAACTCCACAAATGCTCCAGAATGTCAGAGCTCGTTTTGAACAAAATTTGTCCTTTTGTGTGGAAGCTGGTGATCAACAATTTTAACATTTACTTAACTGAATAAACATTTTTGAACAATTGTTTTTTTTTAAACTGACTAATTATTGCATTTCTTATCACAAGGAATGAAATACGTTCTTGCAACTCCAATTGTGAATAATTTTTAAACGAATTAATAAAACTTCCAAAAAAATTAGTGTGCTGAGTTCAGAAAAGAAAGAGCTTCCAAAAGATATAACACTCGACCCTTGTTCCTCATTTAAAATATAAGGGTTGTTATCACCACCGTTAAGGGGTTGATGTGACAAAGTTGAGTTTTATGTCAAAACATGTCCCCCTCAATATTAAAATTAACGTGTTTCAGCGTTTCTTAAAAAAATATTTCTCCGGACGCAAATCGGTCTGTTTCGTTTTCAATGCGCCACATGTATATATATATATATATATATATATATATATATATATATATATATATATATATATATATATATATATATATATATATATATATATATATATATATATATATATATATGAACAATTCATTCAAAAGTGGCAACCTCATTTGTAAATTTTTCTACGAAAATTCACTAAAACACAGTTTTGCTCAAGCATTGTATTTCTAAGTACATATGTATGTCTGCGTACTTTCTGTGGTGTGTGTGTTGGGTATTAAATATGTGTATGTATATGTGTATGTGTGTGACTTTGGCTGCATTTAAACTGTGAATTTCGGATCAAAACTGGCATTAATTTAATTGATGTGTCGGTTTCTTGGTTGACCGCCCTATCATTAAATTAATAACTATTTTTTAAAGTCTCAGCCATGTAATCATCGGTAATTTGTAAATTTAGGAGATGAAATAACCTTTCAACTTTTATTGCTATTAAGATATATTTAGATCTGTGTAGATATTAATCTTCTTTGATTTAGGTAAGCGATAAATTTCTAGCAGTGAATTGTTGATGGGTATAAGTGAAACCGTCTAAGATTTATATCTTTGGAATAAGTGTTTTTTCACTCTATCATAAAAACATAAAGTAATACAAAAATATTTGATATGCAGTTTGACTTCTTAAACGCTTGTTTCACATTCGGTGAATATATTGATCACTTATTTTGAGACCACACCACATAATTTAAAATATAGCGCATTTATATGTATATATATATATATATATATATATATATATATATATATATATATATATATATATATATATATATATATATATATATATATATATATATATATATATATATATATATATATATATATATATATACAGGGTCGCTGATAAGTCTGGAAACGGTCGATTATCCGGGAAAATATACAAGGTGTCGAAAAAAGTTTTATACAAAAGTTTTTGGGTTCTTCAATGTCTACTAGGCGGTGATAATTTTATTTATACAGGGTTGGTCATACAGGCGTGGCACACCAATATTAATTTTTTTTTAATGGAACACCCTATATATTATTCGATATTTCAATCCTTCTCTTAATTTTGAGCAACATTTATGAGAAGCATAATGTACCTAAACTCAATCGTTTCCGGGTAAAAAAATAAATAAAAATAAACGCTACTGTTTTTAAAATCTATTGGATGAAGAACAAAAATAAATGAAAAGTAGAATATCTCTTGAAAACAATCTGTGAGTGTGAAAAGAACCGGTTGCGATGTTTTTAACATTGTTTGGAATCCCAAGATAAGATAAGATGCCCATAAGAAACGCAGTATTATTCTTTTGTTTTAAAATGTTTCCAGGACAACGAATGTCAAACATTCATTCAGTGTCAACAGTTTTGAAACATTAGTAATTTAGTGTCAACAGTTTTTGTGCAAAATGGCAAGTTTAAGTGAAACCGAACGTATCGAAATTTTAATGATGATAGGGTACGGTGATAGAACACGAAGTTTTGCTCAAGTGGTGATTATGTTCAATGAGTTGCATCCTGAGCGGGAATCGATCTCCAAATCCACAGTTTCGAAAACTTTGCATCGTTTTCACGAAACTGGCGGTATCAAGGATAAACCTAGAACTGGAAGGCCAGTAACCGTTACAAATGAAGAAAATTCTTTGAATGTAATATTGGATGTGGTGGAAAATCCGAAAACTTCGGCACAGCAATTGGCTTTAAATCACAATATGAGTCGATATTCAATTCAAAAGATTACGAAGCGGGAAAAGTTCCGTCCATATAAAATTCATTTATTGCAAGAACTGAGTGAAGACGATTTTGATCGCAGAATCGAGTTCTGTGAACTTATTATGGAGAAGTTACGCCAAAATTTTAACTTTGCCAACCACATTTTGTTTTCCGACGAATCTACATTTTTTTTGAATGGACAAGTCAACCGACACAACTGTAGGTACTGGTCAGACGAAAACCCACATTGGATGGAACAAATTCACACCCAAAGATCGCAAAAAGTAAATGTTTGGTGTGCTATTATTGGTGGACATATCATAGGACCTTATTTTATACACGGTAATTTGAACTCTGCTCGATATTTGACACTTTTGCAAGAATCAATTGTTCCAGACGTTAGTCGATTATTTCCGAACAATAACGACCCAAATCTACCAGCGGAAGAAATATGGTTTCAGCAGGATGGGGCACCCCCTCATTTTGGAATTGCGGTACGGGAATATCTGAATCAAACCTTTCCTGGCAGATGGATAGGGCGCAGGGGAACTATTGAATGGCCAGCTAGGTCTCCCGACATGACGCCGCTTGACTTTTTTTTGTGGGGTCATGTAAAAAATTTAATTTACCAAAATAGACCGCAGAATATTGAAGAGTTGCAAGCAAGGATTGTGCATGAAATTAATAACATTCCTCAAAACGCTCTTGTAAATGCAGTGCAATGTTTTGTTAAGCGAATTCATTATTGTCAGGAGGTCAATGGAGAACACTTTGAACATCTTATAAAATAGGATTTCAAACAATGTTAAAAACATCGCAACCGGTTCTTTTCACACTCACAGATTGTTTTCAAGAGATATTCTACTTTTCATTTATTTTTGTTCTTCATCCAATAGATTTTAAAAACAATAGCGTTTATTTTTATTTATTTTTTTACCCGGAAACGATTGAGTTTATGTACATCATGCTTCTGATAAATGTTGCTCAAAATTAAGAGAAGGATTGAAATATCGAATAATATATAGGGTGTTCCATTAAAAAAAAATTAATATTGGTGTGCCACGCCTGTATGACCAACCCTGTATAAATGAAATTATCACCGCCTAGTAGACATTGAAGAACCCAAAAACTTTTGTATAAAACTTTTTTCGACACCTTGTATATTTTCCCGGATAATCGACCGTTTCCAGACTTATCAGCGACCCTGTATAGTGCTATGATGAAATTAAATAAGTCAAAGAAAATAAATTTAACTATTCTTTAAAAAAAGTTGTAATAAGATAATGAGTTGATGTATGTCGATATTTTCGTTGTATAGAGACTGCTTTTATACCGTTATTGCTTAGTTATTTTATTGTTGTAACTGTTATCATAGTTATTATAGGCTAGTTCTAGTTTTATGTTAAATATTGACATACATCACATAGACATTTTGAAAGCCTCATCTGTCATCTGTGTTTCATTTTATTTTCAATTTGATAAAAAAAATTTTTGATCAAAACATCATATCATAGCAACAGATCTTTATTTGTAGTTGTCATGATTTCGTACTAATTCAATTTTTATCTGTCTGAGAATGCTGTCAAGCAGCGAAACTATAGTCACAGAAACGTTGAAAAACATCCTAGAACATCCAGAATTCGTAAGGGCCACTTTCTCCAGTTAACTTACGCGCTGGCTACGTCTTTCACCTACAAAAAAGAAACCCAACAGTGAAGCCAGAGAAGTAGTATCCAAGTCTGTATGTAGTATGGACAAGTTTCACCAAGTAAGGGCAACAACAACCAATGAATTAATTTTCTAGCTTAATCGAAAATTGACTTTTGAGAATTGTTCTCAAAAAGGAATTAGAACAAATTTTTCTGATAATATAGAGATATCGATGGTAATACTTTCGAGATACCTCTCCAAATTTGTGCTTACTAGCACCTCTACAATCGATCTTGAACGGCTGTGTAAATTTAAAGTATTAATTTTAGTAATATGTCGTAAAATAACAGTGTACAATTCTTATGAAAATTCACTACTATAACGCACTTGCTGCGTCCCGAAATTGTATAATTTTATTAGAGTAGCCGCATACAAACAACGAGAGAATCATACCGACTATAAAACTGACGTTCTAATAAGATTTATTTTCTATTTCTTTAAATAACTGAACGCTCAATTAACCACAACTAGTTATTAATTTCTCGATTGCGCAATCAAACGGAGCTTTTTATATAGACATCGGTTGTTACACTTCTCATAGAAATATTACTAATCGATCTATTAGCCATGTTTCAGTCTGTCATGCCGCAGGTTACCATTAATTAATAAGAAATAGATTAACAATACGATCGAAATCATTAAGCATCCAGTAGAAAAAAAACGGGCACTCGGTAACTGGAAGCTCATTAAATGATAAAAGTCTCGAATTTCGAATCAATTAATAATAATGAATTATCGTGCACGTATCAAATTCGTATGGGTCTGATAAATTTATCGAATATGAATATTTATATGGATAATCAAAGTAACTACCGGTGAATGCAAAGAACAAAGGCGGCGGTCTGACGGCAACAAGCAGATTTGGATCTCGGCTACCGATCTACCTGTCACTTTAATTATGTGCTTCTGTGTGGATATTTATTGGGCATTCTTTTGTTGACTACTAGAAAAACAATTAGTACCCCAGGGTGTGTTACAAATTGGTACAGCCACTTACGTAATATTATCGAAAAGTCAAAAGTTGGTCATGTATTGAAACCTCCTATACACATTTTACTTGAGACATGAGTAAGTTGTGTATGTTAAAGAAAATAATCTGTGTGTGTGTGTTTAGTTTCTTTAACGTTGGCCTATTTCCGCGACTATGGCCAATCATCGACGCCAGGGAGCAGTTTCATCTCACTATCCTGGAAATTTTCTCGAACCCCTGCCTTTCTGTAAGGAGGGTAGGGATCTTTAACGTGCCCAACATCGCATGGACTCGGGACCGAAGGCTTTACGCCCCCTCCGAAGGGAGGAACGTGCTGACATTCAACTTGCTCGAATACAATGCCAAAACCTCGGTTGATGTTAACGTTTCAGTTTGTACTGAAAAAGTGAAAGGAGTACCCTGGGATCGAACCCAGTACCTATAAAATAATCTAAATTAACTGTTATCGGATATGTGGAAAGGCATCACTTCAAAACTAAAAAGTCTGGACGCAACAACTGCGTTATGGTAGTTAATTTTGATAAAAATGTTTTAAATAGCAAATATGTTTAAAACATTTTAAAGAAAGCATGCATCAAATTTCGTTACGAGTATGACCCATATAGTAAAAACAATGTACCATATATCATCAAAATAACTGTGTTGTGTGAAAATCTACAACAAAAAGTCCAAAATAAGCTTAAAATGTTCCCGAAAAAAATAGTTTCTTGGCCAACGAACCTTTTAATAGCAAATTAAGCTATTCAAATTTGAAGCATTTAATGAAAATTCGCTACCATAACATACTTGCAGCATCCCTAATTTCTTTTATGGCAAACATGCATTATAATTTCGTGGTCGAAATTTAATACATTAAAGGTGAGATCAGAACTGGTACGTACCGGGGGAATTTGACTATCTAATTAAAACAATGCATTGTTTAATTCATTTGAAGTGAGCAGATTTTAATAAAAAATCGCTACCATAACGCACTTGCTGCGTCCCGAATTTCTTTTCTTACAAACATGCATTATAATTACGTGGTCGAAATTCGATACAATCTATTTTACAAAAATTATATTAGCAGCAAGATAAAACTTATTAGAAAAGAACAAAACAAAATTAAAGACTTTTCTTCCAAACAGTATTATATTTTTAAGGTCGAAAGAAAGACTAAAATGGTACTAAACTACAAAGTGTAGCACATCGCCGAATTTGGAATAAAAAGGGCTTTCAGAATATGGTATCAGAAAATGATGGCCGTATTTTAAAAAAAAAGTTAAGGACGGTCCCGCAAAGACAAAACGTCGGATTCAAAAATTGGCAGTGCTACGTCAAAGAAAATGAAAAGTTGCTGTGGAGATGTGTCATCGGTATTGGTGAATTTCCACCATTAGGTCCAGAAAAAACAATATGTAAAATAAAAAAAATCAACATTTTCGAAATATCTCTAAAACCAAAACAATTTCCAGAGATGTCCAATCGCCTTTTTGTTGGAATTTTGAGTGCGCAACTTTTCTTCCATTTAACCTGTAGTCTGTATCTGCTACCGTTTTGTAGATCGCCATAGTGGCTGTCCTTATCTGGATAAACTATATATATATATATATATATATATATATATATATATATATATATATATATATATATATATATATATATATATATCCCTTACACTCCTGAACAAACAAATTGAGCCATTCGGTAAGATATTTACAACACATACACAATAACTACTAACTTTACTAACTTTTTCAATTTCAAGTACTTTGACAGGATTACCAGGATGTTCACAATTGTAACCGGAGGGTGTCAAAATGAAAAGTAACAATTGTGAGTGATGCAAAATTTTATGTCTAGTCACTTTATTGGTTAGTAAATTATGATTCTTTCAACATACAAATTAGTCATTTTTGGTGAAAACTAAAAAAAATTATTCTGATTTCTGTTTAGAAATAAATATACATTACATTTTGTGCAACAAATTCTTGAAAGATTGTCTAATTTGTCTTCTCTGCATCGTCAGGGAGTTTCAGATCGTTATTGGCTGGCCAGTGTTCAAAACCATCGTATCTTTTGTCTACACAAGGAAGTGGGACTGCCATTTTCATCTTTTTCGCAACTGGTTCTATGTGGATACACAAGTAAGTGTGCCTGCTATTTTTATCTTTTTCGCTTCTGGTTCTATGTGATCTTGTTCTTGTTCGTCACTCATGTATTCCTCACTGCGAAGCGCCTCCGTGGCCGTGCGGAAAAGTCGATTCAGACTTTCCAATACGGTCTCGGGGGACGACGGTTCAACAGTCACCGGCTGCGGATGATTTTTCAAATCACTGTCGTCGTTGAGATCGAGGTCAAGGTGGAAGGTAGGTTAGTTTATATGAGCAAAAAGGGTCAGCAATGGCCTAATTGCCAGTAAGCATCTTACCTTTTTTTTCCTCATTGCGACTTTTGGTTCCAGATATTAAGTACTCGCCAAGATTTAGTCTGAAATATAGAAGATCAATAGGTTTTGCTTTGTTACTTTGGCACCTTACATCTTCTTAATACTCCATACAGCTGTTAGCGATCACTAAGTGAAACAAATGTAACATGATTTTCAACGTCCACTTCCGCGTTTTGAAAAATGAACGGTATCATTTGAACACATATATCCACCCCACCCATTTTCTGATTGTAAGCATGTACAACTTTGGGACAGGAGACTTCCACTCGTTCTTTTCTATTCTTATCCCAACGTTTTACACTCGTTTCTGGTTGGCTACCATAGGCGGTTGACAACATGAGTACCGACTTGTTGTCCATCCACTTTGTGATGCAAACCTTTCCATCACTGCGAATGAACTCATCTGTTTGTCCGCGGTACATATGTTTATATTTTTTGAAATCGCATCCCTTTATTCTGCTGGACATAATTATGGCTGTACCATAAATACTTACACTTGTTAGCTTCTCCGTTAGTGCTGCAGTTGAGAAATATCTGTCAAAAAAAAAAGATAACTCTCTTCGGGCAGTCGCAGAATTACTGATGAACCTAGACCTAAATCTCTATTGGGAAGCGGAGTTGTTGTACCTTGGTATATTTCGTCTAATGCAGTTCCTGTAGCTGTAGTCAAAACAATTTTTTAAGACTACTGGTCTAGGGTTGTTCCTAACAAACTGCCGAACAGGACTGCGGCCTAGGAAAGGTATCATCTGTTGGTCGATAGAAAAAGAACCCTTTCATTTTCTTTCAATCCAGCGACATCTGTTCCTAACCATGTCTATCATGGGCTGAACCCTCCACATTTTGTTTGATCTTTTGGTATCAGCTTAAACAACAAGGTTGTCAACAATATAAAAATTAACTCGTAACAAGTAGGACCTGTCTCGTGGCAATAAAGGTAGTTTGAATTTTGAGCTCCAGTACATATGGATTTTTGGGAACTTTACACATCCCATGATAGCGTGCATCCCAAAAAATTTCATAATCACCTCAGGGGTTACGATCAAAATTTTGCCTGTGTTTTGTAAATAGCACTGAGCCGTAAATGTTGCTTCCATTTGGAACAGGTCATTATTCAAATAATTTTGGAAATATTCACAAGGACTGGAAACTTTCTCTTGACTTAGGCTGATGTCGTCGGGATCATCTTTGCTAGGAAAGACACCTCTTTTCCAATGGGGCTTCACAAAAGTGCCTAACGGTATATTATCGTCACTACTATCGCAACTTTCGTCTTCATCACTATCAGAATCGCCGGCTTCTGGAGCAAGACTATATTTTATATACTATATTTTTTAAGATGTAGCTCAAGACACCCTATAATTATTGTATACAATTTTTTTCCATATCTTGTAGAATAACGGATATATTGAGCTTTATTGATTTTTTACGAAAATTCGATAAAAGTTATATACCATTAAACGATAAACTCTATAGCTAAGACTACTGCCAAGCATCAAGAGAAAGGGTCTATTTGAAATAAATTTTCTGGAAACATTTTAGTAAAATGAAGGACAATGACGGTTGAAACTAAGACTTCAGGGTTTGTAAAACATTCTTCTTGAGACATTTTCTTTCCATAGGACGTATTAGATTCAAGTTCTTTGCCTAAATGTTGCGAATTTTGACGTTTTCAATTGTCACTGACGTTTTGAGAAAACCCCAAATTATTTTTCTTTAAATGCCCATAACTTTTTTGTCTTTTGACCTACAGCGCTGAATTGGTGGGTAGTTTACCTATAGCGATAAAAAACGATGTACCAAATTTGGTTGCCCTTACTTTGTTATTTCCGGAGATATGAATTTTGTTCTTAAGGAAACACAAAATGTTCCGGGAAAACCTCGGCCGATTTTCCTGGCTAACTAACTTATCCAAGCCACTTACAAAAGGAAGGTATTCGCCAAAGTTTGTCAAAATCGGCCCATTACTTTTGAGTTATCGGTGTGATACATATATATATATATATATATATATATATATATATATATATATATATATATATATATATATATATATATATATATATATATATATATATATTTATATATATATACATATAAAAATCGAAACTGACCCCGGGTATGTGTTCTAGGGGGCCTAATTACTGCTCATTTACAGAATTTTTTTCAAATTCAAAAGTCGGGATCTCCTCATTAGTGATTTTTTTTTAAAGAAAATTCACTAATACTACGACAAAAACGTCAGTTGCGCGGTTCTAAACACGTGCCTAGCATTCTCCACAAGTGAACCATTGAGGAGTTAACACCAACGAATTGCATTTTAAACCTTATTGTAAATATAAATTAGGAAGTCACAATTGTTACCTCCTGGAGTGTAAGGGATATATATATATATATATATATATATATATATATATATATATATATATATATATATATATATACACTTTATTTGTTTGCTGTACGTTTGTGATTTCTTATTGGTTTGCGTGGACTGCAGTTTCGAACCGTCCCGGTTCATCATCAGCACGCTACTGATGAACCGGGACGGTTCGAAACTGCAGTCCACGCAAACCAATAAGAAATCACAAACGTACAGCAAACAAATAAAGTGTATATTTAAAAGTGATTACAGTGTAGTGCAATATTCCTAAAGATATATATATATATATATATATATATATATATATATATATATATATATATTGTTGTTGTTTGTTGTTTATTGGCAAAAATTATACACTATGTTAATACAATAAGTCTTATGCGACTTGTGGTGTATCATATAACATAATTTAGAAGGTTGAATCCTAAATAGTTTTACAGTCCGACACCAAATTCAATAAACTTCAGATTTTGATGTACCCAAATTCAATAAACTTCAGATTTTGACGTACCAAACTTAAATTCTTTTTTCTCTTCTATTTCGCACCTTCTAACACGTCAACCATCACCTTCATTTACCATAAATCTCTGCTATTCCATAATCTCTTTCTAACTGCTATTCTTTCCAAGCAACCCATATTTTCACCAAAATTTTTAATTTGTAGGAGATGAAAATTACTTTAGTTTGACAAATGTCAAACCAACTTTATATATATATATATATATATATATATATATATATATATATATATATATATATATATATATACAACCGATAACTCAAAAAAAGTAATTAAACGCTATTGATGACACTCGGCAAGAACATTTATTTTATTAATAGCTTGGACGAATTCGTTTGTCATCCCGATCAGACCTTTTTTTTTTCTAAAAACAAATTAATTTTTCGAAAAAAAATTGTACATCAAAAAATTACAACGCTATTTTGATGAGACCTGCTGGGTATGTTGCCCTGGAAAATGCCTTACTAACCACCGAAATTTAACTCTCTAGGTTTATAGAAAATTGAGTGAATTAAATTTGAAACATTTAATTTAAATTCCCTACCATAACGCACTTGCTGCGTCCGGACTTTTGTTTAAATTTAGCTTGCTCAGTTTTCTAAACCTGAAGATTTTTATTCCTTATTCACGATGCAGTGCAACAAAGTATTAAGCATTAATATCAAGTATAAAGTTCATGTTGAACACCGGTGACGTAGCAACTAATTTGCATATCTGATAAACCGTAGTCATGTCTACTTGATCCGCTTCCTGCTGGTTCAAATATGTTTTCGAGCCCATGCCCATATGTTGTCATATATCACTGTATTAACTAATAACTTGTTACCAATATGAATACAACAATACCATTAATAAAATATAAATTCATTAATGACTTTACGGTGAATACTTTGGAAATATACATGAGATGAAAATGTCTATTGGGCACCTACTCGTAACAAAACATGTGATGTTTGATTCATGATGTTTTGACATAGAGAGGTAATGCTATTGCTAAGGTATTGTTGATAGTAAAAATATGTAGGTAGTTTTTCTGTTATCGATATGAAATAAATATAATTTGAGCCAAAGCTGTATCGAAAAACAGATTGTTTAAAATAATTTTTATTTTAGAAATAGTTAATGAAACGCGAAGCCTATGTGTCTCAAAGGTATTCTGAATTTGAATTTTGTATGATATATAACTCGTTTGTTTTAACGAAAATTCGCTATGAGGAAACCGTGACTTTTCAGCTTTAAAAAGAGTGAAATGAGCATGAACTAGGCCCCCAGGACCCACATGGGGATTCAATTTATATATATATATATATATATATATATATATATATATATATATATATATATATATATATATATATATATATATATATATATATATATATATATATATATATATATATACATTTGTAATACAGGTCACGGTTATCTTAGAGATTGTCTACCTTAGTGCCAATTACTCATATATATTTTGGTGGTTTGAAGTCATGGCAGGACTTAAGTGATGGCGGCTAGCAAGTAATGCAATTCAATGCCGTCGTGGTATTAGCCAGGGCAGTAGTTGTTTGGCTCGCTTTTCTTCCCACAGCCCCTTTCTTGCTGTACTATATGTACGTGGAAGCTGTCGTTGAAGACTAGAACCGTCACAACACTAGAGATGGCGCTTTGCGCTATCCTTCAGGGAATAATATTATGGCAATGCCTACCTTAAGGTCGAATTGTTGGAACGCAGGTATGGCATATTAAAGAGTCCTAAGAAGGGCGAAATCGGCTTGTATCTCCTGATATAAATGTATATATATATATATATATATATATATATATATATATATATATATATATATATATATATATAGGGTGGCACATTGAAAACGAAGCAGACCGATTTGCGTCCAAAAAAATTTTTTTTTAAGAAACGCCGAAACACGTCAATTTTTATATAGAGGGGGACATGTTTTGACATAAAACTCAACTTTGTCACATCAACCCCTTAAGAGTGGCGATAACAACCCTTATATTTTAAATGGGGAACATGAGTCAAGTGTTATATCATTTGAAAGCTCTTTCTTTTCTGAATTCAGCACACTATTTTTTTGGAAGTTTTATCAACTCGTTTAAAAATTATTCACAGTTGAAGATGCAAAAACGCATTTCACTCATTCCGATAAGAAATGTGCTGATAGTCAATGTTTTGTTGGTTTGGAAACAAAAAATTGACTATCAGAACATTTATTATCGGAATGAGAGAAATGCGGTTTATTATTTCAGTTTATCGGTCGGTTTGATACTTGATAGTACTACCGAAAATTAATTTCACGATGGTGTATTCTGTAGAAGAAAGAGTTGAAATAATTACTCTTTTTTTCAAAAACGATGACTGTGTCAACCGTACCGCAAATTTGTTTAATGAACGACATCCGAACAGACATGTTAACAGAAAATACATTTTGGAGTTATTTGCAAAGTTTCGACAAAGTGATTCAGTAGCCAACAAAAAACGGGATCCTGAACGTGAATTTCCGGTTGGAAATAAGGCTACTGAGATTGAAGTTTTAGGACAAATTGCTGCAGATCCAACTTTGAGCACGAGAAAATTGGCCACTGTTTCAAACATCAAAAGAAGAACTATTGAGCGAATATTGAAGTATCATAAATTTCACCCGTATAAAACTCATCTTGTACAACAACTGAATGAAGATGATTTTGATCGGCGGCTGGACTTTTGTGAAGTTATGAATGCACGAATAGCTGATAACGTTCTGTTAAATATCTATTTTTCAGATGAGTGTACGTTTTTATTAAACTACAGTCAATCGTCATAATTGTCGTTATTGGGCAGATAATAATCCAAGAAATTTTCACGAAGTCCACGCTCAAACTCCACAGAAATTGAATGTCTGGACTGACATCTTTGGAGACCGTTTAATCGGAGCAATTTTTCTTGATGGCAATTTGAGTGGCGAAACATATTTGGAGTTACTAGAAGATATCGTTTACCCTCTAGTAATTGACATTGTTGAAAATGATGATCGCTATCAAGAAAATCAATTAGTGTTTCAACAAGATGGAGCTAGTCCGCATTTTTCACAACGTGTTAGGAAGTTTTTGAACAGAGAGTTTCCTGAGCAATGGATTGGGGGTAGATGTGCTATTGAGTGGCCCCCTAGATCACCGGATTTAACTCCTTTAGACATCCTTCTATGGGGCTATTTAAAGAGTAGAATTTACGCAACAGAACCGGGGTCTCTGGAAGAATTACGACGACGCATTGTGAAGAATGCCGTCTAATAACTCCACAAATGCTCCAGAATGTCAGCTCGTTTTGAGCAAAATTTGTACTTTTGTATGGAAGCTGGTGGTCAACAATTCGAACACTTATTTAACTGAATAAACATTCTTTAACGTTTGGTTTTGTTTTTCAGTTTTTTTAACGAAAAATTGGGGACGCCCTCGTGGCGCAGGTTGCTAGGTGCCAGGCTGCTAAGCGAGAGGTCCCGGGTTCGATTCCTGGGCGAGTCAAGTTGACTTTGTCTGGAAAATTTGTAAAAATATAGAATGATGGGAAATGAATGTGCTAATGGCCTGAGATGCCGCAGCCAATAATATTGAATAAAATAAAAAACGAAAAATTGACTAATTAGTGCATTTCTTATCACAATAAGTGAAATGCGTTTTTGCATCTTCAACTGTGAATAATTTTTAAACGAGTTGATAAAACTTCCAAAAAAATTTGTGTTCTAAATTCAGAAAAGAAATAGCTTTCAAATGATGTAACACTCGACCCATGTTCTCTATTTAAAATATAATGGTTGTGATCACCACCCTTAAGGGGTTGATGTGACAAAGTTGAGTTTTATGTCAAAACATGTATATATATATATATATATATATATATATATATATATATATATATATATATATATATATATATATATATATATATATATATATATATATATATATATATAATGCAGTTCAATAAATAGGTGTGTAAACTAATATGTTTGTATCTTAAACATGCAATGTTTAATTGTTTCTTTGACTTGTTAAACTAAACATAAAATTTGATTTTGTTCTTTTATTTACAATTTCTTCCTGAACCAAAAATTAAAACAATGAAGGCGAAAAAAATTTATGTGTAGTAACTCGTACAAACTACAGCCACTTTTTGATTTAGTTTAATACACAGAATATTTTTGCTAAACTCTATTTTCATGAATTCGGCTCTCCAAAGTGGTTTCCTGGTAATCAACTAGAAGATACCACTTGCTTTGAAGCCGCTTGCTTTTTTTATGTGACTTATTTAGTATCTGATTACCGATTTATACAAAGTGTACAAATTAGTATTTGACAATAATTGATATTTATAGTCAGCGGATGTTTTTACTTGCACGAAGCAGTTCCCAAGACCTGATGGTCATTACCAGTGATGGCATCAGCGAGCAGTAAAACGTTTCACCTTCAGAATATTTGTATATCATTTACTGTAATCATTGTCGGATGCGGCGATTTTATTAGGTTATCATTATGGTCAATTAGAAACTAAGTAGTTATAATTCAGGAGGATAATTACAGCCATTAAATTAATACAATACGTATACAAATTTCACAATTACAGCATTATAAAAGAACGGCTATTTGTACGAACTATCAAATTGACATTAATTTATGGCAGCTATTAGAAACCTGCTACATACAAATTCTACCATCCACAATTTGTCTGGAGACATTTGTCTTACTAGTCTGCACTTATGAAAAAGTCAAGGCAAGTTCAGTGGCGGATACAGATCATTTACTCTTTTTTTTTTCATAACAAAAAACGTTTTAATAAGGTACATAATATGTGTTTGCATCTCATGCAGTGTTCGCCTAAAGCATGGAATAAGCTAAGTAAAAGTCTGGACGCAGCAGTTGCGTTATGGTAGTGAATTTTCATAAAAATGTTTTAATAACAAATATGACTTTTTAAAAAGATATCAGCCATCCAATTTGGTTACCAGTATAACCTACATAGTAGAAACAATGTACCATATCTGATAAAAAAATAATTTTATAGTTTGAAAACGTAGAAAAATTTTCTTAAAAGAAACTTAAAATAGTGGCGAAAACACTGGTCCGATTTTCCTGACGAACAAAGCTATTCAATATATTAACCCGCCTGTCAAGATACAATTATTCGCAAAAAAACTCTTCGACGTAGCTTCAAAAAAAAATTGCATGAAAATACCTAATCTGTAATTGAATATAAAATAATTTGTTTGTGCGAAAATCCATTTAAACATTATTTAGACGAATTTCGTTAACAAATTTGGCATCAAAACTTGATTGAATAACTTTTCACACAAAAATTTTTAATGCTTCAAAGAAAATTCATAAAATTTATTCGTAAGAAAATTCTCTGTAAAAAGAACATTTTATACAAGAAAATTGGCTAATAAAAATAAATAAAGTTAATTTTAAAATATTTACAATCTGATCTAAGTACATAAATGAAAACTTTTTCTGTGGCTTAACAGAAAAAATTCTTTTGCCTGGCGTTGCTGCAAAAACTGAAGCCAGTTGCAGAGAAGAATACAAACACGTCCGAGTTCACAGAAAAGTATCTACATCTATATTAACTATTAACTATTGAACGGTTTTACCAACTATGGGCAAGAACAGCTCCTATTAAAATTGAACATAAAACCTCCTTATCCCATAATAAGTGATTCGTTTTACAAAAAGTCACTGAAAAAATTATTGAATTACATAACCTGATCAGAAAACCTTCAAATTGAATCAAAGACATAAAATCAGTCACCATTTAGACTCGAACCTACATCCCCCACGTTCCTTCGCTGACGAGTCAGGCATTTAACCCCGAGGCCACCGTAGCATGCAAAGTAAGGTATAATAAAATGGAGATAACCCATAATGATCTTCAGTTATATATAACCCATAATGGTCTTCAGTCAAATTAATAATATTTGTAATATTATGTAAGGTCTACTTTTTATGAATTTTTTGCAAATATTATAATCAAATGAGAACATTTGAAACATAAATCTTAGGCCTTCTAATATAAATTTACTGCAATATTTATCATTCATAAACCAAATTAGTTATAGAAGGTTAATTTAAACATTACTAATTTTTGCGTTTTAAATCTCCACTTGGTATTTACACAAGAAAAACTATTAACAATTTAAAGTAATATTTCTCGAACATCTTGACCTATTTGCACGAATCGAAAATACACGTTGTATGTAATATTTAATAGATTGTTTTTAATACATACAATATTTTTTGGCACTAAAATTTTTCTTCAGCAAATGCCTATAACTTTTTTCTTTTCACTTAAGAGACCTAAATTTTGGTACTCAGCTTACTTTTTACAATCTACACCTGCTTACCGCATTTGGTTGCCAAAGCTTTGTTAGTTACGGAGATACAAATTTTTTCGAAGGAATAGCAAACAGTTTCACGGAAAACCTGCTCGCATTTTCCTGGCTAATGAACTCGTCAAGCCACTAACAAAAGGAAGGTACCTACCAAATTAAATTAACATCGGCGCATTATTTTTTGAGTTTGTGATATTTATAAATGTATATAAACATATAAAAAAATTGAAACTGACCCCTGGTTCTATGGGAGCCTAGTTCGCGCTCAATTGAAGATATTTTTACAATGAAGGATCTCCCCATTAGTACATTTTTTCTACGAAAATTCACTAAAAACGGAACTTATCCTCGAGCATGTCGGAAACAACTTAGTATCCACAGAAAGAGCCTCATTTTGCATGTAAATTTTAGAATTTAATTTCAAACAGGTTTGTTTTATATATTCGTTAAAAAGATTAATTACAATCAATTCGGGTAACTTTCAGCCATACTTTCACTATATTTTTGTATAAATCAGATCTTGATTAAGAAAAAGTCTTTATTCTTGAAATCTCATTTTGCAGTCGCCAAAGAGTTGAAAATCCGGGCATAATAATATTGTATCGCGTTCGAAGCGAACACTGAAACCCGGAAAATATTGCACCCTATAGCTAAGATACGCCAAATATTGCGTTTTGTTTACTTGGAAGACTGTTTCCCATTTCACTGTCTTCCCAAGACTTTTTTGCATGGGATATAATATACAGATGTTCTTTAAATACATCAATACATACGTAATGTGTATATTAGTATCTACTGTTTTGGAATGTTCATGGAACTGACGGGAATAAAACCACACAATTGAGCTGTCCGAGATTCTGTCATCACAATTCTAATATGGCTGCTGGTAGGCACACATTTGGAACTACTCTATTGTTTTGAATAGCGGTGTACGACGTTCTCGTGTTTTTTAAAGAGTCTAGTTTGTAAATTGTTTATAAATGTTCCCATTAGTTAAAAATTTGTGTAAATATAAATATAGTAGACAGTAGTGTGTTATCAAATAAAGTACTATTTTTTTAACATCAAAAAATATGCCTACGACGTGTTGTGTTGTGAAATGCGGAAATCGTGGTAATCGCGATAGAGTCAAGTTTTTACCGAGTGTACTACAATTTCCACATAAACCAGAGTTGAATGAGCTCTCCAAAATCCGGAGATTAAGGTGGATACACGCAATTAAAAGAAAAGATATAACAGAAGTTACACTCAAGTATAGCAGAGTATGCAGTAAGCATTTTATCATAGGTACAACTTCATTTCAGCTTTGATTTCACGTTTACAAGAGGTATTACTTAAATTGTAGGAAAACCAACTGAATTAATAGATCAAAATAATCCTGACTGGGTTCCTCCTCTACTCATGGGATATGGAGAAGATTCAAAGAGAGTGATAAAGCGAGTTGCTATCAATGCCGCTAGACCAGAAAGAGCAGAGAAGAAAATGAAATTCGATGAGCAAGTTTTGGAGGTACATAAAAATGATATAACAATACATTAATTCATTCTCTGGAAATGCTTTACCTGAAACACAAAATGAAAGTGTAATCACTATTCAACTTAAATTTAGATTTAAATTAAAATTAACTGACTTTCCACATAATAGGTATACTTTGGATAATGTAAGAACACTGTACTTTAAGACACGAAAGCAAGTGCGAAATGTGGCTTACGAGCTTGCATAATATATCTAGCCAATTCTAGAGCACCACAAATAAGAAGCCCTTAATCGCAATTATGATTTTTTTTTAAGTAAATTTATATTTACCTGTGCAACAGTTTCAACATGAGTTCCAATTTTTCTAGTCTGGCAATTATGAGCGAACCCTGCTTCAAAATATTTGTTAGCAGAGAGACTTTTATGGGCTTTCATTTGTTTCAGTGTAAAAACTGTGGGTAAGCACTAAATAGTTAACGATATCGAAAGCATCAGCTGGTGGGAAACTATATAGTTCTTCACAAGGAGGCATTGGGCCCGTCGTCAGAGTATAGGGATCAATTCCTTCAATAATACGAATTTTCTCTCGATATCTTCTAGCAACGTCTTCATTTTCATTTTCCAGTGATAATAGTGAATATCTATCATCACTGGAAAATGAAAATGAAGACGTCTTGTCAACACAAGCCATTTTAAATACGTGCAAAGCACAATTTCAAAAGTTAACATCCAGGGAACACGAGTTTGTTTGTGTTTGTGTGCCTACCAGCGGCCATATTGGTGGTATTTAAATCACGTGTTCTGGACAGCTCTATAGGTTAAAATATAAATTATGGGGATTTAAAAAAATGGGTGCACTGGTGATCAGAGGAAAGCGCAAGAACGAAATATTTTGTATGTTGAACAAAACCAATTGAATATTACATACAAAGGTTGAGTTTCCTTAATGCAAAAAGGTCAAAAAAATAGCAGAAAATATTTTGAAAATTTTATGTTTTTTTTTTCTTAAAACGTCAAAGTCGCGATTTGAGACGTTTTGCAATTTTCAGACAAATACGGTTTATGTAGAAAAATGTCGTAATAGGTGTGTTATAAGGCCACAAGTTTTAGCTTCAACCATCATTGTCCTTCATTTTACTTAAATATTTACGGAAAATTCATTTCAAGTGGACCCTGTCTCTGATGATTTGGCAGTAGTTTCAGCTATAGAGTTTGTCATTTAATAGTCTATAATTTTAGCAACGTTTCGTAAAAAAAATCGTTATTCAGAATAGCGCGACTTATAAATTTTGAAATTTTGAGATTTTTTTACTGAGCCCCTAGAACCCGTGGGGGTCAGTTTCAGTTTTTGTCTGTTTAGACATATACAGGATCGCCCATTCCTAGGGTTAAGCTTAATATATCCGTTGTTATAAAATATATGACAAAACATTATTTACGTTAATTATAGGGTGTCTCGAGCTGCAGCTTATCAATTTGTTTTGACAATCACAGGGTGGCACATAACTCGTTGGTGATACACATTTTCTTTTTTTAATAGAACACTCATTATGTTATTGCATTTTCCATCGAATTACAATGCATGTTTGTGAGAAAAAAAATTTGATATCGTTTATCGTTATTTAGTTATTGCAACTGTTTTACAAGTTTTGATGTTTTTGGCGCATATCACAAACACATAGACAAATTGTGCTACGGAGTTTTTACCAATAGTTAGCGGAGCTGCATGAAAGTGACGCATTCAGAGAGATTTATGTTTATATTATTTGTAGAAAAAATTGAGCTGCTATATACAGGTGCTCTCAAATAATGGCTGAACTTGAAAAGTTTTAGCACAATTTTTTTTAGTGTTTCCGTAAAAACCATTTTCTGTAAGACTTGTGAAATAGTGGTAATTAATAATAAATGTTTAATAAGTTATTGTAAAAAAAAGTAGTCGAGTTTTGTGAATAATATAATTTAGTGTAACATTACTGAAGCCAATTTCATTAAAAGAAAATGGTGAATTTTTGTAGAAGAAATTGTTCAACATTTTCATAAAAAAAATTGTTTTTCACTTATGGACATAAAGCAGTTTGTAAATGATTATATCTTGGCAGGTATGAATAATGTACATAACTTAAAGAAGTTCGTTGGCCAGAAAAATCGGACGAGTTTTTTCTGGAACATTTTAAGTTTAATTTCGAAAAATCTTTGTACTTTTTGACGCAACAAAGCTATCTTAATGAAATATGGTACATTTTTTATTTTATTTTTATTTCAACGACAAACCACGAGCGCTTACAGCCTAAATACTATCGTACCGTGGGTACGTTGGTCGACAAGGAGGTAAGACGCAACTTGTTAATTCTGGACTTGAAGGTTTGCAGGTTCGGAGGAAAAGGAAAAACATGTGCCGGCAAGGAATTCCACAACTTGGAAGTCTTCGGGACAAAAGAGCGGGAATAACAAGATGTTCTTTGTCTGGTGACCTGAACAATAAAAGCGTGCATTCGCTCTGTTCCCCTGGTAGATCTGTTGAGGGCAGAAGAAATCTCCTCTGAGCAGTGCCCGTGCAGATATCTATAAAAGAGAAAGGTCACCAACGGCACGTCGGTGGGCAAGGGATGGCAGCCTTTGGGTGAGGGTAGGGTCACCGATGAAATGCATAGCTTTCTTCTGAATGGAGTCCGGGATAGCGAGTGTAGAAGCGGCAGCGGCACCGCAGATGTGGGAGCAGTATTCGAGGTTTGGCCTTATTTGTAAAGTATATAAGGTATAGAGATTAGCTGGAAGCCGGAAGAGGCAACCTAATTTCTTAGCAGCCGCCTCTGCAATTGATGTGACATGTTGGTGCGAATTAAGATTTCGATCAACAGAAATACCAACAAGTGAAAAGGACACATTACTTTGAATAACTTAGTTGTTCATTTTGATGGGTCTAGGGCTGGTGTATCTTTTATGAGAAAGAAAGCAAGACTGAGATTTGGTGTGGTTGAATTGTACAAGATTTCTACTTCCCCCGTCTAATATTTTTCGGAGATCCACGGAGACAGAACCCTCCATCAGTCTGCGATCCTCATCTAATTGGGCTAAAGAGACAGGCTTAGAATATTGTATATTTAAGTGGAGGGTGCTGTCGTCCGCGTAACTGTGAACTGGATTGGATGTGCTAAAGGTAATTGATGTGGAGAAGAAACAAAGTAGGGGATAAAGCTGAACCTTGAGGAACTTCTGCATTAATTGGATACAGTTTAGAGAAATGGTCATCCACGACAACATAAATGCTCTGGTTGGAGAGGAAATTTGCTGTCCAGGAGGTTTATTAAGCAGCACTGCGTTCCAGACATGGTCGAATGCTTTGGATATGTATACAGCGGTAATCTGAGAATCACAGTGTAGTTTCATAGACTTGTTCCAAGAATGGGTGATATAGGAAAGGAGGTCGGCAGTTGATCTGCGCTGACAGAATCCATACTGCCTGTCGTGGATTAGACTGTGTTTTTCAAGAAATTTTAGTAATTCGGTACCTATATAATCTTCCATTACTTTAGAGATGACTGAGAGGAGAGAAATAGGCCTGTAGTTGCTAGGAAGCGATTTGAATCTTTTCTTGGGGACAGGTTGTACTCGAGCAGTTTTCCAGTTACCAGGGAATATGCCTCTATTGTAAGGTGTCTGAAACAGACGAGCCAGAACAGGAGCAAGTTCTGGTGCGCAGTTTTTGAGAACAATTGCTGCGATCTCGCCAAGGCCAGAGGCTTTCCTGGTATTAAGAGCAGAGAGAATCTTTCGTACCTTTTTAGTTTTGAAAATGATATCCGTCATTTTATGCGCGACGTTGGGGACTGTTTGGACATTTGGAGGTGGGTTGAGAGTAGAATTGCCGGCGAACATCGAGACAAAAAATTCAGCCTTGCCCAGGGCGGTAGAAATAATTTTATCCCCTGAGACAAGTGGTGGGAACGTGCTCTTGCAGAGATTATTCCCAATAGATTTTGCAAGAGTCCAGAAGCGTTTGCCGCCGTTGGAACTTAAGAGGACTTTGTTTTTGATGTGGTTATTGTTACATTGTTACTACTATACCGGTTATACTGCTAACCAAATTTGATGTCCTTTTAAAAACAAGACATATTTGCCATTAGAAACCTATTTAGGAAAATTTGCTACCAAAACGCACTTGCTGCGTCCAGACTTTTTAAATTTTATATCCGTTCATATAAAGTGCCTTGAAGATCGATTATTTTTTGGCAGATTTTTTTTTGTTAAAATTAAAGTTCCTACCACCTCCCCAAGACCTGGAAAATGTTTAAATGTCTCACTGGGCCTAATTAATTCAATAGAAGATAACCTCTGTGTTCCCTGATCTTCCATATATTCTATGCTTATGGCCAACAGTCGGCCGTTACTCTATTTCCGATCTATGGTTTCTGAACTGGAACAAATGTCAACTCTCATTCACGTCAAAGAAATTTCAATGATGGAATAGACACGCGAGAGGTTATGATTACCTAAACCTTTTTAAATAGTCTAGAGATGTTTTTTTAACACAAAATTACTATGTAGATACGCCGACTGGAAGTTGTTGTTCATGTGTGTGTTTGTGAATATCCTGTGTGCAATGTCTCCGGGCCTGGTTACAGATCGGCTCATTTGGTGTGATCTCTTATAGAATATAATGTCTTGTAAATGAACGTTGTTAAGTTGTTGTTTTCTTTGTAGGGCTCTGTTGAAGTGTCAATGTGACACGGAATATATAAAGCATGGTATAACGAAGAACTTTCTTTGTTGATTTTTCTGTCCAGAAGGTCGAATGCCCCGAAATGAGATCCTGAGTCTTTAGAAGTAACAAGTGACGACCGTTATTTCCTCCCAAGTCTATATTAACCCCCCACCCACCTACCCCCCCATATATATATATATATATATATATATATATATATATATATATATATATATATATATATATATATATATATATATATATATATATTGAATATTTCAAATAATACTCACAGTTTGCAGGAGATATGAATGTTTTCTTTTTGTAAATTGTACTTTTTGTTATTAAATATCAATACAAATTGTCCAATACACCACACTATATACATAAAAATCATAAATAATAAACACTGTTGCAAGGCATATTCTTGTTGTTATTAAATTTGGTACTGCATGAAATATCCATATGCTGAAAATAAATGTTTCGTTTAGATCATTGCTGGAAATTAAAATATAACCGATATTATATGGAGCAATATTAATAGAGAGAAATAAAATACATACTTGATTATATATGTATAGCCTGATACTTAAAAACAGGTAGAAAAATTATATTGTCAAAGAATTTTTACTTAGAATTTTAAAAAGAGACTTCAAAATATTAAAAAACACTCTCTATAGTCATAAGAAGTGAAATGAACGATTAATAATGAGAACAGTGGTTTTTGTATTTTAAACAGACTTCCAAATGCAATAAACAACGTTTAGATGTGTTTTTAGATAAGCAACAAAGTTTTTTTTTACGCTTAAGTATTTATAGGTTATTCCAAATGTCATATTTAGATATAGGTATTTTCGGTTTGTAATTGACGTTAAGTGCAGGATTTCAACTTGGCGGGCACCAAATTTCACCTACCTGTTAGTTTGAAGAACAATGAAAAATTTCCACACTTGACAATGGGTAACTTGGAAAAACCAGATGAAGAATGAAATGAAATTTCCAAGGTAGTTTGCCATGGCTTGAAAAACAGGACGTAAATGTAGACGATTTCCGTTTTGGATGGAAGGTTCTAGAAAGTTTTTTGATTGATATCAAAGGGAGACGGCGACATATATGAGCTCCGAATAATATTGTTGAATTTTATCTAAATTCTGTTAATAAATAGTGTAAAACGTGTTAAACACCTTAACCGGCAAGTCCATAGATGTTTAAATAGAAGAAATCACAACAAGCAGCAGACGTACGGTAATACAAATTTACCAGTAGCAGAAGTTGACAACAAACAGGTACCGAATAATTCAACTATATAATATATGACCGTTAAAAAGAAAGTTTCCCATTTATCATAATTATATGATAAATATTCCATCTAGCTGTGTAAAGTAAATGTGTTGAAATTAAAGCAGTTTTCATCAACAGATAGCAAAAATTCAAACCAACTTGAATTAGTAGTCCACAGACTAATTCAGAGATGGCGCATCAGGTGTCAAAGCGAAATCTCAGCTGAAATAAATAGCCATATTATAAAAGTTCAAACCAAAATTCCGTCGCTTAAAAATATGAATAAATTTGTTATTAGTTTTTAAATTAGAGGATCCAGCAGGATTTCAATTGCAATTGAGGCTTTAAAAACAATTGTTAATAAATAATAAATATCTTTGTTCAAAATCTAAAAAGCTCTTTGACATATCATTTGAAATATTTCTTTTAACATATGAATTCTTAAAATTTTAACATCATTTAGCGACCGGAACCGACTAACTGAGACTAGAATCAATATAGCTCAGAAGCCGAGGAAATTTTGATATTTCTGTGTTTATTACTGATTTAATAGGCAAAGAATAGACCACCCAAAATACATGCAACCTATCACAAAATTGCTAAGGATTTTTAATTAATAGAAAATAAACCTGAGATATAATTTTATTAATAAATTCATCATTATCCAAAATCAATTATAATATTTACATAATTTGGGCAGGAATATTTAATGAGAATTGTGTATTATTGTCTAATTTAATATAATATACAATATAACCATATAATCACTTTAAACTAAATTATAATCAGAATTTATTTACAAGGTGACCCTAAAAACAAACTATATACTTCAAAATTAAATTATATACAATTGAAAAACGTATATTCAATACTATACAATATTTAATTAAAACTATTACAACCCAAGTATAACTATATCAATATATATATATATATATATATATATATATATATATATATATATATATATATATATATATATATATATATATATATATATATATAACATTTTATTTTAAATGACAATACACTGTTGGTGAATGCAAATATATTTATTCTCTTGATTACTTAACAGATAAGTATTTTTGGCTTTGTGTTTAGGTTTTGTCTAAAAGCAGATAAGAAGTCTATACATATGTGTTTAGTGTAGAATAGTTTTACCAAGTAAGGGCAACATCAATTAATGAATTCCGCATGTATAAAACTTTTTTATACTCATACGCGCCGCTGTTGAAGCTTATGAAGATTCCTCAACTCGTCTGATCTGTGTGCTGCGATTACGAATACATAATAATAAGCCCCAGGTTTATGACAAAGATAAACTTCAATAATGACACTTAATCTGTGATAGTTATTTTCACTTGTGAATGATTATAATTATTTTCCGCAGAACACTTTGAATATTAATTGCAATTTATGCGAAATTTCAATACCGGTTTGCTCTTATAACTGCATTCAACGCATAATCGTTAAACTAGAAGTGATTTGTTTTTACCCAGATTTAGCACCGTTACTAATTCGTCTGGTGATTTATCTACCGTGGCAAATAAACCAGGATATATAGGTTGCATAATTTTTGAGATTTAGTTTTGCTTTATATAATACGACTGAGTAACTTCTTACGCCTAATTGTTACGAATTCCTAAGTGACAGACAGATACCCTGGTTTCAATATGTTTCAGAGAAAGTTATTGTCACATATTATTACGCCCTACTGTTGAAGCAAGAAATTTCGCTATTTTGGTGGTATGTGGATTCATTATAAAACTTAAATTAATTGTTGGTGCAAACATAGAGTATTGAATTAATTATATGTTGTTTAAAAATTGGCGTAGCCACACAACATTTGTAGAAATTAAAAACTATAAATAACAACCCTTAACACTATGGTCCACAAGGCTTACATTTCCTTGCAGAATTTACCAAAATTCAATACAACATAATGTCGCATCCTCCTGCCTCCCCTCCCCCCTACACTTAGTTGTCATGGGGGAGGCCAGGTTAGGACTATACAGATCAGCCTGCAATAATAGACTGAAGATCAACCCAGGCTGCCGGGGCGCCTGGAAAATTCAGGAGATCATGAAGCAGCCCATGCCTGAAATGAGGTCAGACTTCGCGAGCACGCGAATCTGCAGGGAAAACAAGTTTACAATGGTATTTACCGACCGCGCTCGTCTGGTCTGCTCCGTCTGGATGAATCCGGCCGGGAGCGTGAGACGGGGGCAGGCGTTTATTCGGAAGGACCGAGGGTAAGTCATAATATTTCCTTCGGAGCTCATGCAACAGTCTCTCAGGCCGAAATGTACGCCATCTTGCACTGCGTCGAGATAACAAGAGAAGGGGCTACACCAACAAGCGGATCCTCATAGCGACAGACAGCCAGGCAACCCTTAAAGCCCTAAGTAACCCACAGGTAAATTCCAGGCTGGTAAGCGAATGCCGAGACGAGACGAGCGACCCGGGTGGGCAGAATGAGTTCACGCTCATCTGTGTGCTGGGTCACTCGCGGGTCAAAGGCAATGAAGAAGCTGACAGTCTAGCGATGAGAGGATCAGCAGAACCATTTATGGGACCAGAACCGGTCCTGGACGTGACGAAGAGCACTGCCAGGGGTTCCATTAAGTTCTGAGTCAGAAATGAACATAAGGTGTACTGGGCAGACTGTCCAGGGCTCAAACATGTAAAGTGAGTAATTGAGGAACCCAGTTCAAAGAGAGCTGAGAACAGATCAGGAAAATAATAGGACTCTTGACGGGACACATGGCTGTCCAGAAACACCTGCATAAAATGGGGCGGTTCGAGGGGGACCTGGCATGCAGACTCTGCGGCGAGGGGGAGGAATTAGCACAGCACATCTTGTGCGAGTGTAAAGCTGTGGACCGCATCTACGGCCAGCCTAGACCGGAGACAGAACAATATAAAACTTCACCCTACCAATTGCTGTGCTACTACTAGTTCAAGGCACAGTGATTTTGAAATAAGTGGAGTAGGAAAGACAAATGGCATGCACAATAAGCCATAGGCTGCGATGCTATCGAGGCGGCAAAAACGCGGACGAGCCCTAAGGGAGAAAAAGAATGTCACATCCCTCGCTATGGGAGTTAAGTTTATGAAATCTGTTACTTCTATGGTCACAGACATCTTGTAAAGTGTATTGGTAACAACGAACACTCGGGAATTATATTTCTACAAAGAACCAGATTTGTCTGGTATGGAACAATGTTGAAAGGTCTAAAATGCCTACGGACAGTATAAATAGGCGAGCCGCATATAGAGTAAATCAGCCAGTAGGGAGTTAGTGTTGGTGCAGGATAGTGCAATACAGTTCTATGGACATTTCTAATAGAGGAATATTTTGGTTGGTGTATTAATGGTCGGAAAATAGTTGGTTACAATAAGTTAGTAGTTTGAAAAGGTGGGGTTTGTTCGTTAGCGAATCCAGAACCCCGGAGAACCTAACTGTGGTCAGGTGTTGTGTAAACAAGCTGCTAGCGGAAATATTTTTTAGAATATTCGTTGAACAACGTGGAAATATCAAGAATTTATGGAAGATCAATGTCAGCGGTAATTCAAAACTAGGTGTGTTTTTGAAACAGAAGAAACTTTGTACCAGCTATAAGTAGGTCTATGCCTAAACCTTGTAGCGCAACAGCCAATATAGACACACAGCTATTGGAAATGGTTTTAAACAATGAACGAATAACCTAAATTAACAGGAGAAGAAACTAGAAAAAGACTTCAGGAAGCAAAAGAAGAAATGGGAAAATAGACGAAGAAATTAGAATAAGAGATAAAGAGAACGAAGAAATGATAAGAGGGTATAAAGAGGTTAGAATAAGAGATGAAGAAGCGAAAAGGGATATCAGAAGAAGAGATGAAGAAGCAAAAGAGAAAATGATAAAAAGAAATCAGGAAGTAAAAAAAGACAAAGAAACGAATAAGCGAGAAAAGGGGACGAGGAATCCAGAAAGAGAGATGAAGAAACAAAGAAAAGTCTGCAATAATAGGACAGCAGAATTGAGAACATTACTTCATGGGTGGACGAACGAATGAACCAGGCAAAAGACGACATCTTTCTGTAAGTATAGAACCGAGTAAGAGGTATCAGCGACGGTGTGCATAACAAGCTGACGAGTGTGCAGGAGGTACAAGCAGAAGTACAGCAAAAGATGCAATCACTAAAAAAGGGGTATGATACCAGAGCCAAGGGAAACAATAGACTCAAAAATAGCCCTGTCGTAAGAATTAAGGTCCCCACATTTGATGGCTCAGCCCAATTGGGTATTTATCTACGTCAGTTCGAAGCCGCTGCTACAGCAAAAGGTTGGGGAGAGAAAGAGAAAGAGAGAGAGATAAATCGACTTACTTAATTGTAGCTTCCAGAGGAGCTGTCCTAGATGTGCTCCATGCTACAGCAAAATGCTGGAGAGAGAGAGAGAGAAATCGACTTAATTAATTGTAGCTCTCAGAGGAGCTGTCCTAGATGTGTTCCATGGTATTCCCAAGGAAAACAGTTCAGTTTTGACAGTATTAGGCAACCATTAGAAATGAGGTGTGGCGACCAGCATTTACAGCAGCTTTATCGAATCCAGTTTAAAAATCATTGTCCGAAGTCGAGAGAGAGTCTCCAACATCTGGACGCCGAGATTCTCAGACTGGCACGATTAGCGTGGCTTTGATAGAATTTCTGAACCAGCTGTTGCTGCAAACCTTCATTGACGGAATCAGGGATACGACACCCAACAGATCCTGAGGAAGGCAAGATACACGAACTTGAACGATGCTTTGGCATATTGCTTGTAGTTTTACGCGGCAAAGCAAGCATCAGAAAGCCATGTCAGAATTCGCGGTCTCCAAGTACGAGAAGAAAATAAAATAACTGAAAACACGGCCATGGGCAACCCTCCTTTTCCATTAATTGCGGACCTTTTCGTGAGTAGATTTGAGACGGGCTTAGACAACAAAAGTGGGTATTTTCCTAGAATACGTTTCGTTATCTAGACGCTATTTTTACAGCGGTTAACACAAATATATGCAAAGTGATTTCATTAAAGGATTAAACTGTCAATTTGATTCAATAAAATTCACCCACGAAATAGAGGTTAACAGTAAACTTCCTTTTCTAGATGTAATACTTATGAAAAATAATGACTCTCTTGAAATCGATGTTTACATGAAGGAAACTACCACTCTAAGTTACATCCAAAACGACTCACATCATACGTTTGCACAAAAAACGGACGGTTAAAATTTCTTAGTAAATAGATTAATAAAATTTCTGGTAAGTAAAAGTAGATATAGTATAGGATTAGAGTACATTAAAAACGTGGCTAAATATAACGGATACTGAGATTGCTTAGTGGAAAATTAATTAATAGACACAGAACAAAGAAAATGTTAGCGGAATGCACGACATTGAGAAAAAAAAATATTTGTCTACCTTTTGAAGCGCGACAACTTTACGGTTAAGACGTTTGGATTTTTAAAACAATTTATTTAGTACTTTAAACAATCAATACTTAATTACTTGATACAAAAAATGAATAATACAATATAATAAAAATATAACGATCAACCTACATGTGATCTAAAGTCTAGCACGCGATGTGCAGAGTCTACTAACTCGGAACAAGAATGAACGGTCGTATCCTTGTGAGCTGCCTCTTTATACACTACATTCCAGGCGTGGCACCATTGTCTCTGGATGTAACAAAGGATCTGCTGATGTAGATTCTCACAGTGATATTCCGTCCAACTTGCTGTTTGAGTCTGCATACTTGTGGGCTCCTCTAAATCTACAGCTGACTCAGCGGTCCTTACTGTGGAAAGGAAACTTTGTATTATAAAGGGCCATTGTTTGGGCGCCATTTATCTCGCGTATCACAAAACGTCTCGAGAGCATTTTCAAGAAAGCCGATTATCAGCTAACTTTTACTTTAACGACAAAAAATAATTTAAGAAACTTGTTAGGTAATACGAAATATACAGATAAAGCCACTGAAATGTCGGGTATCTATGAGGCAGGTTGTAAATATTGTAATCTTAGATACGTTGGGCAGGCTAAGAGAACCATTGAGACCAGATTTCGTGAACATCTGGCATAGCTGAGATATTGTAGTGTCATGCGTGGCACAACATGTTTGGAATAATAAGCACCACGTTGATAAAGAAATCTGAAACTTATCAAGAATGCTAGATAGCCAGCGAAGCTAGATGCGTACGAAAGTATTTATATTTCTGAAGCAATAAAAAACAAAGATTCCTTAAACGGAGCGCCGCCACTGATGCATAGTCCTTTGTTCGCCCTCTGTTTCTCATGCAGATAATATATTCCGACACTAGCCAGGTAAAGTTATAAAGGAAGTCCAAAAACCTCGTCTGGCAATAAAAATACAACACACAGCAAATTTTCCTGAGATTTAGTTTCCCTCTCCGTATCGATGTCTAACCATAACTCATTACATAAGGTGATGTTTAGTAGTCAGTAGTTTAGAATTTTTCATCCTTTGATGACGCTAACCTTGTTAGTGAAACGATCGTCAGATAAGGTCTTTTAAAGAGATGTGTTGTGGTGATTTGGGTTCTTCAAGTGTACTTATCAGTACTCATCACAGGTTTCAATCTTTACTTAGTTAAACGGACTGGCTGTTGATTGAAGTGAGAATAATTCAAAAGGACGAAATGCAACAAGTTTTTGGCAAATACCTTGTAGAGTGCACTATCATAATTTTTAATTAATATTTATAGTATGTTAATGATATTTTCATAATAACAAATATATTAGTCGAAATATAAACATACTTCTGGTTGTAAGGTTGAACATATTGAAAGGATAATTTTAAATGAGTTTATTAACAAGAGAATTTATTAAATCACAGTCAAAAATCAATTTAAACGACAGAGATAGGTAGCATATTACATTATTTCTGCATAGCATTTATTTATTAGTTGAGTATCTATTGAGATTGAAATCAATATAACATAATAAATCACTTTAATCTTACATTGGAATGCTCCTAGCAGTTTACAATAACAAATTTCGTAAGCCAATATTTTATTTGGGTTTCTATAAGGTCACTTACTCGCAAGGAATGTAAAATGCAGAACAACTGGTCTATTCCACAGGTTTATTGCAGCTCGAATTATAGGTTTTATTTTCCGATGTGACTTGTTTATAGGTGTATAAATTACGAATGCTAGGAAATAATTACTTATTTCAAGATACCCAACAGCCTGTATTAATATTGTTCTTACAATTAAAAATATTTAACGTTTATTTTATAACATGAAGGATGTTGTTAAAGTAGAGTGATAGATAAATCAAATTAATGGTATTGCTGGTTGGTGAGGATAATAGTGTTCCGAAGGCAATGATGCCAACTGCACAAGAAAAAATCAGTTTAGGTGATCTTCCTCCTCTTTTTTCAGCAAACAAACACTTGTAGAAAAAAATAATTTGTAGAGTATTCACGATTACCGAAATTTCAAAGAAATGCTTCGATGAGCACGTATTAATTGTGTTAGGACCATATTTAGAGTCGGTTACATATAACGTGATCTGAAGTTGTAGTACACAAAGCTAAGCTACTTTTGTATCTACCAAAATATTGAAATTTAACTAACAACCACTTATAGGTTAATGGAACATATTTGTATCACTGGCCGTCCAATCTATAGTATATTGTTGGCCAATTAATAGCATCATAGTATGTTTGTCTACAAACGCACCTTGGTGTTTATTTTTATATTAGTAGGCTATGTACCAAGAGTTAGATCTCTAAGGTAAAACAAAAAAAAAAGTTATAAGCATTTAAAAAAATTTGGTGTCACTGGTGATCAGAGAAACGCACAAGACCAAAGGGACTTGCGTGGATAACAAAACCTATCGAATATTGCAGGCAAAATCTAAGTTTTCTTAGTGCAAAAAGATCAACAGATACCAGAAAAATTACTGTGACACTTTTATAGATTTTTAGTGAATTTTATTTTAAAAAATTCACTAATGGGGAGATTCCGACTTTTGAATTTTGAAAAAAATTCTCCAATGAGCGCTAATTAGGCCCCCTAGAACACATATCCCGGGTCACTTTCAATTTATATATATATATATATATATATATATATATATATATATATATATATATATATATATATATACATATATATATATATATATATATATATATATATATATATATATATATATATATATATATATATATGGTATTAAGTTTTTGTGACGGTAATATTGTTATTTATCAAAAAATTGTGGGAAAGCCGTCAGTTCCAAAATAAAACTCTTTATTATATGCCGAGCTTTCGGAAAAAAATTATTCCATTCTCAAGGAAATAACGTGAGTTTTACTAAACTAATTATTCAGTAACAAACATGAAAAACATGAAAGTCGCGGTCGATTCAATAGAGAATTTTTTCTATGAAAATTCGATAACAATTACACAGACTATTGACCATACACTCTTAACTAAAACTACTGCCAACGTATCGGGGAAAGGGTCTATTTGAATATTTTTTTTCTGCAAATATTTTAGTAATAATGGTTGAAGCTGAAATTTAAGGCTTTGTAAAAGACGTTTTTTGCGACATTTTCTCTACACAACCCGTATTTGTCACGGGTTCTTTGTCTAAATGTTGTCAATTTTCACGTTTTACGGAGAAAAACAAAACAATTTTTAAAGTTACTTTTCTGCCATTTCTCGACCCTTTTGCGCTAAAAAAACTAAATCTTGGGCTGTGATATACAATAGACTTTGATATCAGCACAAAATATTTTGCTTTTATGCGTTATTCGGGTCATCAGTGGCACCCAATTTTTTTTCTTTTCACATGCCTATAACTTTCTTTTCTATTAACTTATAGGGCTAAATTTTGGCATATAGTATACCATTTATAATATAAAGCAGTGTGCCATAGCTCTGTTATTTCCGAAGATAAGACTGTTTTCCGAAAGAAAACCCCAAATGTTTCAGGAAAAACTGCTGCCAATAAACGTATTCCAGCCACTTGCAAAAGGAATGCACTTATCAAATTTAGTCAAAATCGTCTCATTACTGTTGAGTTATATATATATATATATATATATATATATATATATATATATATATATATATATATATATATATATATATATATATATATATATATATATATATATATATATATATATATATATATATATATATATATATATATATATATATATATATATATATAAATTGAAAATAACGCAGGATATGTGTCCTTGTTGGCCTATTTCGCGCTTATTTGAGACATTTTTGGAAAATCCAAAGGCGAGAGCTCACTAAAATGGTGCGGGGTCTTAAACTTAGAAATTTAATTTCGATTATCCTTGATATCTGGAAAGAATTTGAAGTGTTGTCTTAAAAACTGACATAAATTAGTTTTTAATTTTTTTCATAGTGATAAGAAATAAATCATTTACAATTTGACTCTAATGCTAGTTGCAGTAAAATTCATATTTTGAAAATACTTACACTTTTTGTTAGAATCGCTAGAAAACCTTTCACTACAAATTAGTATTCTCTTATATTCACTTAAAAAAAGTTATATTCGTAAAATCACGCTTAGGTTAACAGTTTTCAAAAGATTTGTGACAACTTGCAATGGAAAAATGAGGCGGGGCACCATCGTGCATATACCACATTTTTCGCCAAAGTAAAAGAGCACATTTTTAATAATAGTTGTTAGGATCTTCTGCAACAAAAATTGAACAGGTGTTCTTTTCTAACCTGCCCGCAATAGCCACAAGACCAATAAGGTAGCAGTCAATAATGCCTGCCCAAATATTCATTTTAAATTCATGCCTTTCTGTAACATTCAATAGATTTTGTTAACCAAACAAATACGATTGGTCTTGTGTCATCCACTCGTTTACAGTGGCACCGAAATATTTGTTTTAAATGCTTAAAGCTTTTTACTTTTAATTTGGAGATCTAATTTTGGCATGTAGGATACGTTTTATAGTACAAATTTGTGTACAACGTCTGGTTGTCATTGCAAATATTTGGAACCCAAAAACTTTCTGGAAAACCTTGTCAGATTTTTTTGGCTAACGTATCTGTCCAAGCTACTTTTAAGGGGAAAATACTTGCCAGATTTCATTAAAATTGGCGTATTACTGTTTGAGTTATCGCTAACCTGACCTGACTTTACCCAGGCTCTGGTTTCTAGGTGGACTGCGGCGCACAGTGGGTTAGAGGCGGAAAAAATATATATTTATTATATATTATCATATTATCTTCTTTTTGTGTTCTTAGAGAGTGAATGTGAATAATTTTAGCTATTATATTCGAATTCACTTTCAGTTAACATAACTTTATAAGTTTAAAGTTACCTAAAAATTGTACTTAAAAAAATCTGGGAACGTGCTTTCAAGTTCATCGTTTTAATTTTTGTATAAGAAATGGCTTAATGGGTTACAGTTTTTTTAACGAAATAGTATGGAGTTTACTTCATATATATATATATATATATATATATATATATATATATATATATATATATATATATATATATATATATATATATATATATATATATAATAAATGCCAACACGGACCTACACGTTCTGACCAGTTTAATTATTTTATCTGTACTTTGACCTAAGTGATAAGGCAGAAATCAGCTGCGTATATCTGCGGATAAATACATAGTTGGAGGTACTTCTTGTTGCTGTGACAGCGGGCGTTATAACAAAACCATAATTAAATTGGTATTTCACCCTGTATAACAAGAAGCATGGACATTTGACTTTTCTCTATATATAACCATAGAAGGATCAAGTAATTGTTCTGTGAGAAAAAAAAAAACAATTGATAAAGTTTTTTGATGTCAATTTAGGTATTTTATAAGATCTGAATAGAGCATAGTCTAGTACTCGGTATTTGTTTTTTATTAACATTTTTAGATCGTAGATTTAAAATATATATTATGCTCAAATATACGTACTACCATTACCATTTGCAAAAAACAACATATAAATGAAATATTCGAACATTCTGTCATACAGGATTTTTTCCGAAAAATGCCCATTCTGACCCACTGTGCGGCGCCGTGGGTGTTCTCAAAACTAAAAAGTCGGGATCTCATCTTTTTCTGCGAACATTCACTAATGCTAAGGTGATCTTGTTCATCTTTGATGGCGATCGCCTTATTAGTGAGATGACCGGCTGCTCCTCAAAATGTGTTGTAGTGACAAAGTTTCTTTAATTTGTACTTATTCATGCTCGTCACGTAGGTTCCAGTCGTCAGTTAGGGCAGTTACAGAGTGAAAGTGAATGTCGTTGGAATGGCCCTTTTCCAATTCTAATTTTAGATCATCTTCGTTTTAAATTCCTAGCCGTAATTGTATTTACCCCCAAGTTAAAGAAAATCCAGCACATCGGCAGCTCTGTCTGTCACTAACTGAGGTATTTCCTTCTGACCAGTCCAGTATTTCATAGCCTTACAATGACGTTAATTATTCCTCTTTAAATGTTAAGTTGTTAGGTCAAAGTGTGAAGGAATCCCTGCTAGTTTGAATAGACGGTTTATCTTTGTAACCGTTCACACCTTGATGTTGTCCCTGTTTTTGTCTAGAGTGGTGTTGTTTGTAGAATCATTCATCATTTCTGAACAAATGGGCACTGAATGCTGAGTCTAATTTAGTGTTTAGGTAAATATGTTGAAGGCGCCTATCGCTTGTTGGATAAAACAAAAACATTCCTCGTGTTCGAGAAGCATTTCTTGTGTTCACAGACTGTGGCATTAAGAGCTATTTGTGATAAAGTAATCTTATTTAAAGAACAGATGTTAGGAAAAATAAGTAATGATGCTGGATTAGAAAAAGATCATATTTTTAAACATCCTCTCACATGAGATATTGCACTTAAGTTCACTTAGCGATTGATTCTTATATTATAATATATATTGAGGACTATGGAAGTAAATTTTCACAAAAATATTTTTAATAGCAAATATGTCTCTCTAATGCAAGCAGGCATCAATCTGGTTACCTGTATAGCCTATATATTAGAAACAATGTACAAACATTTTCCCAAAATACACTTTAAATATTTCCGAAAAAACTGGTTACCTAGCCAACAAATTGAGTTATTGAAATTTGAAGCATTTAATGAAAATTCACTACAAAAACGCACTTACTGCGTCTAGAATTTTTTTCTTAAAAGCATGCACTATATTTCGATAAAAAATGCAAAAATTTATTAAAAATAAGGCAGGTTCAAAAAAAATTGTATCAACAATGGGCCACCTGTGATTGTCAAAATAATTATATAAGATTCAGCTCAAGGCACCCTATAATTAACGTATACAATTTTTTTTCGTATCTTGTACAACAACGAATATATTGAGCTTTACCATAGAAATGCGTCACCCTGTATATATGATAGGAGATAAAAACTGAAATTTGGATTTGGATTCTAGGGGGCCTAGTTTGCACTCATTTGACGAAATCTTTTCTAAACTGAAAAGCCGCGGTCTCCTCATTAGCGAATTTGTTCCACGAAAATTACCTGAAAACTATACGACATTAAACCATAAACTTAACTAAAACTACTGCCAAAACATCAGACAAGGGGTCTATTTAAAATGAAGTTTCTGGAAATATTTTAGTAAAATGAAGGAAAATGACTGTTGAAGCTGAAACTTAATGATTTGCAGAACATTCTTCTTGCGGCATTCTCTTTACATAATCCGTATTTGTTGCAGGTTCTTTGCCTAAATATTGCCAGTTTTGACGTTTCAACTCGCGACTTTAACGTTTTGAGGAAAACCCCATTTTTTTTTCTTTAAATGACCATAACTTATTTGCCTTTAAACTTATAGACCTAAATTGAGGTAAGTGGTACACTCTTTGTAATATATATATATATATATATATATATATATATATATATATATATATATATATATATATATATATATATATAAACATATGAAACTTGAAACTGACCCTGGATATGGGTTCTATTGGGCCTAGATCGCGCTCATTTAAGAAACTTTTTTAAAATTAAAAAGTCTGGACATCCTCATTTGTGAATTTTTTTAAGAAGAAATTTGCACCCTCCACTCCAATATACAATATTCTAAGCCTGTCTCTTTAGCCCAACTAGGTGAGGATCGCAGACTCATGGAGGGTTCTATCTCTGTGGATCTCCAAAAAATATTAGACTGAAGAAGTAGAAATCTTGTACAATTCAACCCCACCAAATCAGTCTTGCTTTCTTTCTCATAAGAGATACACCAGTCCTAGACCCATCACAATAAACAACCAAGTTATGCAAAGTAATGAGTCCTTTTCACTTGTTGGCATCTCTGTGGATCAAAATCTCAATTGGCACCAACATGTCACATCAATTGCAGAAGTGGCTGCTAAGAAATAAGGTTTCCTCTTCCGGGCTCGCAAATACTTTTCACCAGCTAATCTCTATACCTTATATACTTCACAAATAAGGTCAAACTTCGAATACTGCTCCCACATCTAGGATGCCGCTGCCGCTTCTACACTCCCTATCCTGGACTCCATTCAGAAGAGACCTATACGTCTCATCGGTGACCTTACCAACACCCAAAGGCTGCCATCCCTTGCCCACCGACGTGACCTCTCTCTCTCTCTCTCTTTCTCATGGGTATCTGCACGGGCACTGCTCAGAGGAGCTTTCTTGCGTAGTTCCTCCACCTGCTGCCCCCAATAGATCCACCAGGGGAACAGAGCGAATGCACCCTTTTACTGTCCCGGTCGCTAGACATAGAACATCTTGTTATGCCCGCTCTTTTGTCCCGAGAACTTGCAAGTTGTGGAATTCCTTTCCGGCACATGTTTTTCCTTCTCCTCCGAACCTCCAAACCTTCAGGTCCAGAATAGTCCACGATAGTATTTAGGCTGTGAGCCCTCGTGGTGTGTTGTTGAAATAAAAAAACATATAAAAATTGAAACTGACCCCGGACATGGGTTCTAGGGGTCCTAATTTGTGCTCATTTGAAGAAATTTTTTCATAAATCAAGTCGGGATCTCTTCGATAGTGAATTTTTTTAAAGAAAATTCACTAAAAAGACCTATTTGCTATTAAAAGCATTTTTATGAAAATTCACTGTCATAGACTTTTAAAGTTATTACGCTGTAAGATTTTTAAGAAAGTAAAAATAGTTATGAATGTAAACGGAAACACATTCTCATAACAGTTTGTAATAAAGCCCTAGATCACTATAATTCCCCCTTTCATTACCACCATATTGACACCAACTTAATAAACCGACTCTTTAATGTTAATCGATTCACCAACCACCTGTAACATAGATCATCCTCAAGTACAGCACAGGCATACTACGCATGGAGCAAATCACCCAATATATCTTGCTTTTTTTGTAGCTTTATTATTTATTAAGTCCATGTAACAAGACATATGGCGCCAACAATATCTAAAGAAAAAATATCCAGTGTAAATTACCAACACCGGCGCGGGGCATTCATGGGTCAGACCAGCACACGCGTTTAAGACCTGTCCAGATTCAACAATCTCCAGATACGAACAGACGGTTTTACTGCATTCAATAAGTCACTAGTGATTTATGGTACTGCCATCAGGCTCTCCCAGATAATAATTGCATTGTTTAATGACCACAAAGACTAACAAATTTATTTATTCTTTATTTGCAAGGGGCTCAAGAACTACTCTATTTTTTGTGAGAGCAGACGCCGTGTATTCGAAGGCAACAGCTGTTTTAATTTTAATTTCGTTAGCCAGGGAAATGAGGATGAGCCTCGGTGGTTGCGTGGTAAGAACGTGGGCCTCTGAACCAAGAGGTACCGGGTTCAATCCCAGAGTTTTCCTTTCACTTTTTCCGTACATACTGTAACATTAACATCAACAGAGGTTGTGGCATTGTTTCTGAGCAGGTTGAATGCCTGCACGTTCCGCCCTTCGGAGAGGGCGTAAAGCCGTCGGTTCCGTGTCCATGCGAGCGATGTTGGGCACGTGAAAGATCGCTAGCCCCTTTACAGAACGGCAGGGGTTCGGCAACGTTTCCAGGATAGTGAGGTTAAACTGCTCCCTAGCGTCGGTGGTTGGCCATAGTCACGAAAATAGACCGACGTTAAGAAAACCGGGAAACGTTGGTATAAATACTAATAATTAAAAAAGTTTGAACTTAGCAAGTGCATTATGGTAGCGAATTTTTATAAAAATTTCTACGATGTCCACATTCACTTCGTTTTATGGAGATGTGGCTGATTTTTTGGAGGTCGGTGAGTGTTCTGTTGGGGTATTTTGTGATCTCAGCAGGGTATAACCATGTTATGCTGAAGGGTAAACTCTATGGCGGCGAAGTGAGAGGTGCGGCGCTCAACTGGATATCGTCTTACTTGTGTGGTAGAAAACAATTTGTCAGTATATGTTACAGAGATAAAGCTGGCATTTGATCTGTGAACTGTGTTTCTACTGGAATGCCTCGGGGATCGGTTTTCGGCCCAATATCTTCATTGTCTACATAAATGAGCTTGATAAGATATCGCCTGATGTGGGTATCACGATGTATGCACATTATGCGTCGCTGGTTATATCTGAGAAGACGGATGATCTTTTGATGAATAGTTGCACTAGTACCCTTGACATCTTTAAAAACTGGTTTTTTTCAAAATTTAATATACTGTAATTCGTCTAAAACAAACATCGTTAGGTTTCATGCTTACCAGAAGGAAGTTGGTGGGCCCAGTATATGTCTTGATAATGTTGTGATGGACTATACGCGTGATCTAAGGTTTCTGTTATTGCACATTGATAAGTGTTTGAGCTGAAAGTTTCATTGCTGTGATTTTTTTTCAAGGTTGCATCCCTCAATTTTCTTTTTTTTTAATATTCGGAACATACTGTGCAAAGAACAGTTGTTTTTAGTGAATTTTCTTTAAAAAATTCACTAATGAGGAGATCCCGACTTTAGAATTTTGAAAAAATTTCTACAAATGAGCGCTAATTATGCCCCCCAGAACACATATCCGGGGTCAGTTTCAATTTTTATGTTTATATATATATATATATATATATATATATATATATATATATATATATATATATATATATATATATATATATATCAAACCGATAACTCAAAAAATAATGGGCCGATTTTGATTAAATTTAGTAGATACCTTACTTTTGCAAATGGCTTGGATAAGTTCGTTAGACAGGAAAATCGGCCCAGGTTTTCCTGGAAAATTTTGTGTTTTCTTTCGAAAACAATTTATATCTCCGGAATTAACAAAGTGAGGGCAATAAAATTTGGCGTGCGGGTTTACATCCTTATAAGTAGCTTACATTCCTACATTTAGCTTTATAGGTCGAAAGACAAAAAAGTTATAGGCATTTAAAGGAAAGTAAATTGAGGTTTTCCACAAAACGTCAATGTTGCGATCTAAACGTCAAAATTGGCAACATTTAGGCAAAGAACTTGAATCTAATACGGGCTATGGAAATAAAATGTCCCAAGAATAATGTTTTGCAAACCCTGAAGTCTTAGTTCCAACCGTCATTGTCCTTCATATTACTAAAATATTTCCAGAAAATTCATTTCAAATAGACTCTTTCTCTGATGCTTGGCAGTAGCCTTAGCTATAGAGTTTATCGTTTAATGGTATATAATTTTTGTTGAATTTTCGTAAAAAATCTATAAAGCTCAATATATCTGTTACTATACAAGATATGAAAAAAAATGTATATATTAATTATAGGGTGTCTTAAGCTACATCTTAAAAAATTATTTCTACAATCACAGGATGGCCCTTGAGTCGTTGGTGATACAAATTTTCTTTTTTTTTTATCAAACACGCCTTATGTTATTGCATTTTTGCATTTTCCATCGAAATATAATGCATGTTTGTAAGAAAAAAAATTCTGGACGCCAAAAGTGCGTTATGGTAGCGAATTTTGATCAAATGCTTCATATTTGAATAGCTTAATTTGCTACTAACCTATAACGTTGACCAAAAAACAAGTTTTTTCGGGAACATTTTAAGTTTACTTTCGGAAATTTTTGTACATTTTCAAACAATAAAGTTATCTTGATGAAACATGGCACATTGTTTTTACTATATAGGTTATACTGGTAATCAAATTTGATGCCTGCTTTCTTAAAAAAAACACACACATTATTGCTATTAAAAAATATTTTTATGAAAATTCACTACTATCACCATAACGCACTTGCTACGTCCAGAGTTTTTTATATTATGGACAGATTGAGTCTCGACTCAGATATGGCATATGCTTATGGAAAAGTTCTACCCCTCTGTGTGATGTTTTTGTAACACAGAAGCGTATAGTTCGCTGCATTTTTGGCTTGTCGCAAGGAACATCCTGTAAGCCGTATTTAATCGAAAATGGGACGCTAAATGTAGTGTGCTTGTTTGTTTTGGAAGTCTGCTTGTATGTATTCCGTAATAAGGATAGATTTGCGAGAAGCAATAGTGTGCATGACCTAAACATGAGGCAGGCTGGTAAATTTCGTGTTTCGTATGCTAGGATATACCTAACCGGGAATTCACCTAGCTGTATTGGGGTTAAGTTGTTCAATAGATTCCCTATGCACATTAGGAAAATTAATAGGACAAATGCCTTTAAATGTGAACTTGCCAGGTTTTTAGTATTAAAATGTTTTTACGCCATTAGAGAGTTTCTCGAATTTGCAGGTAGTTAATCTTTTCCTTTATTTTTTTGCACTTGTCTTGTATATCTGTGATTTTGTAATTGTGTTTCTCTAATTTTATTTTGACTTGACAAGTCTTATATGGTGTAATGCACTGTCTGAAGAGATAATAAAGGATTATTATTATTGCTATTGTTATTATTATCGACTTTAGTCCGAAGGGCTTTCACACTCCCTCGAGGGGGAGCATTCACTCAGCCCATGTATCTCAGATACCAAAGGGACTGAGCTCAGATGGAGCCCTATCCAAGTTATCGAGCCTTGAACGACAACGCAACACATCTTCATTTCCCAGGAATCTCCGCACGGCGTGGGCAGTTGCAAAAATTACTGCCTTCTCCATAACCTTGCAAAGATGCTCTCCAAGGCCCAGTCTCTTAACGTTCTCTCGAAGATTCTTACTAAGATTTAAAAGTCCCAGTTTTAGACCCAGTTCTTGACGAAGTATTTTAGGAACTGCGTCGTGCATCTCTTTATAGTCTGTTGCAGCAAACGCTTGACATCCTCCGGTGACGGGCTGCTGGATAGTCTCTGCTGACTGACATCCAAATCTACATTTCTCATCTTGGACCGAATTATCTCCAACTATATACTTCAGGTAGTTTCTTGTTGGGATGACCTGATCTTGTATGGCGAGCAAAAATCCCCCTGTCTCTGGAAACATCTGTACGGACACCAACCAATAGTATGACTACAATTTGTCGACATGTGCCTGGGAGGTCTCATTCAGATGTCGCCCATGGAGAGGCTTCTGCATCCAAGAATGCAGCTTGTCCTGATCAGTCCGATGGTGACTTTGTATTTCATTTTATTTTAATTGTAGTGGTGTTGAATCCTCTGCCTCGCATATGACACGGTGTAGTACAGAGGTAAGCGCCTGCTGATGCAAATATGTACGCAGGTTTAATATCTGCTGGTCCAACTGTTCACCAATATCCAACACTACTCTTCCACCTTGGTGTCTGGGTAGGGTTACTCGCTCGATATCAATACGGGGGTGATGCTTTTTGGATTTTGTTAGGAGTGTTCGCACCTTCCGTTGTAAATTTTCGATGTCCGTTTTACTCCAGTTCACAATCCCAAATGGGTAGCCAAGTGCAGAACATGCATATGTATTCAGAGCTTTAGTCAGGTTCTTGCTGTTAAGATGCGACCGCACCACCTGCTTTACTAGTTTCGTAAACTCATTTGTCAGATTGTTCTTCATTACCGAGTGGTTTATTTTCCTCGCTTGCTGTATTCCCAGGTATTTGTAACACTCTTTTACATTGAACGAGGCAATTTGCTGGCCGTTCTGCATTTTATATACACCTGGTTGTATTTTCCCTCTGACTACACATAAAGTGCGACATTTGTCGAGCCCAAACTGCATGTCAATATCACTGGAAAAACATTCCACGATTTTAAGGAGTTGTTCCAGGTGGTTCTTTGTGGAGGCCGTCAGTTTAAGATCATCCATATATAGCAGATGATGTAGCCTCATTTGCTCCCTGCCATGGCTTTTGATGCTGAAGCCACATCTGGTGGAGTTCAGGCGGTTTCATAGTGAGTTCGATGCGAGGCAGAACCACAATGGGCTTAGCGAGAGTGTGCAGCTTGTGATTCTCTATAACTGTTTTTAGTATATATTTTTTTGTATTGTGAATATTAACATTAATATTGAGCTTTACCGCCATCCTGTATATATGTATATATATATATATATATATATATATATATATATATATATATATATATATATATATATATATATATATATATATATATATATATATATATATATATATATATATATATACAGGGTGAGTCAAAATCGAAGCTCACCACTGGTACCCCGAAACGGTGAGAGATATGAATTCGATTAGATTGGGGCAAAGTTACCTATTTCTGGCCTTAATAAACTGTTGAAAGAAGATTAGTTGCTGAGTTATTTCGAAAAAACAATTGTTTGTTTTTATTCCTCCTGCCACAACTTTTTTATTATTCGTCGTATGAATATACGGTTCCAACTTCTTCAGAGCACTCGTTTATCTGGAATATTACTAGCATATCAAATTTGTTGTGCAACGTCTCGGTTTTTCTAGAACATCTTCAACTTTCTTTTTTCATATGGATGTTTTTGAGTCCATTAGATATGTCTTGTTGCGCTGATTTTATTGATCTACACCTTAATGGGTTTGCGTTGAGAAATAGCGACGATATTGCCGAAATTTGTAATATTCGTATGAAAAACGCATTAGCTGTGTAACAATTTTTGTTGGAATTTAAAGCATAAAGAACATAAAATTTAGAATAGCATGAATTAAAACAATGACAAAACATTTAAGAAAATTATATTTACCTATGCATACAAAAACTGAAGCAAACTTAACGTAATGGTTCCAGTACCTATTCTAGTTTATACCAGATGTTCGATCAAATAACCGTTCCTTTCTATGCATAAATTGATTCGCCGGTTGCGATTGCCAACGGCCCTCTTTATGCACCTTCGTTTAAGAGTTCTCAAAGCGTTTACTACCTACTTTATTTCTGAAATCTTCCAGAGATACAATTGGGTCTCTGTAAATTATATTTTTAAGGTGTCCCCATAAAAATAATCCAACGGCGTAAGGTCTGGGCTTCTTGCGGGCCAGATGACTACTCCACGGTTCCCAATCCACTGGTTTGGGAACTGATTATTAAGAAAGTTTTCTACTGCAAATTCATTGTTGGCAGGTGCACCATCCTGCTGGAACCACAGCCGTAAAAGTTGTAGAAGTGAAAGTGGATTCAAATAATCTTGAAACTGGTTCGATAAAAATTATTCTCTCCTGTTAAATTTTCGTTGAAAATAAAGGGTCCCACAAGTCTGTCATTTATAATACCTGCCCAAACATTCAGTCCAAATCTGACTTGGTTCCGTGTCTGGATATTTTGATAAGGGTTATTTTTGGCTCAATACTTTTCATTATTGCGGTTAGAGACCCCACAATTCGTGAATCTGGTTTCATCTGACCAAAGAACGTTCTCCAGGAACTCTGGGTCATTTTGAAGTTTCTGCCTTAGCCAAGAACACCAATTCAGCCGTCTTTCCCTGTCACCTGGAAACAAATGTTGCGAAATATGTATTTTCTAATATTTGGATTTATTTCTACTCAGGACTCTACTGACTCTTGTTTGGGGAATTTGAAATCTCTGAGCGACTTCAAGCGTTGATATTCTTGGATTCTCTTCAAACTGAAATAGTAACTACGCCTTACAACTGTGACAATAATAACAATAAATGATCATACAACTTCAGTACCTTATCACATACCTTGTCAAGAACTATGTTGAATATTTTTTGAGAAGAATTTGTTTTCATTCATTGGATGCTTTTTTTCTTAATAAATTACAAATATATAGTGACCAATTATTGAATACCTATTGAGTGACCTGCATTTACTCCTCTTCTTTTATTCGCGAACCATATTAGCTCCTGGGTTTGGTGAAAGAACCGTAATTGTTGAGATTGCTATCTAATTATTCGAAAACAGTACGATGTGGTTGCCTCCTCTCCAGGTATTCTCTAAAGTACAATTCGAAGACGATTTAGCTGTTTCTATTATGTGAATAATACATTCTTAACATGTCTCGTTTTTCTGCGTTGGAGAAGTACATCGTCATCGAATAACTCAACAAACAATCAGGTAAGAACTGTGATAACAACAATAATGACAACAAGATAGGAACTGCCACATCTGTAATGATGAAATGTCACTTCAAACAAAAATAGTTACACAGCTGTGACAGCCATGCCTAATCCGTGTTTCATAGGAATATTACGAATTTCGGCAATATTTCCGCCATTTCTGAATACAAACCCATTAAGTTGTACATCAGTAAAATCAGCGTAAAAAGTACTATCTAATGGACACAAAAACAAATCTGGCGTCCATATGGTGAGCTTAGAATTTGACTCACCCTATAACATGTAACATAGGAATAATCATTGAAAAAATATGCCTTTTAGATCAAAGTTCCTCATAATTGAATAAAATTTCACCGTGAGTCTAATAAATTGGCAGGGACTGCATCATTGAATAAAAATTACAAAATTCATCTTGCATGAATACACATAAATATATGTAATTACAAATAAAGCAAAAACTGCAACTCTAAATTCAAATTACGTAGATTCTCAATGCCGAGGATATACTCTTCATAAAATTTGTTGCAGCAATAACATCATTCAGAATTTACACTTAGCAGTGATCTTAAACACAAGTTGTGTGCTCGTACAGCTTTAAACTGTAGAATCATGTGAAGGCACGTGCTTAATCACACGCGGCGAGTAAAGAAGCATGTAATAATTTCTCCCGATATGTGCATACTTAGCTTTGCCAAAAAGGGTACCTACAGACCTTCGAAACGTATTATTCTGCAATATTTATGCCAGGCAATCTGTTTAACCATATGGTTAAGAGACCGCTCGGATATGGTGTTGAAAGACAATTAGCCTATCTTTATATTTTACTTCAGGCAGGTATTGTAGAGTTTGTTATGAAGGGCGTATAAATGTATACTTTCAGCACGCTGTACTGAATTATTGCAAAGCCACTAGACAAATGATTGAAAAGAACTTTACTTTAGTGAATTTTCTTTAAAAAATGGAATATTCGGGAAATCACAACTTTTTAATTTTGAAAAAAATGATTTAAATGAGCGCGAACTAGTCCCCCTAGTAGAACACACATCTATACAGGGGCGTGCGGTGACATTTTAAATAAGGGAAGCAATTTTTACAAACTTACCTATTTGTAGTGTAACTCAATTCTTCTGTCCTTTTTGGAAAATTCGTTAATATTGTCATATAACTGTGGATTCTGGGACATTTCCTCAACGAAGTTATTTTCAATTGACAAAATTGAAATTTGGGAACGTTTTTCCTGTCCTGTTGAATTCCTAACAAAACTCTTGATACGTTTCAATGTAGAACAATTTCGTTCCACAGACGCACTAGTAACAGGAATTGTTAATACTAATTCACATAATTTGAACGCTTCAGAATATGCATTTTCCAATTTTGATTCTTTTAAGAAAGTTGAAGGTTCACTCGCGTTAGTTTTTGTGTCAATAACATCGGTTTCATAAATGACTGTAAGTTCTGATGGTAATAAGGCTTTGTCAAAATAATGTCCATAGTGGTGGAATAATGATTTGAATGAATCTTCTGGGAAAGGTATCCCTACAAATCCACCAAAATTACACAATTCAAGAAATTTCAGGTCACTGAGATGATCAAATCTGCAGTTAATTTGCTGCTGAATTTGATCTATGATTTTGTAGAAAAGGCGGCGATAAGAAGTTTGAAGGTCTCCCACATTATCAGTGCGCAGACGCTTTCTTCGAGGCTCACTTTTCCTAATTCCATTGTTTTTTCCAGAACTTATCAAATTCATTCCTTTTTTGAATTATAATGGATTTAAATTCACTAATTTTCTTCAGGCAAAAGCCAATGTCATTTCTTTTACATTGCATAATACATTATCTGAAAATGGAAATATTTCCGAAAATATATTAAGTAAAAAATTAAAATTAAAGTCTTTTTCAAACCATCCAAAAATCCTCTAGAACTATTTATTGTTTCTGCATCCCAATTTTTGCTATTTTCTATTATGTTTTCAAAAAGTTTAATTAACGATTCACGGTGTTAGTTCACACAAGTCTGCCGTTGTAGTTCCATCGGGTTGCAGCTACTTTGGGTAAACGTTTTTTAACAATTAAGTCTAAGGCTTGTGTGCGCTTCATAGATTTGGAAAAAAAGCAGCTATTCCACTTAGGGTAGCAAAAAACACCTCACATTCTTTAATATGATTTATGGGATAAAATGAAATTTAATTTATGAACACAACAGTGTACAAATAGAGCACTGGACAAGGTTTCCCGCACTTTAGCTTGAAGACCTCCTAAATGTCCGGCTATAACAGCAGCCCCATCATAGCTTTGGAAAATTAATTTATTATCAGTCTCCTCAATATCTTTCATAATATTAAGCAAAATTTTATATAGAGCGTTTGCGGTACGATCTTCTGTCACATTTTTAAAGCCTAAAAATCTTTATTGCTCCCATCCATTTTTACATAGCGTATTACTACCGATAGTTGACTTAAATTAGTTACGTCGGTTGTTTCATCTAGAACAATAGCAATGAAACGAGTCTGTTTAATTTCAGATTTAATTCTGTTCAAAATAATAGTGGCAGCAGCCGCAATTAAGTCATTCTGAATGCGATTTGATGTCCCGCGAAAAACGTTAGACTGTTCCAAGTGATTTTTTAAACAAATGTCGTATTTCGCTATTAAAGAAACTGAAACTAGGTCTTGAAATTTCCTCTATTTGCAGATGTAGTTGTTTCGTCATGACCCCTGAACCCCAATTCATGCTGACCAAGAAAACACACAACATCAATAAGTCTTTTTAATATGTTTCTGTTTTTATCAACCAGTTCATTGTGTTGGCGATGACTAATTTCTATCTGATTGTCAACGGAGTGTTCAATTCGCGTTTGTTTCAAAGACACTTAATTTCAAAATGGTCTGTAAATGCGCTTTAGACATAACATGTCTTTTTACTACTTTATGTAGATTATTCAAGTCGCAAAACCCACTTTTATTCCACACCCCCTTTCAGTCACAAATAGACTACCAGGCCAACAAAACAGTTTATTCCTGTTAACCATTCATATTGTTTATAAGTTTTTTCCGCGTAGAAATGTCGAATACATGTTTTAATTCGTGCATTTAAGTCTTTTAGAGTAGGTCGACCTATCTTTATTAATAATAGCAAGTTTTTCAGCAAACGATAAAGCTGAAAATCCTTTGGTTATCAAAAAACACACGACACAATCACAGTTATTATTACCACTTGTTCGTAAAGTTTGTAAATTCCCACCCCCACCGACGCCGCTGTTAAAAGCTGATGTAGTTGCAGCCATATTAATAATCATAAAATGCCAGTGTATTTAACTTAGTCAACTGCTTATTTCTACGAAATAATCAGCGACATTCACGTTGTACGTGCATCAAGTCTTTCAACACGTTCTACATGTTGAAATACACGTACATTGCGTCGAGCATCGAGCAAGGGTTTCTCATTATGTGGCCTGCTGGCTACGTGTATTTAACTGAAGTCATTGCATCCACTCTCGTAGTATTAGGTTCATGCTTTTGGTTGGCGGTCGGTTTACTGGGACGACGTCCTTGCCAAGAGCGCAGAGCGCATATACAAGTACAGTATGATGCATAATAAATAATTATGTGTGAGCTTGCGAATTAAAAATTGTAATAGATAAATTAGTTTTAGAATTTGAAATTTAATATTTAAAATACAAAATGGATTTTAAATAATGCGGTTTAATACAAATTATTTTTAAGTAGGTATGTGGTCGTTATTTTAAGGGAAGCAATGCTTGGCTTGCTTCCATGGACCGCACGCCACTACATCTATATATATATATATATATATATATATATATATATATATATATATATATATATATATATATATATATATATATATATATATATATATAGGGTTTTCACCATAGCCGTGCATTAGAAGTTTATGAAGTTCCCTAATATCATACGTTTTGAAATTTTGGCAGCGGTCACAATTCGTAATTGTCTTTTATTCTAAAATATTTTCAAGGTCACATAACTTCCGGTTAGACCGGAAGTAATCATCAACTTTGCTAATTTAAATAGAATTCCCTATTTTTAGTTGCACATTCGAAATCTCCATAAAATTTTGTTGAGATTTATATTAGTTTTCTTATCACTATCTTCAACTATTTCATAGATATTGTAATTTTTTTTACATTTTGCGGAACTTCTATCCTCATTTATAACACTTTGTATTTCACACGTTTTAAAGATAAAAGGCTGGAATTTAGAATGCTATAACTTCTAGGGTGAAGCCTTTATATTGTCTACCTAGAGTTTACCTGTATCATACAGTGTGTTTTAAATTTAAAGACCAACTTACACATATTCAAGGTAAAAAAAAGTAAAGGTAAGATGCTTACTGGCAATTAGGCCATTGCTGACCCTTTCTGCTCATCTAAGCTAACCTACCCTCCACCTTGAGCTCGATCTCAACAACGACAGTGATTTGAAAAATGATCCGCCGCCAGTGAGTTCCGAACCGTCGACCCCCGAGTTCGCATTGGAAAGTCATCGACTTTCCCGCACAGCCACGGAGACGCTACACATATTCAATGTTGCAAAAGTCATTTTATTCAAGTGGTGCACCCTGTATGTTATTAAAAATTCGAGTTTTAAATTTAACTTTACACCGGTTTCATATAAGTTTTCCTATACCTATCTCTTACGAGTAACTTGCTACTAGAGCTTTCAGGTAACAAACTCCTTTTCTGGAGAATATAATAACTCTGCACAATAAAGGCAGCTGTGGCTGTCAGAAAACATAATTTTGACAACACATAAATTATAAAGCCACATTTATATTTTAAAGTTAATCTGAGTGTGTTTGTGTTACCCACCTTATAGAAATAATAAGCGAATAAAATTGCAGAATAGTGAAAAGTACTCTAATATGGATATTTTAAATTCATTTTATATTCATGGGGAATGCAATCGGATTGTAAGCAGAACATGCAGGATGTTTAACAAGAGGCATACCACTCTATCGGCAATGACTAGAGAAAAATTCGCAAGGATAGAGGAACGATTTGAATTGACTGGAAGTGTCAAAACTACACGACATGTTTCAAAGCCAGTAACTGAAAATGAAAATAATGAGATAAAGGTTTTGGCTTATTTTCAAGTTTACCCGCGTAGCTCTATTCCTGCAGCTACTCGAGCTTTGAGAATATCAAGTTTATCTGTGCATAGAATATCGAAATCTCATAAAATGCACCCATGTTCAGAAATAGTACTACAAGGACTTCGACCTGGTGACCATTTAAAAACAGTGGAATTCTGCGAACATATGTTTCTGAATACTCAACAAGATGAGAATTTTCTCTCTAAAATTATCTGAACCGACGAATCGAAATTGAGAAGGGAAGGAATTGTTGATAGGAGAAATAGTCATTTTTGGGCAAGTGAAAACCCTAATATATTTAGAGAAGGACGTTTTCAAGCAAATTTTAGTTTCAATGTGGTTTGCATTATTATGGACAATAAGGTCTGTTATGAAATTTTCGAAGAAAATTCAAACGGTGAAAAGTATTTGGAACTATTAAGGGGATCTGTCCGTAATTTTTTGACAAGGCTACCACTAGATATAAGGCAAAGCTGCTGGTATCAGCTAGACGGCGCGCCTACCCACTCCACTGGTGAAGTTTACTGGCACCTAAGCAATTATTTGAAGACAGATGGATTGGACCCAACGGTGCTTGCAGATGGCCTCCCCGCTGTCCTGATTTAACACCTGCCGCTTATCTCTGGGGGCATATAAAAAGTCGAGTGTATGACACCAAAGTGCAAAGTAGAGAGGATCTTTTAAATCGTGTAATTATAACTTGTAGAGATTTGGATCCAAGGATCCAAATGAAATCAAAAGAGCTACTACGAATGAGATGAGTCGTTGAATTTTGCAGTGCCTTGACCAAGATGGTGGTCACATAGAACATTTATAGTGATCGTAGCATATAAATTTGAATTAACTTTTTTTTATTAGTCTTTGTTCAGTTTTTTTGTTTATTGTTAATATTTGTTTTTAATTTTTTTTTATAATTACATTAAATATTTTTATGAAATCATATTACTTTTGTTATCTGACTGACAATTACAGCTGTAATTGTTGTGTAGTCTAACGTGTGCTCTTTAGAAGAGGAGGTTGTTACCTAAAAATGCTAATAACAAGCAACATATTAAATATAGGTATAGAAAAACTTATATTAAGCCGGTGTAGAAATAAATTTAGAACTGGAATTTTTAATAATATACAGGGTGTTCTATTTCAAAAAAAAATACTTTTGCCACGTTGAAGATGTCTTGGTTAGTAACTAAATTTAGAACACTCTGCATGACACCGGTAAACTTAAGGCACATAATAAGAAAGCTCCCTCCCACAAGTTACAAAATTCTAAATTTGAGCCTTTTATCTTTAAAAGCATGTGAAATACAAACTATTATAAATAAGGTTGAAAAATCACCGAAATACAGAGAAATCCCAATATATTTGGAACAGTTGAAGATAGGGATAGGAAATCCTAATATAAATCTTCACAACATTTTATGGAGAATTCGAATATGCAACCAAAAATAGGGCATTTCATTTAAATTAGAAAAGTTGATGACTACTTCCGGTCTAACCGGGAGTGATGTGACCTTGAAAATATTTTAGAATAAAAGACAATTACGAATTGTGACCGATGCCAAAATTTTAAAATGTATGATATTAGGGAATTTCATAAACTTCTAATGCACGGCTATCGTGAAAAACCCTGTATATATTGTAGAATCCGGATTTAACGAGGAGTCACGGGTCCAGCAATAATATCTCGGAAAAACCGGACCTCGTTATAGCAGAACTAAGAAGTAACTACAAAAGATGTGTTAATATATGTATGTACAAACTGGACTACTCCCCTATAACCTTTTCCATCAATATAGAAAGTCATCTGTAACTGTCTAGTTTGGATGAACCATTCGCTAAAAAAATCACATCACTGTATATACTCTACATTATCACTTCATATAACTTAATACATATCATAAAAAGTAGTCTGTGATTTTAGTGAATTTTCATTAAGAATATAGAAATGGTGAGACTTTCAGAAATTTTCTTCAAATGAGCGCGAATTAGGGCCCCTGGAACCCATTTCCATGGCTTGCTAAAATGTTGTGAAATATATCAAGCCTGGTAAAATAGCTTGAACTCTGGGCATCTTATCTGATAAATAATTGACCACTGATCAAACATATTAGCTAAAAATAATGTACAAAGTCTGGACGCATCAAGTGCGTTATGGTAGTGAATTTTCATGAAGACGTTTTAAATAGCAAATATGTGTTTTTTTTAAAAAGAAAGCATGCATCAAATTTGGTTACCAGTAAAACCTATAAGTAGAAATAATGTACCATATTTCATCAAAATAACTGTATTGTTTGAAAGTGTAAAAAATTTTCGAAAATAAACTTTAAATGGTTCCGAAAAAAAAACAATTTCCCGGTCAACGATCAGGAAGTCGCGATCTTCTAGTTAGTGAAATTTTTCTACTAAAATTCGCTAAAAAGACAAATGATGTCCTAACAAATTTACAAAAAAGACAAATGATGTCGTAAAAATGTCAGCTCTCAGTTTTTCTTCTTATTTCATTCTCTGCTATGAGCGGAAAAATCTTCGTCACAGGAGTCTAGACACTTAGTGTACGTTCGGCATTTTTAACAGACTAATTAGTATCATTTTTTTGAAATAAATGTGTTTAGCCTAAACCTCTTACTTTAATAATATCGTTTTCGTGACATAAAATATTTTTTTTTTGAATAGTACCTAGTAAGTGGAAAACTGCTCGAGTACAACCCGTCCCCAAGAAAGGATCCAAAGCGCTTCCTAGCAACTACAGACCTATTTGTCTCCTTTCAGTCGTCTATAAAGTGATGGAAAAGTATATAAACACCGAATTACTAAAATTTCTTGGAAAACACAGTCTAATCCACGACAGGTAGTATGGATTCCGTCAGCACAGATCAACTGCCGACCTACTTTGTCACTCATTCTTGGAACAAGTCTATGGAACTACACAGTGAATCCCAGATTGTCGCTCTAGACATATCCAAAGCATTCGACCAGGTCTGACACGGTCTACGCGGACGACAGCACCCTCCACCCAAATATACAATATTCTAAGCCTGTCTCTTTATCCCAATTAGGTAAGGACCGCAGGCTCATGGAGGGTTCTGTGTCCGTGGATCTCCAAAAAAAATTATACTGGGAAAGTAGAAATCTTGTGCAATTCAACACGACCCAATCACAGTCTTGCTTTCTTTCTCATAAAAGATACACCAGCCCTAGACCCATCACAATAAACAACCAAGTTATTCAAATTAATGAGTCCTTTTCACTTGCTGGCATTTCTGTGAATCGAAATTTCAATTGGCACCAACATGTCACATCAATTGCAGAAGCGGCTGCTAAGAAATTAGGTTTCCTCTTCCGGGCTCGCAAATACTTTTCACCAGCAAATCACTATACCTTACATACTTCACAGATAAGAGCAAACCTCGAATACTGCTCCCACATCTGGGGTGCGGCTGCCACTTCTACACTCGCTATCCTAGACTGCGTTCGGAAGAGAGCTATACGTCTCATCGGTGATCCTACCCTCACCCTAAGGCTGCCATCCCTTGCCCACCACCTCTTTCTCTCTTTTATAGATATTTGCACGGGCACTGCTCAGAAGATCTTTCTTCCATAGTTCCTCCACCTGCTGCCCCTTACAGATCTACCAGGGGAACAGAGCGAATGCATCCTTTTACTGTCCAGGTCACCAGACATAGAACATCTTGTTATGCCCGATTTTTTGTCCAGAGGACTTCCAAGTTGTGGAATTCCTTGCCGGCACAGGTTTTTCCTTCTCCCCCGAACCTCCAAACCTTCATGTCCAGAATTAACAAGTTGCCTCTTTCCTCCTTGTCGACACCCACGATACGATAGTGTTTAGGCTCTAAAACCTCGTGGTGTGTTGTTGAAATAAAACAAGTATTTTTTGTCTATAATTATTCTAAGTTATACACAAAACTGACATTTTAGTCATTTCAGAAATCTTTGAATCCTATGTCACGTATTATTAGTTCAGTGCAAATAATGTAAATACAGATGATTTAGTTATAGCGCATTTAACACACTTTCTTATCATGAATAACAATTAGATCTACAAAAGGAAATGACATACACTGCACAATTCTAATTTTAATATTCCAAAGGAGTGACTGATTATCTAGAAACCCAGGTGTTCTTTGTCCTCAGTATGCAACAAAAGACTCGCGATCACATAAAAAACGTTAGATTCTGATGAAACAATTAGAAGTTATAATTTCGAAGTTCGTTCGTCATTGTTCGGACACTATTTCATAGGAAATTTCGTTTATAAACATGTAGAAGTGTCACTAAATATCTCTCCAAAGTGACACATTACATGACTTAAATAAATGATGCCTTCTTCCAGGCCAGAGGTATGAAATATTGTAGCGATAGTGAGAAAAGGCTGCACTTGTGTGTTGACTTCCTGCATCATAACATGGTGCAGAATATATTATGATCTTTCATCGTCCGTACCTGGAATTATCAATTATACGATTACTGGAATAGATTAAGGCACTGTTTAATGGAAACAAATGCATGTAACAGCCGCAGGTGGGAGAATGCCGATTACACTTTTAACTACAGGCGTCTAATGATGGACTTATGTAATTAATCATCTTTTTAAAGGTGCTTAATACGTAACGTGCCAGGTTTTTCTGGGATTTGTAACCCTAGAGTTTTATATAATGTCATAGAGACAAGTAAGTTATACTGTAACACAAATACACTTATTAAGCTTGTTTGTTTGAGATAAATTTAGCGATTTTACTTTGATGCCGACTTGATTTTTACAAAGGAAATTGTGAACTATTTTTAGAAAAGCTGGAGGAGGCATTGCAAGTACTAACTAGGGCATCCAAACATAAACGAATCATCGGGAGATTTTAATGTAAATTTTCTAATTGGGGAGAAAAGATGCAGACAGTTGAAAGATACATATGCAACACACATTCTGGTTGGCATTATGAAAAAATCTTTAGGAATAAAATAGTGGAGTTCTACGTGTATACAGTGTGTCCCAAACTGGATGGGAATGTATTGCTATGTCCGTTATCATTAGAGACAGGGAGACGATTAAATTAGCAATGTTTTGTAGAACTTCATGCTCGTTCCAAATATGACTTGAATTTTGCCCTGCCTCTTTTCGTTTTCGAGTTATTTGGAAAAAACCAAAATTTGTCGATTTCTTTTTCTTCAATATCTAAGTAGGTGTTGATCTGACATGTCTTAGACTTGCACATTATCAGGACACTTTTTACATAGTAATCTTTTTATGCTATTCTCAACTTTGGATTGTCATTTGTTTTTTAGCTACAGGTATCAACGTTTGTTTTTCTTATGGCAGCCATATTGGATTTTTTGCTCAAGTGATAGCCTGTGAAAATAGATTTCCATCGATGTACAACATGCTTGAGAAATCTTGTAATAGCACTGACAATTTTGAGAAAAACCGTTTTGAGGACAGTAGGCTATGAAATCCAATACCAGAAAAAAAATGACAAAGAAAAAGTGTCCGAAAAGCAGTAGGCCATGGAGTCTAACAATATACTTCTACTTTTAACATAATTTTCCGTAATGGTTCAGGAAAAAAATATTGTCATTTAATTTACAATATTTCATTAGGTAATAATGCTAGGTAATATTATGTGAAACAGTTTAATAACGGAACTCGGCAATAACAAATAGAAACTTAAACTCCACAAAACAACTAAATTAGAAACGAAACTCAACAAATAATAAAATAGAAACTTAAAAATACACTAAATAGAAATTTGTTCAATATGGCCACTGTTTTGTTTAATGCACTTTATACACCTTTTTGAAACATGCCTGAAAACTCTGGTGAGGGTGTTTTGGTTAATATGATCTATAGCTTTCGTGATTCTGTTTCATAATTCATTGATAATTATACACATTAGTCTTCAGAGTACCCTAAAAATTAAAAGCCATGGGTGTTATATCAGGACTTCGAGCACACCAATGAACCGACTCATTGTTACAAATGACACGAATATTAGAATTTTGGTACAAAAATTGTTTGACCATCCTAGCATTGTGAGGTGGACAACCGTCTTGTTGGTACAAAATCTCGTCTAAATCATTATGAACTCTTCCAATTGTTGGTAGGATATTATTTATTAATAGATTAGGATACATTTCCCCAGTTAAATTATTTTCAAAAAAGAACGGGCCAACAATAAAGTTACCTGAAATTTTTTAAAATTAACTGCTTGTTCAGGTAATTAAGAATGACAATATTCTTAATTGTCGCGATAGTGTTATATCCATAGCAACCTTTCTTCTGTTGTTTTTCAGTTGACTTACGTTTAAAAATCAAACAATTTTCAAAGGCGTATTCGTAAATCATTAATCTGCTTTTTATTGAGTTCTGCTAGTACATTTAGTTCTTTAATAGGTTTACCTCCTTAATTAAATTATAACAATTTTTTAGGATAATGTAATGTAAAATATCATTTGTAATAATGGGCCGATTCATTGTGCTCAAAGTTCCTTTTTTTATCGTGAATCATTACGGAAAATTATGTTAAAAGTAGAAGTCTATTATTAGACTCCATAGCCTACTGCTTTTTGAACACTTTTTTTGTCATTTGTTTGCTGGTATTGGATTTCATAGCCTCCTATCCTCAAAACGGTTTTTATCAAAATTGTCAGTTCAATTACAAGACTTCTCAAGCGTGTTGTACATCATTGGAAAGCTCTTTTTACAGGCTATCACATGAGCGAAAAATCCAATATGGCTGCCATAATAAAAACAAACGTTGACACCTGTAGCTCAAAAACAAATGACAATCCAAAATTGAGAATAGCACAAAAAGATTACGATACAAAAAGTGGCCTGATAATGTGCAAATCTTAGACATGTCAGATCAACGCCTATTTAGATATTGAAGAAAATAGAAATCGACAATTTTTTTTTAAATAACGAAAAGAGGCGGAGCAAAATACAACGAGGATAAAATTCTACCATCCATCGCTAATTTAACCGTCTTCCTATCTCTAATAATAACAGAGATAGCAATACATTCCCATCCAGTTTGGGACACAATGTAGATAATATGTTTTGTAGTTTTCAAAAAGTTGAACAAACAAGTGTTAATTTGCATCTAAGTAATTAGTGCGCACAGGTTCTGGAAATAATAGATGACAAAGAACACAGTCAACATTAAAAAGTAAAAAAGACAAGGAAACTATCACGAGAGATAATTAAACAAATTAAAGAAAACCTAGTCTCCATTTAATGAATTCACTATCTCCAAAAATTCAGGAGAAGATTCATTCACAGCTTTCTTTGTGGTCTTCCAATCCTCATTTGAGAAATGTTGCCCTGAAATATAAATAATATGAAGACTGTATAACACAATAAGTCACTTGGAGAACCCAAAAGCACCACAACATAAAACCTGACGATTGTTTCGCAAACCAAGTTAGCGTCATCAGAGGATAAATATAACTATTCAACGCCAGCTTGATTAGTCAAATGATCGTTAGGTTTTTAAAATGTGTTGTGGTGATTTGGGTTCTCCAAGTGTACTCATCAGTGCTCATCACAGGTTCCAATCTTCATTTAGTAGATAACACAAATAAGATAGATTATGACACGGACGAGGCAAGGAGTATGAGAAGAACATTAGATGCCTTCAATACAATATACAGGGTGCGCAAAGATGATATATCATATTAAACATAATATAAAGAATACAAAGATCGATACATAACAAGAAATGCTGCAAAGAAAAATTATAACAAAAGCGTAATTAGGAAGGCAAAGAACAAATCCTAAAGCTATCTGGAAAGTCATAAAGAAAAAAGCTGGAAAACAGGGACAAAGGTAATTGAAGATCACACAGATAGGGAAACGCTTAAAAAATTTTTGCGACGTTGGCAAAAATATAATATTCACGTTTACTACAGAATGTGACTTGGCTATTATAAATCTAGCAAAGGCCCGGAAAAGCAGTGTATCCTCTACTTTTTGAGCCTTAATTGCAAATGGGAAGTTAAAGAAGCTATCATAAGTACAATTTCGAGAACTTTTGCAACTTTTCACATTTTTGGCGCATATCAAAAAATATTATACGGCGTTTTTACCCATAGATAGCGGATCCCATAAAAATGACACCTTTAATAAGGCTTTCGTTTATGTTATTTGTAATGTTTGTACTTTGTCGAACAATAAAATTATTTTGATGAAATATGGTACATTTTTTCTACTATGTGAGTAATCAAATTTGATGGCTGCTTTCATTAAAGAAAGGCAGATTTACCATTAAAATCATTTTTACGAAAATTGGCTACCTGACCTGACCTGCTGCGTCCAGACTTTTTATTTTTTGTTAATAAAGTTTTAGATAATTAACTTCAATATTTTTGTGGGTAGTTTTTTGTTCAACCCAACTTAGACTTTGAGGTTTTGTGAAGTTTGGAAGCCACAGTGCAACAGAAAGAGCAGCTGGGACTGAGAATTATGGTTCCGACGACAAGGCGACATCGCCCCCAGATTGTGTAGCTGATGATGTACTTTCAAAAGTAAAACAAGTACTTGAACAAAATTAACTGAAAAAAATGAACCCGTCTTTACAAGGAACCTGCTCTCACGCGTCTGTTTTTAATTACATTTGTATATGAAACTTCAGCCATAATTAATAATTAATCTAAAGCGAGAGTTCGTGATCTTGACCGGTGAATTATGGGGCGTTCTTGGATCCTCGGGCAGCGTTTTGATGAATAAATAGTTTTATGCCTTATATAGGAACGTTCATGTATAATCCGTATTTCATTAAATACTGACGGTCACTTCTGGCGCGGACAGGACACGTGATTTATAATTTTTGTTTCTTAGCACGTACGTTTTCGGTGTGTTTCGAAATTAATAATACACGTAGATATATGTGCACATATATCGTCAGATTCGTCAGAATATAAATAAAGCTTTACATAACATGGCTACGGGATAAATCCAAAAATATGGACAACATATGGTAGAGGCCTCGAAGATGCAGATGTACAAGGATGATTGTAGATAAGCAAGAATTGTTTTATCCAAGATCCTTATCTTCATACCCGGTAAGGTTTATTGTGAAATCGTGAAAAATGTAAAAATTAACTGTCATTAATAATTATTGGGTATAAAATCTTTGAATGTTATAATACTCGATCTAGTCGATAACATTCCACTACTAATAAGTACACTTGGAGAACCCAAATCACCACAACACATATTTCAGAGACCTTACGATCGTTTCTTTGACCATGTCAACATCTTCAGAGGAAGAAAAATTCTAAAATTAAACTACTAACTACAGTGTATTTATATCGCGTCTAGGTAAACGAACTAGTCCGAAGTAAAATTGTCGTCGAAGACACATCGTTTGTTTATTGTGTAGTGAAACTACAAGGTCGAAGACCTGCTTTAATCTTCTGGTCGACAAATTTATGAGCCTTTATCTAATATAAGCATAATAGGCTTAAAAGGAAAGGTACCGAATTATTTAAGGAATCTGCACGTTCCTTTTTATCTAGAAATTAACTATGTGGATATTGGAGCAAGCCGACAAGCACATCTGGCGATACGAACACCATAACCTCCGATCCTCTTTTTTATAAAAACTAACCCGGGTGTTTGGCTCACAATATTAACTCTAACAAAGGATAAATAATTCAACTAAAATACTACATAAAATACATAAAAACTATATTTTCATTGATTTAAAATCTTCGTAAAAACAATATTTACATTGACTTCATAGATACAAAGAAAACGAAAGGGTCTTTAAGTCGAGACAAGCGTATAGATTAGTATATGTATAGACCGGCTGAGTTATTGACAGTAATTTATTATTCTACCAAACAAATTAGGAGTGTTTAAGTGGTCAAATGCAAAGTAAAAATAAAGGGCTTGAAATTAAAGGTGCCGCACGATTCAATAAAGTTTTGTTCTTAATCGACCTTGATATAAAAATAATTTCTAATGAATCAAGCATAGTTTGATGTCTAACATTTTTGACAAGTTTCAAATTTTCTTTGTCAATGTGGTGATTATTATCCCATATATGTTGTGCCACACACGATTTGTTCTACCGTAGCATATCGTAAATATGCGAGATGTTCACGAAATCTGGTGGCTATGTTTCTCCTAGTTTGACCCACGTATTTAGGATTACAATCTTTGCAACTAATCTCATAAATACCGGACTTTTCAGTGACTTTGTCTTTCGTATTACCCAACAAATTTTAAAAATTACTTTTCGTTCCCCTACTAGCTCTAATCCTCAGTTTTGTCTCCATTAAACAGCCGCTATAGTGAGTTTTCGTTAGCAACCATTTTGACGATGTATTGTCTTCTATAGCGTTTGTGAGAACTCAAACTCAACTAAGAAACCTAATATTCGGCGAATTATGTAGCATTTTTGAGCACTACTTCTATAAAAACATTGTCTAGATTACTTTTTATAGGCAATTTTTTTAGAAGAATACTTAAATTTTCCACTCGAAAGTGTATTCGATTACGCTCGCTAAGAAACCCATCCAAACCGTTAACAAAGAAAAAAACTGTCCAGGTACAATGATATGTACAGGCTGTTTCAACAGTGCGCTCAATTTCAATATCTCCTTTATTATCCAATAATTTCAAAAAAATTGGCACAAAAGTTGCAGATACAAACGTTAGCTACAAACTAAAATTATTCTTGGATATACTACACAATTGCGAAAGCTCGTAAACAGTAACATTTGGTATATAAAGTTTCCTACTATCACCTCTTTTTGGGTCAACATCCACAAACCGAATATATATATATATATATATATATATATATATATATATATATATATATATATATATATCTATCTATATAGGGTGTTCGGTTTGTGGATGTTGACCCAAAAAGAGGTGATAATAGGAAACTTCATATACCAAATGTTACTGTTTACGAGCTTTTGCAATTGTTTATAGCCTCACAGAATATATCGCTTGTTTTGAAATAAGATACATCGGTTGAAAAATAGCCCGTCTATTTGAGCAAAATATATTTCCGTATATTATAAACTTCCTACTTCCTGCTGGATAAATGTGGTTGGGCGCCATTTGTAAGGTTGTTCCTTTGAGTTCCAGCAAAGCTCAGTGGAGAAAAAAGTTTTCTACTTTATATATTTATTCAGAATTTCCTAAAAATATAAAATATTTACAGTATATACATTTTTACACTTAATATAATTCGAAATACACTAAGTGAGTGGTGAACGTGTCGCCACCTAGTTCGGAACCAAGTACTATGTTGTCACGCCCGCTCCAAATAACACAGAGTGTTTAAAATAGAGACGGTATACAACTAACTAACAATTTAAAAAATTGTTAGCCCTGGCCCATTTCTACCCCAATATTCTACCCCATAATTCGAAATATAATGCTTCGTCGGTTCTTCCTTCTGAGATATTTCTTCCGGACAGGACTCCTTTATATATACAGCTCCAAATAACACAAAATGTTATAAAATAGAGACTGTGTATAAGCAACTAACTTGCGTTTAGAATTTCACCGAGTAACTGTCTTATTTACAAAAAAAATCTTTTTCGCGGAAAAACCGGGCCGGTCAACAAACCCATCTAAGCTATTCACGAAATAGAAGGTACCTGTGCAATTTATATATTCTCCTTTATTAATTTCTCGAACGAGTTCGTTAGTCAACCAAAATCAGTTTATACAAAAAATTTATTTCCTTAGGCAAATTTTTATTTTCGATACGCAATTATTTAAAGTTTCCGTGATTTAAGATATTTTTAAAAAAATACCCTAACATAATGCACTTGCTGGGCTCAGTCTCTTGTCATTTATTAAATATATTGTAAATCAGAAAGTGGCATTCCATTTACTAAACACCTTAAATATTAATGTGTTTCTTAATTACATCCTTAAAGAAAATACATTTTTTATTCTCTTTAGATTAACTAGCACCCAGTAGCGTATAAGAACTCGATTTACCAATGTACTCATGATAATAAATATACTGATTGATGGCCCATTACATCTAACCGAATGAGTATTGGCATTTACTTATATAGAGTGTCTCCAAAACTAGATGGTGATGTTTCGTATATCATTTTTTGGTGCCTTAACTGTTGTTCGCACCGGTATCATAGTAACAAAATTGCTAAAATTCTTTAGTTACAGCATCTTTAACGTATTGCTCCTTACGAAAACTAAAAGACCTAGATAAGAGATTCCAACCTGTGCCCTTCCGTTGGGGGAGGGGGGGGCTGTAGGCTGTGGCGAGCGTGATAAGAGTAAATGAGGGGCGCGAGAATATTAAGAAAAAATTTGGAAAAATATATTATTAGAAGATTTATTTAATTTACTGAAAGAAAGGCAATAGAATAAACGTATATAGGATTGTATCAGTACAATAAATTAAAGAATTAACTTATCAGTCTTAAATTAAATACAAGATTAATAATAATTTGTGAAAATTCATTGATTGTTGTTGCCCTTACTTGGTGAAACTTGTCCATACTACATACAGACTTGGAGACTACTTCTATGGCTTCACTGTTGGTTCCGTTTTTGTAGGTGAATGTCGTAGCCAGCGCGTAAGCTAACTGGAGCAAGTGGCCCTTACGAATTCTGGATTTGGATAAATTAAATTAATCGCTAATTTGACTTTTCAATATATAGGAAAACAACTTACACTGACACAACCATACCATACGATTCATGTCACCCTTTTTCACAAAAGCTGCTAGCCTACCATTCTATGATACATCGTGCATTTTCAATACCTATTCCACAAAACATTTTTGAAAAAAAAATTTCAATAATTAAGCAAACAGCATTTAATAAAGGCTACTCTGTTAAAATAATAGGTAAAATGATGGAGAGAAAAGAATACAAATTAGCGATTAATTTAATTTATCCAAATATTAGAGACAAAGAAGACACCAGATAAGTTTCGATAACTTATTTTGGAACAATTTCAGAAAACATTTCAAAAATTTTAAATACCTGTACAAATACAAAGGTAGCTTTTAAATCTTACAACACGACGCGTGATTTGCTATTTAACGCGAAAGGAAAATCTTGTTTCCTGACAAAAGCTGGAGTTTATAAATTAGCTTGTACACATTGTAACGCAATCTACATAGGTCAAACTTCTAGAAATTTTAACATCCGATACAAATAACATATTTCTGCAGTTAGAAACAACCACACTGACAAATCTACATTTGCAAAACATATTATTGATACTGAACATAGACCTAGAGTAAATAACCGCATACAACCACAACATTTTTATAATGACAAACGTAAAGTAGACTTTTTTGAAGCTTTAGAAGTCAAAAAGCACACACACGACAATAGCTATCTTGTTTTAAACGAGCAAACTGATTTAATGAATTCCCTTTTCTTGGATATTTTTCTTTCTAATTAAGTAAGTCAAAGAAAATAAATTTAACTATTCTTTCAAAAAAGTTCTAATAAGATAATGAGTTGATGTATGTCGATATTTTCGTTGTATAGAGACTGCTTTTATACTGTTATTGTTTAGTTATTTTATTGTTGTAACTGTTATCATAGTTATTATAGGCTAGTTATATTTTTATGTTAAATATTGACATACATCACATAGACATTTTGAAAGCCTCATCGGTCATCTGCGTTTCATTTTATTTTCAATTTGATAAATTTTTGATCAAAACATCATATCATACTGTTATCATAGTTATTATAGGCTAGTTATATTTTTATGTTAAATATTGACATACATCACATAGACATTTTGAAAGCCTCATCGGTCATCTGCGTTTCATTTTATTTTCAATTTGATAAATTTTTGATCAAAACATCATATCATAGCAACAGATCTTTATTTCTAGTTGTCATGATTTACTACCAATTCAATTTTTATCTGTCTGAGAATGCTGTCAAGCAGCGAAACTATAGTCACAGAAACGTTGAAGAACATCCTAGAACATCCAAAATTCGTAAGGGACACTTGCTCCAGTTAGCTTACGCGCTGGCTACGTCCTTCACCTACAGAAACGAAAACCAACAGTGAAACCAGAGAAGTAGTCTTCAAGTCTGTATGTAATAATTTGTGACTCCTTTGGGCATGTCTTGTAGACCAATTTTTTTCGAAATGAGTTTAATATTAACAATTGACACTCTAAGCTCTTTTGCTATATTTAACTGAGATCTATGTTTTGTCTTAAAAGCAGTCACCGCAGAAAGTCCGGCTTCGAAAAGGTAGGATGTTGAAAATGTTAATAGTATACGAAATGCTCTTGTTTTCCGCATAAAGAACTCATCCAAGCCTGCCCAAGGGGTTAAGGAGTCGCGGGCCAAAGGACTCCAGGGGGCAAGCTGAGGAAGTGGAAATAACAACATAAACTCCCGATGAAGCTTTCCCCAAGACCGTCATGCGCGGTAAAAATCCGCATCCTGCACGAGGTGACCCTGCTAATAACTAAACATGACGGATCTAGACAAGGAGGTCGAACTAAACTCCCCCAATCTACGGTGTTACGTGACCCGTGCCTATGGATGGATGGCACCAGGGCGATGGTGTCGTGAACGGAACCTCTGGAGTACCAGGCAACCCTCCAGAGTAACCCGCCTTGCACCACACAGGGGGTTCTGATGGTGTGGACAGTATTTCCCCCATTCTCGTGGGAACAACATGAAGATTATAAATACATATAAAACCAAAACCAATGAGGTTCGAGGAGTGGCTCCGGCTACAGACTTGAGCCTTGAGTCTATCCCGGAAACGGAGACGAGCCAGGGTGCGGCAGCGGACTCTGGAGGTCCCACGACCGGCGTAGATACGGGGGATCAGGGGGTAGCTTCGGCCAGAGACCTGTCCCCGACACCCAAGCTGGAGGCTGGGTCCCACCGGAGGGCGGCGAGCTCCGCGGACTCCGGGGGCCCCTCCACCAGTGAGGACTCTACTGTTAGAGTAGAGGGACTGCCCCGGCAGTCCAAGCGTCTTTCCGGGGCGCAAAGAAAGAAGCTCCGGAGGGCGCAAAAAATGGCGGCCGGGACCTGGACGGTCGAGAAACCTGTAAAGGCGCAAGAGGGGAGTGCGGGTCAGAAGAGGACGCGCTCGAACTCTAGCACGCCCACTACAGACAGACGTTCCAAAAGGGCCAGGGTGCCTGTAAAGGCGCAAGAGGAGAGTGCGAGTCGGAAGACGCCGCGCTCTGGCTCTAGCACGCCTACTACAGACAGACCTCCCAAAGGAACTAAGGCCGGAACACCGGCGCAGACTGGCTCTTACAGGGAGGCTGCGGAGGGCCTCGGGATGGCGGTGATTGACAGACGCCATCCTGAGGTCACGCTAGACCAGGGGAAGGCGGACCTGATCCAGGCTGCGGTGGTAGCTGCAGTGGACTCTCTTCAGGAAGGGGAGAGCCCGCCTCAGTTCCACCGGACGCGCCTGACGGGGGGCATCCTCTGGATAACCTGTGCCGGCCCGCAGTCGCGGGACTGGCTGCGGAAAACGATCGGGGGCCTCGGTCAGATTTGGGAGGGGGCGGACTTGACAGCCGTCGAGCCCAAGGAACTCCCAAAGAGACGCAAGGTCCTCGTACGGATCCCTGACACCGTCCCGCAGGAGACGGTGATCAGCAGACTTAAGATCCAGAACCCTGAACTGGGGACGCAACACTGGTCGGTTCTAAGCAGGAAGGCAGAGGAGAAAGGACAGACGCTCGCCTTCTCGATCGACCCGACATCTTACAGAGCCCTTGAAGGAACCTCCTTCAAGGCATTCTGGGGCATGGGAAGGGTTAGCTTCCGCCCACTGGGGAAGCAATTAAGGGTTAATGGGACTTAGGTTCCTTCAGGTCAACCTCCAACACAGTAGGGCAGCCACGGCCGGACTACTAATGGCTCTGAGGAACACGGATGTGGCCCTCATCCAGGAACCGTACTCCTACAAAGGAGAGATCAAGGGACTCGGCGGAGCTAATGGAAAGCTCATCTACAGCAGGTCCAGCGAGAATCCGAGGGCCTGCATTTTTGTCAGGGAAGGGATAGAGTTTCTCCCTCTAATGAATTTCTGTTCCAGGGACCTGGCAACGATCAAAATCCGATGTGGAGGAGCGGATGGGCTGAGGGACATTACTGTCGCGTCAGCCTATCTGCCAGGGGACAGCACGGACCCTCCTCCACCCAACGAATTGGAGCAGCTGATGGTGGGTAGCAGAGCAGGTGGATGGCAGACCATCATCGGCATGGATGCGAATGCGCACCATGAGTTGTGGGGTAGCTCGGACACAAACTCTAGGGGTGAGGCACTTTTACAATTCTTTATGAAATTTAATTTAGACATATTGAATAGAGGTAATAAACCGACATTCGTCACAACACGGCGTGAGGAAGTTTTAGACCTAACAGTTTCCACCCAGTTTCTGGGTGACTTTGTTAAAAGCTGGGCTGTGTCTGGGGAAGTGAGTAGCTCAGACCACAGATACATCCGGTTTGAAATCGCCAAAGTCGAAAGAGAAACGGTATGGTACCGGGACCCCCGCAAGGCGGACTGGGAAGCCTACAGGGCAGACCTAGCTGTGGAACTGCGGGGGGTTGAGAGGGCCATAAGGGATTCAATAGACCTCGAGATTGCAGCAGTCCAATTGCGAGACGCAATTACCTCGGCCTATAACGCCAACTGCCCCCTGAAAATGAGGGTGTCCACCAGGAACGTCCCATGGTGGAACGAGGACCTCAGGCAAAGGAGGACGCAGGTTCGTAAGCTGTTTAACGCGGCCAAAAGGTCGGGAGCATGGGATGAATATAGACAGGCCCTATCGACCTATAACAAAAGACTGAGGGACGCCAAGAAGGAGTCGTGGAGGAGGCACTGCGAAGAAGTGGAAAACACGTCCGAGAGTGCTCGACTACACAAGATCCTGTCTAAGGGCCCTCAGACTAACATAGGCTCCCTTAGAACACCCACGGGAGGCTTTACAAGCTCGGGGGAGGAAACTATGGAAATTTTACTCCAGACGCACTTCCCCGGCTGTAACATAATAAACCAATCACCTCCGGACTGGGAACACTCAGAAATAGAGGCGCCTTATAGGCGGGCATCTAGAGTAGACTGGACAGTCGCTAAAGAGGTGGTTACCTGGAGCAAAATCAGATGGGCCATTAACAGCTTTAAGCCATACAAATCGCCGGGATTTGATGGAATAATGCCCATCATGCTCCAACAGGGGATAGATATACTGGCGCCGGTGCTTACCCTCATTATGAGGGCCAGCCTGGCTCTGGGGTACATTCCGAGGGCATGGAGACTGGCCAGGGTTGTATTTATTCCTAAACCTGGGCGTCCAACAGACCAGGCAAAGTCCCTGAGGCCAATAAGTCTCATGTCCTTCTTGCTGAAAACAGTGGAAAAACTGCTCGACCGGCACATTAGGGGCGGTGTACTGGAAGCATATCCTCTACACTGCGGACAATATGCATACAGAGCAGGATTCTCAACAGAAACAGCACTGCACCAACTGGTGCTGAAACTGGAGAATACGCTGGAGAACAAGGAGGTGGCGCTGGGGGCCTTCCTAGACATAGAGGGGGCCTTTAGCAACACCTCGTTCGGATCGGTTCTGGCAGCTGCCCGGGAGCGTGGAATAGAGGAGACCTGCTGCAGGTGGATCGGTTCCATGCTCAGGGACAGGGCGGTGTTCACCTCACTCGCGGGAGGGACTCTGCTGGCGGGGGTCGCGGCGGGGTGTCCGCAGGGGAGCGTTCTGTCTCCCTTGCTCTGGTGTCTAGTCGTGGACGGCCTGCTGGGGAGGCTCTCGGGAGGGGGGTATGAGGTACAGGGCTATGCGGACGACATTGTCATCATAGTCCGAGGAAAGGTCACACAGGCAGTGTGGGAGCGTATGCAGACTGCACTGAAAGTGGTGGAAGGGTGGACGGTTGATCAAGGGCTCGGGGTGAGCCCCGAGAAAGCAACCGTCGTGCCGTTTACGAGGAGGAGGAAGTGTGAAAGCCACAGAACTCTCACTCTATACGGTAGGAGCGTTCCAATGGCCAGGGAGGTAAAATATCTTGGGGTCGTATTGGACTCTAAGCTAACCTGGAATGGTCACATTGGAAAAATACTGCGTAAGGCAGTCATGACCTTAGCCGTCACTAGGCGGCTATATGGAAAAACGTGGGGACTAAGACCTAGTATGGCCCACTGGCTGTACACAAGGGTGGTCAGACCATCGTTAACATATGCGGCACTGGTCTGGTGGCCTAAGGTGACACAATCCAGTGCCAAACAAAAACTAGGCAAGATCCAAAGGATGGCTTGCCTAGGCATCACAGGGGCCATGTCTTCAACCCCAACAGCCGCCATGGAGGTGTTGCTGGATCTACCCCCCCTACACTTCGTTATTATGGGAGAGGCCAGGCTAGGACTATACAGACTAGCCTGCAATGGTAGACTGAAGATCAACCCAGGCTTCAGGGGCCACTGCAAAATTCAGGAGATCGTGAAGGAACCCATGCTTGAAATGAGGTCAGACTTCGCGAGCCCGCGAATGTGCAGGGAAAACAACTTCACAGTGGAAATCCCTGATCGCGGGGCATGGCGGGAGGAGACACCGGGCATACCACGGGACGCGCTCGTCTGGTTCACGGACGGATCTGGCGGGGAGCGTGGGACGGGGGCAGGTGTTTACTCGGAAGGACCGAGGGTAAGTCACAGTATTTCCCTCGGAGCCCATGCAACGGTGTTTCAGGCCGAGATGTACGCCATCCTGCACTGTGTGCGGGAGAACAAGAGGAGGGGCTACACCAACAAGCGGATCCTCATAGCCACAGACAGCCAGGCAGCCCTTAAGGCACTAAGTAGCCCACGGGTAAATTCCTGGCTGGTGAGTGAGTGCCGAGACGAGACGAGCGACCTGGCTGGGCAGAATGAGGTGACCCTCATCTGGATGCCGGGTCACTCGGGGGTCAAAGGCAATGAAGAAGCTGACAGTCTCGCAAAGAGGGGGTCAGCAGAACCATTTATGGGACCAGAACCGGCTCTGGGCGTGTCAAAGAGCACTGCCAGGGGAGCCATTAAGTCCTGGGTCAGAAACCAACACAAGGTGTACTGGGCGGACTGTCCAGGGCTCAGACATGGGAAGTCAATAATTGACGGACCCAGTTCAAAGAGAGCTGTGGAGCTGCTAAACCTTAGCAGAGGACAGCTCAGAAACACAACAGGTCTCTTGACGGGACACATGGCCGTCAAGAAACACCTACATAAAATGGGGCGGTTCGAAGGGGACCTCGCATGCAGACTCTGCGGCGAGGGGGAGGAATCAGCCCAGCACATCTTGTGCGAGTGTATAGCTCTGGACCGGAAAAGACAACTGATCTACGGTCACTCTAGACCGGAGACAGAGCAATATAAAACTTCACCCTACCAATCGCTGTGCAGACTAGTTCAAGGCACAGTGATTTTGGAATGGGTGGAGTAAGACTAGGGGTATGCACAATCAACCAAGGGTTGCGGTGCTATCGGGGCGGCAAGGCCGCGGACGAGCCCTGAGGGAACAAAAAAAAAAAAAAAAGCCTGCCCAAAATTAAAAGATTAATTTATTGCTAAATTGTCTTTTGATTTCGTCGCTTGCCGTGAAGTCTATAAAGATTTCTTTTTCGACAGTTCAGAGATCTTCGGGAGTATTTTTAAATGGATCCCTAATCCAGTCGTAACTTGCTATCAAGTTAAATTCAGCGAGAAAATACTTTTTAAAATTCTTTGCCAGCATAACTAAATGGTTTTCAATAGTCACAAAAACAACTTCCACATGTTGCTCTTCAACCCTGTAAGTTTGAACACATTCATCCACATTTTTTTCTCTGCATTTCTGCTCCATAATTACAGCTTTCTACAAAACGCATTAACTTCATCACTCGTATCCAACATGTGTGGTTCGTTCCTTGGAGTTGAAGCTTCAAGGTATTTAATTTCTCAAATATGTCGACCAACTAGCCCAATTTCATCACAAATAAATAATCTCGAAACTTTTCGGATTCCGTCGGTTTTCCTCTGCTAGAAAAAAAGCGATATTCTCTCTTAATTTATAAACACGTTGCAAAAATGTCCCACGTTATAACCATCTTGCCCCGAAATAAAATATTAACCCTGAATGTACTGCACTCATATCCTTACAAAGTGAAAAAGTGCTAAAGTGGTTTTATGGGTCTCATTTTTATATAATTTACTACGGTTACCACCGTTGTTAGCACAATATTCAGACCAGGAGTTATTTCTTTGGAAGCCAGAGCTTCTCTGTGAAGCATGCAATGTGTCCAGATACACTGTGGAGATTTTTGTTTCACAAGTGCTTGTATACTGTGGAATCTTCCATTGTATGAGCATATTCCGACGGTATTTTCCACTCTATGTTTGCCTCGTTTAGAAGATAGCAAATAACATTAGTGCTGTTGCTTTTAGTTCGATTGTTTTGCAGAAGAGAAAGTCTTCTACTGCTGACATTCCATCACAAAATTGAGCGTAGGCAATTACCTGATCATCTTTATTGCTATCTGTTGCCTCATCAAGCTGAATTGGAAAAAATGTCACGCAACTAGCCGAAAAGCGGATTCTGTGAAACTTCAGCTATATCAGTTCGACGGGCAACAGTATAATAATAATATAAATAAAAACAATAACAATAATAATAATAATAAAATGGACAACAGAAATGTGTCGTGCAGTCGCGGGGTATGAAGAAACAAATCCTCTTGCTAGACGACCATTACCTAGGCTAAGATCATCTAGAAAGCTGGAAATTATATTGGAAGGTTTGAAATGAATAATTTTTCCACCGCGCCTCCTAGAGAGCAACACATTCGAGCACATGCATACACTGATGTGTGTAACAACTGCAGCAATTAAAACTTTAGGCATTAAGATTTCTGATCGAAGGTTCAATCACAGAGACTCGCGTCAAAGAGTGCCGCCGTGGGAAAAAAGACTGATAAGTATAATGGAAACACTTCGAAAAGAAATTGCACAACTGACGCAATACATTGGGGGAGTACAGACAAGAAAATTGCAGAAACGACTAGAGAAAATAATAGGCCGAGTTCGACAACAGTTAGCACAAGACCCAGTCAACCACACTGCACAAAAATGTTTGCACACCTTAAAACAGAAGCTTTCTGTATATGCAGAACGGCTGAGGATATATATATATATATATATATATATATATATATATATATATATATATATATATATATATATATATATATATATATATATAGCGAGCAAACAATAGGAACTGTGACAATACAATGTTTGAGGGCTCTGAAACGAATTTTTACCGCCAGCTTAATTCAGCTAGGAATGCAGCCAAGTATCCCAAAAAAACAAGGTTATTTTGATGAAATTTGGTAGGTATGTAGCCCTGGTAAGGGCCTTACTGTAAACAAAAATTCAGTTTTCTAGGTTTATAGCAAATTGAATTATTTAAATTAGAGGCATTTAACAAAAATTCGGTACCATAATGCACCTGGTGCATCCCGAATTTTTTTCTTTTCTAATCTCCGTATTAACTTGTGTGCTTAATCGAGAGCCACTATCTTGTCATAGTGGCTGAAACCCCAGATTTAAATATGTGAAAGTCGTCTGATAAAATTAATAGTGACTATTTTATAAACTTATATCTAATTACCACTATTAATAAGTTAGCAAGACGTACTCGTTTAGTTTCGAACCCGCTGTATAGAATCATATATTGACCTGGTGTAGAGATGATCAGGCCGACCACTATTTATAGATACCTACTGTGCAAGAACGGTAACTTGTCCATGTTAGTATGTAATTAATATTCATAAAGTCTGCTTTTATTAGATTATTACAAAACGACAAGGTAAAGTTCGGACAACAACATAATTCACATTAATTTAAGGAGAACCACACAAGGTAGACAAACAAAAAGATATAGGAAACTGGGATTGTTCGTTTAAAAGTTTAAACGCTTAGCCATTAACATTTTGACATTATAATAGCTGCGGTAAGAAAACAGCGTGCGACTTGAATCGTCCCTTTTTCCCATTTGTTTGTGGCCAGTTGTTTGTACTATTGTTACGTTTTGGACAGAGAAGCACTTAGGTTTTTGAGGCCTCATATTTTTTTGAATTTCCACAACAGTAGCATAAATTAAAATAATTTAGCAACTCGTATGCACATTTACTTAAAAATTAATTTGGTGGAACATTAAAAAAAGTCTGGATGCAACAACTACGTGGCGAATTTTCATTCAAATGATCTAAACTATATATATATATATATATATATATATATATATATATATATATATATATATATATATATATATATATATATATATATATATTGGAATATTGCACTACACTGTAATCACTTTTAAATATACACTGTATTTGTTTGCTGTACGTTTGTGATTTCTTGTTGGTTTGCGTGGACTGCGGTTTCGAACCGTCCCGGTTTATCATCAGCACAGTACTGACTGTTATCGCTCCTGTGTGGATACGTCTGAGATTGTACGTGGCGCTTGCGCCGTGAGCTTCTATTGGTCGGTTTACTGTTCTCTGATTGGTTGTGCCTTCGGATTGTGTCGTGTGTATCGGTCTCCTGTCTTGATCACTGTTGTTTGATAATTTGTCTATTTGTATGGCCTTTATTAAGTTTCGTTTAAATGTTTGTACTTGGATTTGTTCTGACATTAATTGTTTCTTATTGTTTGTTTGTTAAATGTAGTATTGTTCCCAGATTTCCATTTTTTTGTGGTCTTTAACATGTTTCATTAGTTGTAATTGGGTGATGTCTGGTTTTTGGTGTTTTGGTTTGTGAATGTGTGTAGCTACGTTTGATTTGTAGCTAGGTGTGTGGATTTTATCTAATGCTGTTATATGTTCCTTAAATCTTGTCTCTATTGATTTTTTTGTCATTCCCATATATTTTTTATTGCATGTGTTACATTCTATTTGATATATTCCGTTTAATTCATGTGGGTTGTGTTCTTGTTTTCTATTTATTTTGTTTATTATTTTTGTTATTGGTTTTGTAGCTCATTTTTAAGTCATATTGTTTGAGTGTCTGTGTTACTTTTTGATGTGGTGGTTATAAGTGAACGTTGTGTATTTTGTGTTTGTTTCTGCTGTTTTGTTTTCGGTTTTGTTGATTTGTTTGTCTTTGATTTGTTTTACTAGCTTTTCTATTGTTTTCTTGTTGTATCCATTTCTTTCTGCTGTTTGTATTATGATGTTGTACTCCTTTTCTCGTTCGTCGTTATGGAGTGGTACATTAGGCATTCTGTTTATTTAGTATCTGTATGCGGCCATTTTGTGTGTGTGTGTGTGGGTGTAGTGAGTGTTTAGGTATAGTGATGTCTGTTTGTGTAGGTTTCCTGTATATTTTGTATTCAATCTGGTTTTCTTTTCTGATTAGTGTTAAGTCTAGGAAGTTTATGGTGTTGTTTGATTCTTTTTCTATTGTAAATTTTATGTTTTTGTTGATATGGTTTATTTTTTCGAGGATATTGTCTATGTTGGTTTTTTGATTGTCGTATATTATTAATATATCATCGACGTATCTTATCCATTTGATGTTTGGGTTTGTCTCTTTTATGATGGTGTTGATTTTATCTTCTAACTGTTGTATGTATATTTCTGCCGTGATGCTTGATAGTGGAGATCCCATTGGTAGTACGTCTTCTTGGATGTAGTATTCTCCGTTGAACTCAAAGTAATTTTGTTTTAATATGATGTTTAATATTTCGCTGATTTGTTGTTTTTTGTTGTTATTTTGTATTTTGCTTTCGATTATATTTGTAGTTTCGTTAATTGGTATATTGGTGTACATATTTATTATATCAAATGAGGCAAGTCTTGTGTTTTTGTTTATGTTAATGTTTTCTAGTTTATGCACTAGTTCTATGGAGTTTTTTTATGTTGAATTTGTTAAATTTTAAATCAAATTCACAAATATACCAACAAAAACGGGGCAAGCAAATAGATATTTATAAACAATTGTGTACATAAGCATATGTATAGTAATAGGACCTATTGAAGTGCAGTGAAATCAAAGCTCCAAAACACAGAACAGACTGTATGTATACGACAAAAAACAAACTATTAACAAGTGCGTATAAAAACAGTGTAGCGTGAAATTGAAAATAAAAAAGACGGAACAGACTATGTATAATAGGCTTAAGGAGTGGTTGCATAACAGTTTTTAGTAGTAGCACATTAATATGTATTGATATAGATGTAGGTTAGGTAACAAGAATAAAACGTCATGATCTTTATGTAATAGGTTAAGGTTTTGACAGAAATATATCTGGAATGGGAATGAGAAAATACTATTAGGTAACCGAGACAATGCATGTGCATTGTTTCGGTTTGTAATGTTACAAACAAGAGGAGAAAAAATTTGAAAATTAGTCAGGGAGCAGGCAAGAGAAAAATTTTAACAGGAACGGTGGTTGTTGTGGATAAATAATAACAAGAAGGTCTTTTTGACGAGAATTGAGAGAAGCAGCAATTGGGAACTTTCTTGACAAAATTTGATAAAAAAACAGTTCGAATTTCAAGTGTAATATAAATAGTAAAAGTTGGACAGCCAAGGGTCTAGAGCAATATAAAAACAGTGAGTTTTCACAAAGCCAAATATAAAATACTTACGTTTTCAAGTAAAGAAATAACTTGGTAGTAGATAAAAAGCAGTAAAACCACATTCAGGTGGATAGATCAATATAAAGCCATTTTCTTCAAAATATGCAAACAACAAATCAGTAAACTCAACCTCAATATTTTATTGCAATAATAGTTGAAAAAAACACTAGTAGGGGAGCGATCATCCAGCTCCACATAAATTACAAGGTTCAGCGGGGTATACAACACATACTACACCAAGTTAGTCAAGAGGAGCGCATAGTATTAAGTATCCTAAAGATATACTTGAATATCAAAGTATTGCAATACTGTCCATATAAAAAAGTTTATTGATCCATAAGTCTAAATTAGTAAATTGAATAGTAAAATTTTGAATAAGATATTGGACAAAATACTGACGAGTCATAAATTAAGCTTTCATTAATTACTATAGCATAAAATTTTAATTAGATTGTAGGAATACTTCTTGTGACATTTGTTACGTGTAAAATTCACCTTAAGCATATTAACATCATTAATTACACGTAGCAGGCAAAATAAACAAAAACACCCCATATAATTATTCGGTTTCATATTGTTATTGGTTTAGGGACAGCTGTGAACGAACATCTTTAATTTGTTATCTACATTCATTCAGTTTCAATTTCTAGAAGTCGAGATTTACCACCGAAACAGTCGACAACGGCAGAGTACACTGTCTTGTGAAGGCATGGTTGCCAGCACGTCATTAATTTATTGTCTGTCTAACTTTAGCTGGTTGGAAATTACTGAATTATGTGTTAATGTAGTGAGATAAATTCTTCCATGCAGAACTGTGGTTACAACGGTCTCTATAAGCTGTGGAAGAAGTTTATTATCGAGATTAATATTGGAAGTTAGGTGTGTTACATATGTCGAGGTCTTGCGGTCGAAGCCCGAATTTCCCCATTCGTGTAAATGTCGCAACTCTGCGGTATTAAGTTATTCGTTGCCAGAGTTTGATATTTTTGATGGAAGAACGGGACACCATTTCTTGTCGTCTTTTTTTTTGTTGACCGATAGCGAATCAGCAAGATTAGCTATGACCTGGGAGAGAAAACATTTTTGAGAAAAAAGGTTGGTTTTGAAAACGGTGGAAGAAGCAATTTAATTTGAGTGTGTGGCAAGATTTCAGCTAGAAAAAAGAAACAGGCAAGTGGGCCATTCATCCTAGTTTGGAGATTAATTTCTAGGCTGTAAAACGATTATAGTATTCTGGAGGTTTGGGAAGTTGAAGCGAATTAGTCGCATAGTACTTGAATACTATAATATTCCCGTGGTGGAGAGTAAATGTCACATACGTAAAGCCGAAAAAGCAAGTGGCTTTGTGGCTTGTTTTCAATCAGAACCGGCTTGTCTAACTGTGGTCAACAAAACACCTCGACATAACATAGAAACCCTCAGGATTTGGAGGTAATACCCAACTCGTAGTTTTTTTATGTGTAACTAAGGCGTGTTTTCTCTTTCTATTTGTTACAGGGTTTTGGTTTTGGCTTTTGGTTTTAGCCTTTGGTTTTAGTTCTAGTTTCAGTTTTTGTCTTGCTTTAATTGATTTTATAGTGCCTAATCGACAAGCAATAGGCCTACATATTGTCTTAAACTAACGAGTGGTCAATGGGAGAATAAGAATATTGGTATGGTACCATTTTGTGGCGCAAATTCAATTATAAGTCATTCCCAGCAACATCAGATTGCCGAGGACATTTCGTTGTTGAGTAGAGGAAGTACAGGTGGCCGGAAGGTACCGACACAGTGGACAGTAGATATTTTGTTAGCGAAAAATCGACCAGAGAAGGTTCACTGGAGATCAGACCTTACAGGTAGTAGTCTTTAAGTTGTATTGTTAATAAAGAACTCAATTTGTTTGTTTGGACTTTTAAATCCAGTATTAAGCTGTGACTCTACTTATGGTGGTCAAGTTTTGGAATTCAAAGATAAAGTTTTAACGATAACACAATAGGATAAGATACCCAGCTTTTTATTTGAACCCTACACGTCAGCTGATGATTTATATTCACATTATCATTAATATAATTGCTTTGAGTTTGATAAAGTACTATCATTATTTAGGCTACCATTTGATACACCTTTTCATATTTTAACATCTTTGTAAGCTGATCGTGATCACGAAAGGACACAAATTTCCATTTGATTTAGCTTAGTTACTTTTATTGTTGCGTTTGAATTACTTGACTTGTCATTGCTTACCATACGAACGTTAGTAGCTTAAAGCTATTTGTTTAGCAGTAAATTATTGAGATATAGCAAGCGAGTCATTTTGCGGACTCTGTTATTCATTTAACATACATGCTAGCAATTTATAGGTTATATATGTGTATATATAATACTGTTTTTGATCTGTCTGACCACTTGTAGGCATCATCTGGATTTTATAATAAACTAGAATTTTATTTTATATATATATTTGTGTGTCGTTTGTTCTGCACTCACCTCTCACTCCCGTATTAGTAACGTTAGGTGCTGTTTAGTGTTTGTCAGCTTCTACGTAAGCCTTTAAGATATTCCAACTGTAAGATTTCGTTCCCACATTTGTACATTCCGACGTATAAGCCTGCGATTTTAGGTGCAGCTGCCAGGGAGGTCCAAGGAGTTCTTGGTTGTGTTGGATTCTTGGTAAGCTGGATTTCGTAATTAACATCTCTTATAAATATCCGGAACTAGGTGTAAAACAATCAAGTGGCGCCCTCATAGAGTAACACCTTATAAAGAACCCTGCCCATCTTCACTGTATAAAAGCTAGGGGCCACCTAGATTTCCGGTAACGTTGACCTTTCTATCGATCGTCGTATGTAGGTTGTTTGACTTTCAAACGTGGTAAAGGTTTTTAGGAACAGGGATTCCTAGGATCGATTTAAAGAGATAGTGGGCGGTCACATATTTGGCGCCCAACGTGGGGCTCGATTCAGCTCAAAAAGGGCTTATTTTTTGGGTTTTTAGAGATTTTGGAAGCCGTAGTATTGGACTTGAACTTTTGTGTAGTTGTGAGAGTAGGGCTTTGGGGAGTAAAGTCGTTTGGTTTTGGCGTATTGATCTTGCCGATGTATGGTGTTGTTAGCTTTCTCAACTAATCGGGTGTGAGAGTGCAGACTGCATTTATTTTTTTTATTTTTTTTTACTGTATTGTTAGGTAGTTATCTTGATTCCAGTGTGGGTTTATTTTTTTTTCAATCATGGCTCGTCGTATGGATGTATATAGACTGGACAAAGAAGAGCTCGTATATGAATTAACGGTACGTGGCATAGCTACTGGCACGGTGGAAGATATGCGCGGTCGTTTAACCTTAGCGCGCCAAATGGAAAAGTCTGGCGATAGTCTACATTATCCTAAGTATCCATTTACGTTTGAGGAAGATCTTGGTGTTGTGCAGGGAAAACTGGAAGGCGTGTTGGCTGTCTTAGAAGAATTTCAAGGAGATAGCAAGGACAAGCAGTTTCTAAAATTGCAGACAAAGTTGGCTCACATATTGGGAAGGATAGATAATATGGAGTCTGCGGATGAAGAAAAGAAGAAGACTCGAGGTGAATTACTTGCTCGTACGTTATCGATGATTGACCAGCTCAACACCAAAGCGTCAAAAGTCGGGAGTGAAACACAACCTACTCCTTTAGGTTTGCAAGTAATGGAAGCATCTTTAGGGAATCAGTTGAAGTTCGAAACCCCTCAGTCGTGTTCTTCACCCATGATGTCTGCTGCGCAGTCGCTTAACGCGTCGTTGATTAAGCCGGTGCTCCCTCACAAGTGGAACTTGAGGTTTGGTGGAGACAGAAGAGGACTGTCTGTGACTGCTTTCTTCGAACGTGTCGAGGAAATGAGAAAGGCCAGAAATGTCAGTAAGGAGATCCTATTGGAGTCAGGAATAGATTTATTCGAGGGTAGAGCATATGAATTTTATCAGGATGCTAGGAGTGAAGTGTCCCAGTGGGATGAACTTGTAGGAAGATTCAAGGAAGAATATCAACCCGTTTTTTTATAGCGAGAAGCTTCTGGATGAGATAAAGAAGAGAAAACAAGGAGCAGATGAGACCATAGGAACTTATTTGGCTATTATGTCGAAATACTTTCAAAGATTGCAATGTCAAGTCTCGGAGGAAACGAGGTTGAGTCTCCTAATGCGCAACTTAGCACCGATGTATCGTAGCCAACTGGGTGCTATGGAAATAAATTCAATCGCCCAGCTGCGTACTTTGTGCAAGAGGATAGAACAACGATCCCAGGCTGGTGAGTTTGCACATCCGCCAAAAAAAGAGCAGATTTTGGAGCCTGATTTGGCATACGTGGGTTTGGAAGAGAAGACCGAGAGACTGCAAGTATCGTCTAACCAGGGTGGGCGTAGCCAGACGAGGCATAGTCCCGTCGTCTGTTTCAACTGTAGGAAGCCAGGCCACATAGCAGCAGGTTGTACCGAGAGAAATAGACTCATCTGCCACAAGTGCAATAGGGAAGGCCACATTGCTCGTAATTGTCCCAGAGGTTTTTCGGGAAACGGAGTGCAGCGCTCTTAGAGAGTCGAGCTGATAGTGCTGCCGTTAAGTACTCGGCTACTGTCAAACCTGTTTTAGATTTCATCATTGACCATGCACAGAACGATGAAAGGCCTCACCTTAGAGTGGACATATTAGGGATTACCTTGCTTGGACTCCTAGATTCCGGGGCGTCGAGAACAATTTTAGGTGGATCAGGTTGGGACCGTATCGCGAAGTTGCGAATACCCCTGGACGAATCGAAGAAGACATCATGCACAGTCGCTAATGGAGAGAAATGTGAAAGTATTGGTACGTGTGAATTACCAATGAAGGTTCGTGAGCGTCTAAAGTTTATAGAGGTGATGGTTGTCCCTGAACTACCACATGTTTTGATTTTGGGAGCAGACTTTTGGATAAGGATGGGGATTGTTCCTGATCTGAGGCATAACGAGTGGCAATTTTCTAACTGTCCTGAAGTAAGCACAGTAGATATAGCTGATCAGTCAGTCTTGGAAGTTGGACAGAAGAAGCAGTTGGAGGAGTTAATCAACAAGAAGAAGACTTTGCTCGGAAATAGTTTGGGTTGTACAAATATGACGGAACATGTGATCAAGACTAATGCACCACCGATTAAGCAGAGATACTATAGGGTATCCCCAGTGCTTCAGAAATACATCGATGAAGAATTAGAAGATATGTTGAAGAACGAGGTCATAGAACCTAGCAGTAGTCCGTGGGCGTCGCCAATAGTTCTTGTAAAGAAGAAGGATGGTTGTTATAGGTTCTGTGTCGACTACAGGAAGCTTAATGCAGTGACCGAACGTGATGGCTATCCATTGCCAATGGTTACAGACACGTTAGACAAGCTTCGAGATGCGAAGTATCTTTCTAGTTTGGATCTGAAGAGTGCATTTTTCCAAGTCCCTGTTGCCGAGTCTTCAAGACCGTATACTGCGTTTACCGTCCCCAATAGAGGACTATTTCAGTTTAAAAGGATGCCATTTGGCCTGCATAATTCTCCTGCAACATGGCAGCGTTTGATCGATCGTGTGTTAGGATCGGACCTGGAACCTTACGTGTTTGTATATTTAGACGATGTAGTGATCACGACTCCAAGTTTTGAAAAGCACCTCGAAGTGTTAGAGGAAGTGTTTGAACGCCTGAGAAGAGCCAATCTAACCGTCAATTGGGAGAAAAGTCAGTTTTGTAAGCCCGAGATGAAGTACTTGGGTTACGTGGTGGATAGAGAAGGGTTAAGAGTGGACCCTGATAAGGTCAGAGCAATGATCGAGCTACCTACTCCGACCAATGTGAGGGAAGTGAGACGTGTACTAGGTATGCTGTCCTGGTATAGAAGATTTTGTCCTGATTTTTCTACTGTGGTCGCACCAATCACAGGGTTGCTGAAGAAAAGTACTAAGTTTTGTTGGACTCCTGAGTGTGATAGATCTTTCAGGAAGATTAAGGAGTTGTTGATATCTGCACCTGTTCTGAGTTGTCCAGATTATTCTTTACCGTTTGTTGTACACACAGATGCATCGGGCTATGGTATTGGTGCGATGTTATCTCAGACGCATCCAGATGGTGATCGTGTGATTTGTTACTTGAGTCGTTCTCTGTCACGCCAAGAACGTAATTATTCCACGACAGAACGAGAGTGTTTAGCGGTTCTGTGGGGAATAGAAAAACTGCGTCCTTACATCGAGGGAGTAAAGTTTACTGTCATCACCGATCATTATAGCTTGAAATGGTTACATAGCCTCAAGGATCCATCAGGAAGACTTGCAAGATGGGCTGTACGCTTGCAGCAGTATGATTTTGAGATTGTTCATAGGAAAGGCAAAGACCACGTAGTACCGGATGTACTGAGCAGATCTGTACCAGTGTTAGACGTCCTGAACAGTGTGGAGACAGAGACGAAGACTACAGACAAGTGGTATTTGAAGATGATAGAGCGGGTACAAACTACACCTCTGAAGTTTGGGAATTGGAGATTGTCAGGTGACAAGTTGTATAAGTACGTGAGGCAAGATTATCCAGCACTTACGCCTAAGCAAGATGTTTGGAAGATTGTCGTTCCTAAAGACCAGCGACGAAGACTCTTGTCAGAAGCTCACGATCCAGCTACATCGGGTCATATGGGAGTCTATAAAACCTACTCAAGGTTAACTGATAGATATTATTGGCCGAAGATGCGACAGAACGTTGCGAACTATGTCCGCAAGTGTACCATATGTGCTGCGCACAAGGTGGATCAACGAGGTCCCAAGGACATGATGGTGTCGCATGCTAAACCGTCGAGGCCGTGGGAGATGATATCAGTGGATTTAGTGGGTCCTTTACCACGTTCATCGAAAGCCAATAGTTTTATCCTGGTTGTCACAGATTATTTGAGCAAGTTTGTGTTAACCTTCGCTTTGAGGAAGTCCATCACCGACACGATTATTAGAAGTCTGGAAGAAGGTGTATTTCTGTTATTTGGCGTACCGAAGATGATAATGTGTGATAATGGTCCCCAATTTAAAAGTTCAGCTTTCAAAAGGTTTGCCGAGAAATACCAGTGCAATTTGAAGTTTAGCGCGAATTACCATCCGCGCGCAAACCCTACCGAGCGAACTAATCGTACAATCAAGACCATGTTGGCAATGTATGTGAATGATAACCACAAGAAGTGGGATGCTGGGCTACAACAGGTGACTTGTGCTGTGAGAACATCTCGACATGAGACGACTAGATTGTCACCGTATTATGTCAATTTTGGGCGATGTATGGCATTGTCAGGAGCGGACTACCAGAATCAGATTGATTTGGACGGCGAGGATGAAGATGTGTTGGTTGACAAGAGCAGGAACATCGTGTTCAAGGAGGTGTACAGGGACGTGAAACAGAGACTGGAGAAGGCTACTAAGAAGGCTGTAGCGAGGTATAACATCCGCAGACGTTATGAAGAGTATGAGGTGGATCAACCTGTGATGAGGAGGAATTACGTGTTGTCAGATGCAACGAAGAACTTTGCTAGTAAGTTAGCTCCAAGATACATAGGACCGTTTTATGTTAGTAAGAAGGTGTCTCCATGGACGTATGAACTTAGAGACAAAGCTGGCCAGAATAGTGGAGTTTGGCACGTGAAGGACCTGAAGCTTGTTCCTTCTGATTAGGCTTAACCTTACGGTTAATCCTCTTGAAGTAAGGGGGGGATTGTTACGTGTAAAATTCACCTTAAGCATATTAACATCATTAATTACACGTAGCAGGCAAAATAAACAAAAACACCCCATATAATTATTCGGTTTCATATTGTTATTGGTTTAGGGACAGCTGTGAACGAACATCTTTAATTTGTTATCTACATTCATTCAGTTTCAATTTCTAGAAGTCGAGATTTACCACCGAAACAGTCGACAACGGCAGAGTACACTGTCTTGTGAAGGCATGGTTGCCAGCACGTCATTAATTTATTGTCTGTCTAACTTTAGCTGGTTGGAAATTACTGAATTATGTGTTAATGTAGTGAGATAAATTCTTCCATGCAGAACTGTGGTTACAACGGTCTCTATAAGCTGTGGAAGAAGTTTATTATCGAGATTAATATTGGAAGTTAGGTGTGTTACATATGTCGAGGTCTTGCGGTCGAAGCCCGAATTTCCCCATTCGTGTAAATGTCGCAACTCTGCGGTATTAAGTTATTCGTTGCCAGAGTTTGATATTTTTGATGGAAGAACGGGACACCATTTCTTGTCGTCTTTTTTTTTGTTGACCGATAGCGAATCAGCAAGATTAGCTATGACCTGGGAGAGAAAACATTTTTGAGAAAAAAGGTTGGTTTTGAAAACGGTGGAAGAAGCAATTTAATTTGAGTGTGTGGCAAGATTTCAGCTAGAAAAAAGAAACAGGCAAGTGGGCCATTCATCCTAGTTTGGAGATTAATTTCTAGGCTGTAAAACGATTATAGTATTCTGGAGGTTTGGGAAGTTGAAGCGAATTAGTCGCATAGTACTTGAATACTATAATATTCCCGTGGTGGAGAGTAAATGTCACATACGTAAAGCCGAAAAAGCAAGTGGCTTTGTGGCTTGTTTTCAATCAGAACCGGCTTGTCTAACTGTGGTCAACAAAACACCTCGACATAACATAGAAACCCTCAGGATTTGGAGGTAATACCCAACTCGTAGTTTTTTTATGTGTAACTAAGGCGTGTTTTCTCTTTCTATTTGTTACAGGGTTTTGGTTTTGGCTTTTGGTTTTAGCCTTTGGTTTTAGTTCTAGTTTCAGTTTTTGTCTTGCTTTAATTGATTTTATAGTGCCTAATCGACAAGCAATAGGCCTACATATTGTCTTAAACTAACGAGTGGTCAATGGGAGAATAAGAATATTGGTATGGTACCATTTTGTGGCGCAAATTCAATTATAAGTCATTCCCAGCAACATCAGATTGCCGAGGACATTTCGTTGTTGAGTAGAGGAAGTACAGGTGGCCGGAAGGTACCGACACAGTGGACAGTAGATATTTTGTTAGCGAAAAATCGACCAGAGAAGGTTCACTGGAGATCAGACCTTACAGGTAGTAGTCTTTAAGTTGTATTGTTAATAAAGAACTCAATTTGTTTGTTTGGACTTTTAAATCCAGTATTAAGCTGTGACTCTACTTATGGTGGTCAAGTTTTGGAATTCAAAGATAAAGTTTTAACGATAACACAATAGGATAAGATACCCAGCTTTTTATTTGAACCCTACACGTCAGCTGATGATTTATATTCACATTATCATTAATATAATTGCTTTGAGTTTGATAAAGTACTATCATTATTTAGGCTACCATTTGATACACCTTTTCATATTTTAACATCTTTGTAAGCTGATCGTGATCACGAAAGGACACAAATTTCCATTTGATTTAGCTTAGTTACTTTTATTGTTGCGTTTGAATTACTTGACTTGTCATTGCTTACCATACGAACGTTAGTAGCTTAAAGCTATTTGTTTAGCAGTAAATTATTGAGATATAGCAAGCGAGTCATTTTGCGGACTCTGTTATTCATTTAACATACATGCTAGCAATTTATAGGTTATATATGTGTATATATAATACTGTTTTTGATCTGTCTGACCACTTGTAGGCATCATCTGGATTTTATAATAAACTAGAATTTTATTTTATATATATATTTGTGTGTCGTTTGTTCTGCACTCACCTCTCACTCCCGTATTAGTAACGTTAGGTGCTGTTTAGTGTTTGTCAGCTTCTACGTAAGCCTTTAAGATATTCCAACTGTAAGATTTCGTTCCCACATTTGTACATTCCGACGTATAAGCCTGCGATTTTAGGTGCAGCTGCCAGGGAGGTCCAAGGAGTTCTTGGTTGTGTTGGATTCTTGGTAAGCTGGATTTCGTAATTAACATCTCTTATAAATATCCGGAACTAGGTGTAAAACAATCAAGTGGCGCCCTCATAGAGTAACACCTTATAAAGAACCCTGCCCATCTTCACTGTATAAAAGCTAGGGGCCACCTAGATTTCCGGTAACGTTGACCTTTCTATCGATCGTCGTATGTAGGTTGTTTGACTTTCAAACGTGGTAAAGGTTTTTAGGAACAGGGATTCCTAGGATCGATTTAAAGAGATAGTGGGCGGTCACACATTTGTAAAATATAATAAGGTTATGTTATTGTTCACCAGTGGAAAAAAAGGAAAATCATTGTGTACCTATTTTCGTCTGTAGATCTGTGAGAATACTCAAATAAAAGAAATCAAATTATTTAAAATTTCACTCATTTAAAATTAATAATAATAATAATAAAAGATTTCTAATAAAACAAACGAAAAAGACAGCACTTCAAACTCTATAATAATACTTTGGGATAAGAGCAAGCCGAAGCATAAATAACATAAAAAAGAAATAAATAAGGTTAGAGAGTACTCACTTATATATATATATATATATATATATATATATATATATATATATATATATATATATATATATATATATATATATGTATATATATATATATATATATATATATATATATATATATATATATATATATATATATATATATATGAAAAACAGAGATATAATAGTCTATACGTCTATATTTAGTATTGAACGGTTTCACCAAATAAGGGCAGCAACAGTTCATAAATTGCCTTATGTATTTGAATTGGTTTTGAATTACAGTAGGCTTGTGTTTTTACTTTAACATAAATATATACTACAATCCAACCCTGTCCTCGGTGGATAATTTAGTAATTTTCCGGCCCATCATTGTTTATCGATCTCCTGCGGTTCGCAAGATGTAATCGGCGTTAATCGGTCAGAGTGGCTCGCACCTCCCCCGCGGTGCATCCGCTCTCACTGTACACTCGCCCATGCCGGGCCCATTTAGATGGGATATTATACCAAAGAATGAGCATTTTTATTAAAGATCGAGATAACAGACCACTAGGCTACTACCACTGAACAAACGGCAGCCAAATGGGACATTATGCTAGTATTATTATGTCTAGGAATGTAAAGAAAACCTTAAGTAAGATGCAAGTTATGTAAATATAAAAAATCTCTGGGCGCAGCAGGTGCGTTATGGTAGTGAATTTTCATTAAAATGTTTTTATTGAAAAAATGTGTGTTTACTTTTTAAGAAAGCAGGCATCAATTTTGGTTACCAGTAAAAACAATGTGCCATGTTTCATAAAAATAACTTTATTGTGTGAAAATGTACAACAATTTCCAAAAGTAAACTTAAAGTGTTCCCGGAAAAACTCGTTTCTTGGTCAACCTTATAGGTTAATAGCAAATTGGGCTATTCAAATATGAAGCATTTGATCAAAATTCGCTACCATAACGCACTTGCTGCATCCAGAATTTATTTTTTTACAAACATGCATTATGTTTCGATGGAAAATGCAATACCATAAGGCGTGTTTGATCAAAAAAAAAAAAGAAAATTTGTAGCACCACCGACTTATGGGCCATCCTGTGATTGTAGAAATTTTTTTAAGATGTAGCTCAAGACACCCTATAATTAATATATACAATTATTTTTTTCATATCTTGCATATTAACGGATATATTGAGCTTTATTGATTTTTTACGAAAATTCGACAAAAATTATATGCCATTAAACGATACACTCTATAGCTAAGACTACTGCCAAGCATCAGAGAAAGGGTCTATTTCAAATGAATTTTCTGGAAACATTTTAGTGAAATGAAGGACAATGACGGTTGAAACTAAGACTTCAGGGTTTGTAAAACACCCTTCTTGAGACATTTTATTTCCATAGCCCATATTAGATTCAAGTTATTTGCCTAAATATTGCCGATTTTGACGGTTTAAATCGAGACTTCGACGTTTTAAGGAAAACCCCAATTTATTTGTCTTTAAATGCCTATCACTTTTTTATATTTTAGCCTACAGAGCTAAATTTTGGTACGTAACTTACCTATACCCGCGTACCAAATTTGGTTGCCCTTACTGTGTTAATTCCTCAGATATATATTTTTTTTTCGAAAGAAAACACAAAATGTTCCGGGAAAACTTTGTCAGATTTTCCTGGCTAACTAACTTATCCAAGCAATTTTCAAAAGCAATTTATTCACCAAATTTAATCAAAATCGGCCCATTATTTTTTGAGTTATCGGTGTGATATATATATATATATATATATATATATATATATATATATATATATATATATATATATATATATATATATATATATATATATATATATATATATAAACATATAAAAATCAAAACTGACCCCGGATATGTGTTCCGGGGGGCCTAATTAGCGCTTATTAGAAGAAATTTTTTCAAAATTTAAAAGTCGGGATCTCCTCATTAGTTAATTTTTTTAAAGAAAATTCACTAAAAAGGCTAAACGAAGCAGGTGCGTTATGGAAGTGAATTATCATAAAAATGTTTTTAATAACAAATATGTATTTTTTAAGAAAGCAAATTTGGTTACCAGTATAACCTACACAGTAATAGAAACAATGTACCATATTTCATCAAAATGACTTCATTGTTTGAAAATGTACAAAAAAAATTGGGAAATAAGCTTAAAATGCTCCCGAAAAAACTGGCTTCCTAGCCAACGGACTTTAAGTTAATAGCAAATTGAGTTATTGAAATTTAGGGCATTTAATAAAAATTCTCTACCAAAACGCACTTGCGTCCCGAATTTCTTTTCTCACAGACATGTATTATATTTCAATGAAAAATGCAACAATGCATAAGAGGTGTTCGATTTTAAAAAATGTTGTATCACCAACGACTTATACACTGCGCTGTGATTGTAAAATTTTATAAGATGCAGCTCAAGACAACCTATAATTAACGTATACAATTTTTTCTCGTGTCTTGTATAGTAAGAATTACAGACTATTACACCATATACCCAACTAAAACTACAGCCGAAGCATTAGAGGAAGGATTTTTTTTATATGTCAACAACACACCACGAGGGCTTACAGCCTAAATACTATCGTACCGTGGGTGTCGACAAGGAGGAATCAGGCAACTTGTTAATTCTGTACTTGAAGGTTTGGCGGTTCGGAGGAGCAGGAAAAACATGTACCGGCAAGGAATTCCACGACTTGGAAGTCCTCGGGACAAATAAGCGTGCATAACAAGATGTTCTATGTCTGGTGACCTGGGCAGTTAAAGGGTGCATTCGCACTGTTCCCCTGGTAGATCTGTTGGGGGCAGCAGGTGGAGGAACATCGAAAAAAAGCTCCTCTGAGCAGTGCCTGTGCAGATATATATAAAAGAGAGAGAGGTAGCCAACGGCACGTCGGTGAGCAAGGGATGGCAACCTTTGGGTGAGGGTAGAGTCACCGATGAGACGCATAGCTCTCTTCTGAGTGGAGTCCGAGATAGCGAGTGTAGAAGCGGCAGCGGCACCCCAGATGTGGGAGTAGTATTCGAGGTTTGGCCTTATTTGTAAAGTATATAAGGTATAGAAATTAGCTGGTGAAAATTATTTGCGAGCCCGGACGAGGAAACCTAATTTCTTAGCAGCCGCTTCTGCAATTGATGTGGTATGTTGGTGCCAATTGAGATTTCGACCCACAGAAATGCCAACAAGTGAAAATGACTCATTACCTTAAATAACTTGGTTGTTCATTGTGATGGGTCTAGGGATGGTGTATCTCTTATGAAATAGAAAGCAAGACTGAGATTTGGTGGAGTTGAATTTTACAAGATTTCTAATTCCCCAGTCTAATATTTTTGGAGCTCCACAGAGACAGAACCCTCCATGAGTCTGCGATCCTCATCTAATCGGGCTAAACAGACAGATATATTTCAAATTAATTTTTGGCAAGAATTTTTGGTAAAATTCACTAAAGTCTGGACGCAGCAAGTACGTTATGGTAACGAATTTTCATAGAACTGTTTTTAATGTTAAATATGTTTGACATGAAAATTAGTAGATAGTGTAACCTTTATAGTAGACACAATGTACCGTATTTCATCAAACTAACTTTGTGTTTGAAAAAGTCGATTTATAATTTTCCAAAAAAAAACTAGATCCTATTTTATAATTAACCTGGACTATGTCGCAAGTAAAATCACAACACATTGTTATCTGTGAAAATCGACGACACATGATCTTGTTTAAAAAAAAGTACCCCCCATTACTTTTGAAAATGAGAGTAGGTGATTTCGTATTCAATTAATACCGGTAAATTTGTAAGATCATTTTTTTTCAAAAACGGTTAGTTTAATCGGGATGCAACACGAGGACATTTTTTAAGGAATTTGTGATTTTCTTCAATCGTGTAATGTACGATTTGAAAGAAAAGTTAAAACAAAAAAGTTATGAGTCATTATCTATTGGTCAAGGGCACTTTCAGCCTTTATATTCAAGATCTTTAGCCCAATTAAATGAGGATTGCAGACTCATGGAGGGTTCTGTCTCCGTAGACCTCCTTTAAACTGTATCCAATTAATGCAGCAGTTCCTCAAGGTTCAGCTTTAGCCCTTACTTTGTTTCTTCTCCACATCAATGACCTCCTCTCTAGCACATCCAACCAAGTTCACAGTTACGCGGACGACAGCACCCTCCACCCAAATATACAATATTCTAAGCCAGTCTCTTTATCCCAATTAGATGAGGATCGCAGACTCATGAAGGGTTCTGTCTCTGTGGATCTCTATAAAAAATTAGACTGCGGAAGTAGGAATCTTGTACAATTCAACCCCACCAAATCACAGTCTTGGTTTCTTTCTCATAAGAGATACACCAGCCCTACACCCATCACAATAAACAACCAAGTTATTCAAAGTAATGTGTCCTTATCACTTGTTGGCATTTCTGTGGATCGAAATCTTAATTGGCACCAACATGTCATATCAATTGCAGAAGTGGCTGCCAAGAAATTAGGTTTCCTCTTCCGGGCTCGCAAATACTTTTTACCAGCTAATTTCTATACCTTATACACTTCACAAATAAGACCAAACCTCGAATACTGCTCCCACATCTGGGGTGCCGCTGCCGCATCTACACTGGCTATCCTGGACTCCATTCAGAAGAGAGCTATACGTCTTATCGGTGACCCTACTATCACCCAAAGTCTTCCATCCCTTGCCCACCGACCTGCCGTTGGCGACCTCTCTCTCTCTTTTATGGATATCTGCACAGGCACTGCTCAGAGGAGCTTTCTTCCATAGTTCCTCCACCTTTCCTTCTCCCCGAACCTCCAAACCTCCAAGTCCAGAATTAACAAGTTGGTCTTTCCTCCTTGTCGACACCGACGGTAGGATAGTATTTAGGCTGTAAGCCCTCGTGTTGTGTTGGTGAAATAAAAAAATTAAATAAATCTAAGGGATCGACATCAAATATGCAACATAAATACAGTAAGTACAATTTGGAAAACCCAATTCATCACAATACAGTTCTTGGATCTGACGGTCGTTTCGCTAACAAAGTTAGCGTCATGATCGGGATGAATAAACTTAGTTTATGACGTTAACTTTAGATCTAAAAACTGTATTGTGGTGAATTGGGTTCTCCAAATTGTACTTATCAGTGCTCAATACAGGTATATAAATATATATATATATATATATATATATATATATATATATATATATATATATATATATATATATATATATACATAAAACATTTTATGGTGACTAGGGGGTCTAGTTGGCCCAAAGTTGAAGATTTTTTAAGTTGTTAAGTGATAACATCTCTATAAAAAAAGTCGCTAAAGATGATGAAATATCGAACTTTAACATTGTGCGAATTGGTCAGGTAAACACATTTTTTAGATGAAGCTAAAAGACCCAGATATAATCTAAACATTAGAGTATCACTCTTACGTCACAGTCTGCATTCAATTGACAAACAGTAATTATTAGTTTACTAATTATCAACTTCCAAAAGCGGAAGTATAATATAATCAACACTGGCTTGCTAATACATCTAGATTGTCATCCAAACAATGCGTAGGCTTGAACATAACAAAACGAAACAAAACGTTTTTCTGTCTACGATATTGTACCAGCAAAGTAAGGTTGTAAACTAATTTTATATTAGTATATTAATTGGAGCTTGTTTATCTAAATTAAACATGGCTTAACAGGCGGTAGATTTACTTGATGAGATATGCGAAGTAATCTGATATTTTATTTTCATATTAATCAGCATTTTATACATACCATTATAAATCATTTATAATCAAATAACGTAACCTCTATTTGCGCATTATGCAAACAACAGGCTTAAAACGACGCAGTATAATCTAGGTAAATGTTGGCAGCCTCAATGTAAAGGGTGGGCAACTTAGAATGGTCGTTGGAGAAATCTCAGGAAGGGTTTACTGTACAGCTTCAGTAAAAAAACTTTCTCAAGAAAAGTTGCTATGATAAATCGGTGGAAATTACTTTCAAGTTTCTAAAATCACTGCTAAAGGGCGTAAGAACCCCTGCTAGTCGGATAATTGCGCTAATGTAAACAGGCTTAAAGCTAGAAGCTGGAAGAAAAGACATAGTATACACTCTCTCAGGGCTGCAACTAAATTCATCTGTTGCATTTACCGCTCACCTTCTGACAACAACTTTGTCCAGCTATTTGACTACCGTTCTGAAAAAACCGACTATCTGATTTCTGAATATCCTTCCCCCGGGGTCACTATTCTTGGTGACTTCAATTTCCATAATAAGGAATGGCTAGGATCTTCAAAAATCCATCCACAACGGGAGAGCAGCGGAGGCCTTTGCAGTCAGCAATTCTTTAGCCAATATGGTTCAGCAACCTACTTGCTTTCCTCGTATCCCAACACACAGCTCAAATCCCTTGGATCTCCTTCTTACTACAAAACCTGAATGCTATAAGGTATCAGTCGCTCAGACCACGGCATGGTCACTGCTTCCTGCGCAGTGCAACCCGAGGTCACACTGTCATCACACTCATGTACCGTTTGGCACTACAACTCCGCAAACTGTGACGAAATGCGGAATTACTTTTCCTCATATCCATGGACGTCTGTCTGCTTCTCTCATCCTGACCCCTCTCACAAAACGTCACCGAAATTATCCAAGCTGGCATGGAATTATTTATTCCACGTACACAAAAAACCTCTTCAGCCACTCAAAAGGCCTGGTTCTCTAAATCCTGTGACAAGGCCAGACTTGAAAAGGTCAAAGCTTACAAAACTTCTACACAATCCCAGTCAAGAAAATCGTCAAGCATTTAACGACGCAAGAAACCGCTATGTCCGCATTCTTTCTGAGGCAAAAAACTCATTTAATAACCACATTAAAAACAAAGTCCTCTTAAGCTCCAACGGCGGAAAACCCTTCTGGACTCTTGCTAAATCTATTGGGAATAATTTCTGTAAAAGCACGTTCCCACCTCTTGTCTCAGGGGATGAAATTGTTTCTACCGCCCTGGACAAGGCTGAACTTTTTGCTTCGTTGTTCGCCGTCAATTCTATTCTCAACCCACCTTCAAATGTTCAACCACCAACAGTCCCCAATGTCGCGCATAAAATGACGGATATCATTTTCAAAACTAAAAAGGCACGAAAGATGCTCTCTTCTCTTAAAACCAGGAAAGCCTCTGGCCTTGACGAGATCCCAGCAATTGTTCTCAAAAAATTCGCACCAGAAGTTGCTCCTGTCCTGACTCGTCTGTTTCAGATATCTTACAATAAAGGCATATTCCCTAGTAACTGGAAAACTGCTAGAGTACAACCCATCAACAAGAAAGGATCCAAAGCGCTTCCTAGCAACTACAGGCCTATTTCTCTCCTTTCAGTCGCCTCTAAAGTGATGGAAAAGTATATAAACACCGAATTACTTATATGTCTTGAAAAACATACTCTAATCCACGACAGGCAGTATGGATTTCGTCAGCGCAGATCGACTGCCTACCTCCTTTTCTTTGTCACCCATTCTTGGAACAAGTCTATGAAACTACACGGTGAATCCCAGATTGTTGCTCTAGACATATCGAAAGCATTCGACCAGGTCTGGCACGCAGCGCTGCTTAATAAACTTCCGGCTTATCGCCTACCACCAAAACTTTGTACCTGGACAGCAAATTTCCTCTCCAACAGGAGCATTTCTGTTGTTGTGGATGGCCATTCCTCTCAACTGTATCCAATTAATGCAGGAGTTCCTCAAGGTTCAGCTTTAGATCCTACTTTGTTTCTTCTCCACATCAATGACCTCCTCTCTAGCACATCAAACCCAGTTCACAGTTACGCAGACGACAGCACCCTCCACTCAAATATACAATATTCTAAGCCTGTCTCTTTAGCCCAATTAGATGAAGATCGCAGACTCATGGATGGTTCTGTCTCCGTGGATCTCCAAAAAATATTAGACTGGGGAAGTAGAAATCTTGTACAATTCAACCCCACCAAATCTCAGTTTTGCTTTCTATCTCATAAGAGATACACCAGACCTAGACCCAGCACAATGAACAACCAAGTTATTCAAAGTAATGAGACCTTTTCTCTTGTTGGCATTTCTGTGGATCGAAATCTTAATTGGCACCAACATGTCACATCAATTGCAGAAGCGGCTGCTAAGAAATTTGGTACCCTCTTCCGGGCTCACAAATACTTTTCACCAGCTAATCTCTATACCTTATATACTTCACAAATAAGACACCAAACCTCGAAAACTGCTCCCACATCTGATGTGCAGCTGCCGCTTCTACACTCGCTATCCTGGACTCCATTCAAAAGAGAGCTATACGTCTCATCGGTGACCTTACCCTCACCCAAAGGCTGCCATCCCTTGCCCACCGACGTGCCGTTGGTGACCTCTCTCTCTCTCTCTTTTTTTTTTATATAGATATCTGTACGGGCACTGCTCAGAGGAGCTTTCCTCCATAGTTCCCCCACCTGCTGCCCCCAACAGATATACCAGGGGAACAGAGCGAATGCATCCTTTTACTGTCCAGGTCACCAGACATAGAACATCTTGTTGTGCCCGCTCTTTTGTCCCGAGGACTTCCAAGTTGTGGAATTCCTTGCCGGCATCCGAACCTCCAACCCTTCAAGTCCAGAATTAAAAAGTTGCCTCTTTCCTCCTTGTCAACACCCACGGTACGATAGTATTTAGGCTGTAAGCCCTTCTGGCGTGTTGTTGAAATAAAATAAAAAAAGCAACGCAGCATAGTCTAGATAAATGTTGGCAGCCTCAATGTAAAGGGTGCGCAACTTAGAATGGTCGTTGAACAAATCTCAGGAAGGGTTTACTGTACAGCTTCAGGAAAAAAACTTTCTTAAGAAAAGTTGCTATGATAAATCGGTGGAAATTATTTTTAAGTTTCTAAAATCACTGCTAAAGGGCGTAGGAACCCCTGCTAGTCGGATAATTGCGATTATGTAAACAACAGGCCTAAAACGACGCAGCATAGTCTAGGTAAATGTTGGCAGTCTCAATATAAATGGTGGGAACTTAGAATGGTCGTTGGACAAATCTCAGGAAGGGTTTACTGTACATCTCCAGGAAAAAAACGGCCTCAAGAAAAGTTTCTATGATAAATCGGTGGAAATTATTTTCAAGTCTCTAATGTCACCCCTAGAGGGCGTAAGAACCCCTGCTAGTCGGAGAATTGCGATTATGTAAACAACAGGCTTAAAACGACGCAGAGTAGTATAGGTAAATGTTGGCAGCTTTAATGTAAAGAGTGGGCAACTTTGAATGGTCGTTGGACAAATCTCATGAAGGGTTTACTGTACAGCTTCAGGAAAAAAACTGCGTCAAGAAAAGTTGCTATGATAAATCGGTGGAAATTATTTTTAAGTTTCTAAAGTCACCGCTAGAGGGCGTAAGAACTCCTGCTAGTCGGAGAATTACGATTTTTATCACGTTTTCCTCAATTAAGTGGTCCCTTTGACACACGCAGAGTAATGGCCGAGCACCGGATGTTATTTTTTTGCACAGCATATATATTTTTTCAAAAATAAAGTAGTGGGGGACATTGAATGTATATTTTTTCAATTGCTAATTACTCCAGTTTAGCTCGACCGAACTTAATGAGTTTGGCCTCGTTGAAAATAGAAAATGGTCGACCATTTGCGCTCATTTCAGGTTTATTTTGAATCCTACATACCCCGAGAGAGGGCATTGTTTGAACAGTTAAGTTATGTTGCTGTTTCTTTGAGAAAAATCAAATGGAATGGTATATCAGTACCCACACAACACACGGACGTCCATTAGATATACAATGGATACCCACGATGGATATCCAGAGAATCCAATGGATATACATGGACATCCAATGGACATCTATGGACATACGGATGTCCCACCAATATACATCAATCTGGATATCCATGTGGATATATATTGGATGTTGTATGGATATACATATGGTCACGAAATGGATATCCATTACACATCTAATGGATGGATATACATGTGGTCATCAAATGGATATCATTTTTACATGAAATAGATATTCGATGCTAACCCACCACCATTCCATTTCTAACCCCATTCCTTTAATGAAACACCAACATGAGCAAACAAATATTTTATTGTGTTCTAAAATCATTTAAATAACTTTATATTCTTGATCTATGATCTGGATTAGGACTGTATTCTTAATGTAAAGAAAAAGACACTGCTTATAATCAAACTCATAAGACAATCCAATAAATACTATGAACAAATGTTTACTTTAATTATTATAGCTGCAACTACAAGAGTTTAGTGGTTATTTCAAAATAATAAGTAATATAAACTTTTCACGTTTTAGACACATATCAAAAATGTGATACGGCGTTATCACCAACAGATGTAGAAGTCCCATGGAAATGACGCAAACAAAAAGGTTTTCGTTTATACAATTCGTCGAAAGAAGTCAAGGTGCCATATACAGGGTGCTCTCAAACAATGAATCTTTTTTTCAAATGGCACAGCATGTGTTTTATGTTTCAACTGTAAAGGACAACTGCTTTAATTTTTCTTAAAGTAACCGGAGACCGGTTTCGCTCTAATTAGAGCTCATCAGTACGGTATACTAATTACAGCGAGAACACCCCTATAAAGTAATACGACTATGGTAGTCAGCATTCCAGAGCATTGTAAAATGTACGACAGGGTCGCCATCTCGGTGCGCAACTAGGTATAACACAAAATATTACAAAACAAATCTGCGGTTCTAATCACGGTGAGAATACATTTAGCCTTACATCCATTTCTGCCCTATATTAGGGAAGAAATGGGCCAGTGATGACAATTTACAAAATTGTTAGTTGGTTGTACACAGTCTCTATTTTATAACATTTAGTTTTATGTGGAGCTGTCGTGACAACATATTACCTGGTTCCGCATCGAGATGCGACCCTTTCGTACATCTAACAAACCTCTTTGCATATTTTCAGGTAAATATTTTTCTGTGTCAGAAAGCTTTCTGTAAATAATTATATCTTCGCAGGTGTAGTTTTGTAATAAGTTGGTTGGATAGGCTCGTTGGTTAGGAAAGTCAGACCAGTTTTTTTCGGGCAACTGTTCTACTTTCTCAAACAATGAGGTTATTTTGCTGGAATATGGTCATGGTTTCTATAAAGGTTATACTTTCTACTAAATTTAATGTCTTTCAGTAACCCTTTGTGGCGTGGTGGTTCCGCTGGGGGACCACCTTATTACAAATTATTCCCTACCGGTAGTAATCGAGCGCTGGAACCAGTTAGCGCAATGCGATGTATACATCATATATATCAACCGTGTGATCAGTAAACAGCAAATTGTCCCTGTGTCCCTTATAGGGATATTGGGGTAGAAATGGGCCAGGGCTGACAATTTTCTAAATTGTTAGTTAGCTGTATCCAGTCTCTATTTTTTAACACTTTGTGTTATTTGGAGCTGGCGTGACAGCATACTACTTGGTTCCGCAACTAGGTGGCGGCACGTCCACCACTTACTGAGTATTTTAATACTGGCTATACGATAGCCGTATTACTTTTGGTGCATTTTTGCTGCAATTAGTATGCCGTACTGAAGAGCTCTAATGAAAGCGAAACCGGTCTACGGTTCTAATTGTTGCGAAAATGCATCGAGTCTTACATACTTTGTCCCTATATTGGGGTAGAAATGGGCCAGGGCTGACAATTTTCTAAAGTGTTAGTTAGCTGTATCCAGTCTCTATTTTTTAACACTTTGTGTTATTTGGAGCTGGCGTGACAGCATACTACTTGGTTCCGCAACTAGGTGGCGGCACGTCCACCACTTACTGAGGAAACAGCAAATGTTTGGCGCGTTCGCTAAAGTTTATAAGTGAGGTTACTTATCGTAAAATAAACAAACTTTCTCAGGTTGTTATAAGGTATGTAATGTTTTGAATTGTATATAAATAGGCGTCTTTGTGTATTGTACTTATTCATCGCTATGATATATGTAAATAACTAAGTGATTTTTGATATTTTAATTGGTGGTTCCAATTGGTGCCACTACGTCGATATAATATGGTAATGTGTCTTTTGTTACAGTAGTTCAAGATGAAAAATGTTTTTGATTTGAGCACACTAACTAGCAGTGATGCATGCCGTTTGCTGGAAGAAATTCCATCGGATGGATCTGATGTGTAGGAATCTGATGGAGAGATGAATGAAGACGAGCAAGGCGATGGTATAAACAAGTAAGACGACGAGCGTAATTCAAATTACGATTTCTATAGTGAAGATGACGTACCACTCATACATTTTGTATGTTAAAAGACAGTAAAATGGACCACCGACTAAAATAATGCCACACAATCCCTTCCTTTTGAAGAAAACTTCGGACCGAATGTTCTTAATAGTTTAGACACCCCGTTACATTTCTTATAATAATGTAATAATAAAGTGTTTTTTGGGATAAACCTTTTGATTGGAATAAACAAGATGCCCAGCTACAGATATTTCTGGTCGAGCACTTTTGTACTTAGAGAACCGTTTATTTCTTCATGCATGTCGCGCGAGAGGGTTGGATGGCTCCTCACTCATATTCATATAATAACAATTCAGTGGAATATAAAAAAGTCACGATAAATACGATAAACTATACAAAGTGCCACCATTTCTAGATGAACTCTTCGCAACCTATAAAAGCTCATTTCGGCCTAGCAGGCAACAATCCATAGACGAGTCTATGACGTATCATAGACTCGTCTATGGATTGTTACCTGCTAGGCCGAAATGAACTTTTATAGGTTAAACTTTTATAGGAGCCGTAGCTCAAGGGGCGAAGCAGCTTGCGTCAGTATATGCTCATCAAGCCAATAAAGAGGGGATATAAAATATGGGTGCGTGCTGATCAGTCAGGATACGTTGTGCAATTTCAAATATACACTAGAAAAATAAATAATATAAGGGAGCAGAACTTTGGATCGAGGGTTTAAAAAGATCTTACTAGAGATTTAGTCGGAAAATATTATGAAATTTTTTTGACAATTACTTTAATTCTGTACAGTTACAACGCGACTTGCTGAAAGACGCATGTAGAACAGCTCGAAAAGATAGAGTAGCTCTTCCAAGTGATCTCAAAACTAATAAAAAGATGAAAAGAGGTGAGTCAATTTGGAGAATGAGGGAAGATGGCGTTTTTGCGCTTCAATGGATGGATAAAAACCCATCCTCTTTCTAAGTAATTTCCATTGTCCTGAAGAAAAAGAGACTACAATGAGAAAACAGGAGGATGGGATACGGGTAGAAGTAAATTGTGCAAAATTGGTAAAAGATTATAATAAAAATATGGGATTTGTGGATAAGTCCGATATGTTGAAAAGTTATTACGAATTGGATATAAAATCAAAAAAAAAAGTGGTGGCACAGAATTTTTTTCCATTTTGTTGACCCTACTCTAGGAAACTCTTTCATACTTTTCAAAAGTTGAACAACTGGTGCCGGTCTATCGTTAAAGGAGTTTAAAATTGCTGTGGCCACTGGATTGATTGGAGCTGACCCACCGATGCCCCAATTAGGGAGAAGAAGTATGGACAAGCCGAGTACCAGCAACAAGTTAAAAGCACAAGTTCCTTTAGAAATAAGAAGTCAAAAAGCTGCGCATATGCCTGAACATGGGTCCAAAGTACGTTGTATATATTGCAATACTAAGGCAGTACCTCATCGCACAAGGTAGCACTGTACTACATGTAATGTAGGTTTATGTCTATCTGAATTAAGAAACTGCCTTGTTCCGTTTCCTAGTAAATAAGTTTTTCATTATAGCCTAGTGATTCCATACAGTGACCACCCTTTCTTTAAAAAATGTTGGAAATAAAAATCAAAAACCTAATTTTTTGTGTATTTTTTAACCTAATATGTCCAAAAAATTACTCGAAAACTGTTTGACTAAGAAATATAAAACTCAGCCCACAAAGGGTTAACGAGACATATTTAACATCAAAAACATTTCAATGAAAATTCGCTACCATAACGCACTTGCTACATCCCAACTTTTTTTGCGTTATACTTAAATTCCTTGTTTACCAATTTTCTACAATGAAGTTAAACTGAATGTATTTTATGTAGTGGCATGCGGTCCATGGAAGCAAGGGAAGCATTGCTTCCCTTAAAATAACGACTACATACCTAAACCGCATTATTTAAAATCCCTTTTTTATTTTAAATATTAAATTTCAAACTCTAAAACTAATTTAATTATTACAATGTTTATTTCGCAAGCTCACACACATAATTATTTATTATGCATCATACTGTATTTGTATATACGCTCCTACCAAGGACATCGTCCCAGTAAATGCGCCAGCGAACAGCACGAGTGGTTGCAATGACTTCGGTTAAAAACACGTAGTCAGCAGGCAACTTTATAAGAAACCCTAGCTCGACGGATGTACGCGTATTTTTAGAACGTGTTGTACTAGGAAGACCCGGTGCACGTATAAAGTGAATGTCTCTGATTATTTCGTAGATATAAGCAGTTGCCCATGTTAAATACATGGTCATTTTATGATTATTAATATGGCTGCAAGTAGATCAGCTTTTAACAGCGGCGTTGTTGGGTGTGGGGATTTACAAACTTTACAAACAAGTGGTAATAATAACTGTGATTGTATTGTGTGTTTTATGATAACTAAAGGATTTTCAGCTTTACCATTTGCTTAAAAACGTGCTATTATTAATAGAGGTAGGCCGAAACCTGCTGTAAAAAACTTAAATCCAAGAATTAAAACATGTACTCGACATTTCAACGCGGAAAAAACTTATAAACAATATGAATAATTAAGGGGTTGTGAAAACAGGAATAAACTGTTTTGTTGGCCTGGTAGTCTATTTGTGATTGAAAAGGGGTTGTGGAATAAAAGTGGGTTTTCCGACTTGAATAATCTACGTAAAGTAGTAAAAAGACATGTTATGTCTAAAGCGCATTTACAGACCATTTTAAAATTAAGTGTCTTTGGAAAAACGAGAATTGAATACGCCGTTGACAAGCAGATAGAAATTAGTCATCACCAACACAATGAACTGGTTGATAAAAACAGAAACATATTAAAATGACTTATTGATGTTGTGTGTTTTCTTGGTCAGCATGAATTGGGCTTCCAGGGTCATGGCGAAACAACTACATCTGCAAATAGAGGAAACTTTCAAGACCTAGTTTCTTTAATAGCCAAATACGACATTTATTTAAAAAATCACTTGGAACAGTCTAACGTTTTTCGCGGGACATAAAATCGCATTCAGAATGACATAATTTCGGCTGCTGCCACTATTATTTTGAACAGAATTAAATCTTAAATTAAACAGCCTCGTTTCATTGCTATTGATCTAGATAAAACAACCGATGTAACTAATTTAAGTCAACTATCTGTAGTAATACGTTACGTAAAAATGGATGGGAGTGTACAAGAAAGATTTTTAGGCTTTAAAAATGTGACAGAAAATCGTACCGCAAACGCTCTATATAAAATTGTGCTTAATATTCTGAAAGATATTGAGGAGGCTGATAATAAATTAATTGCCCAAAGCTATGATAGGGCTGCTGTTATCGCCGGACATTTAAGAGGTCTTCAAGCTAAAGTGCGGGAAACGTTCTCCAGTGCTCTATTTGTACACTGTTGTGCTCATAAATTAAATCTAATTTTATCCCAATCTATATATCATATTAAAGAATGTAAAGTGTTTTTTGCTACCTTAAGTGGAATGAATCTGATAAGTTCTGGGAAAAAACAATTGAATTAGGAGAAGTGGAGCCACGAAGAAAGCGTCTGCGCACTGATAATGTGGGAGACCTTCAAACTTCTTACCGCCGCCTTTTCTACGAAATCATAGATCAAATTCAGCAGCAAATTAACTGCAGATTTGATCATCTTAGTGACCTAAAATTTCTTGAATTGTGTAATTTTGGAGGATTTAAAGGGATACCTTTCCCAGAAGATTCATTCAAATCATTATTTCACCACCATGGACATTCTTTTGACAAAGCCTTATTACGATCAGAACTTACAGTCATTTATGAAATCGATGTTATAGGCACAAAAACTAACGCGAGTGAACTTTTAACTTTCTTAAAACAATCAAAATTGGAAAATGCATATTCTGAAGTGTTCAAATTATGTGAATTAGTATTAACAATTCATGCTACTAGTGCATCTTTAGAACGAATTTTTTTTACATTGAAACGTATCAAGAGTTTTGTTAGGAATTCAACAGGACAGGAAAGACTTTTCCAAATTTCAATTTTGTCAGTTGAAAATAAACTTGTCCAGTAAATGTCCCAGAATCCACAGTTTTATGACGACATTATTAAAATTTGCCAAAAACGACAGAAGAATTGAGTTACACTACAAATAGGTAAGCTTCTGAGAATTGCTTCCCTTATTTGAAAAGTCACCGCACGCCCCTGATTTTATGTAACGTATCTAATTGAAATACCAAATTAGACTGAATGAGTTCACCAGAACATACAAAAGAAAAAGAAATACCAAATTACAAAAGTGATCTTGTTGATAGGTTTCTCGTTTTGCTGTTTATATGAAGAGAATAGCCTTACATTGTTACTATAGGAACACTTCCCTGGTTTTATCGATCGCACAAGAAACGCTTACATCTCTGAATGATGAATGAAAGCCTCTAAATGTCACGGTCACTGTCAACATATGGAATGGTTCACCCTACGTTCATTGATGGCACGGGTAAATTACCAAATAGCCTTTCTAAAATAAACGATTCACCTGAGAGCACTGTTTTAAAACCTAATTAAATGGGATGTTACTGCTCTTCTTAGAATCACATTGTTTATTTAATACGCAGTGGAACGTAAAACCCTCGAACAGTTTTTCCACGTTTGTTTAGATACGATCACTCCCACTCCTTAGCGTTAAATGTCATATGTCAGAGCTGTTAGCTATCTAAGTACAAAAACAAAGCTTTTACGCAGCCATTTACATATGTAGGTATCAATGTTGGCAATTGTAAATAATGAATATTTAATTCAGACATATTCCCAGATATTTTATAATTTTGCCCATATAAATATTACTCTAATAAATATTTGCCCCTAAATCATTGAGGTCACAAATGTAAAATTCACCATACAGGGTTACTAAAAAGTAGGAAAAGTCACTTGTATTTCCTGAGATATTCGTTATTCAAAACAAAAGTGTTTCTGCACTGGCGCTATTCAATTTTTCCTAGCATTAATCATTTTGTTGCTATGGTAAGTAACATTTTTTTTTAATTCGATTGAATTTTTTTAGTAAATTTTCATTAAGAAAATTTCTTCAATGAGCGCGAATTAGGGCATCTAGAACCCAAGTCCAAGGTCAGTAAAAAAGTTTATATATATATATATATATATATATATATATATATATATATATATATATATATATATATATATATATATATATATATATATATATATATATATATATATATCCAACTGATAACTCAAAAAATAAAATACTTCACCAATCAAAACCAAATTTAGCAATTCCCTTCATTTTGTTAATAGCTTGGATGAATTCGTTAGACAGTTTTGACACTCAAAACTTTTAGAGAAAAATTGAAAAACTGCTTGAACACGCAATATCTTTTTAGTTACTAAATATATTAAACTAAAACTTGACAGGCACGTACACCTTGTACAAGTGGTCTTACCTACCAAACTTGAACTAAATTTGCTTAGTAGATTTTGAGTTATAACTAAATAAAAAATCAATAATCTACTATATGACCTGAAATTACCTCTAAATGGATGCCTCTAATATTATACAAGGTCAGACAGATAAATCAGGGTTCTGCTGCCATTGCAAACAAAATCTCCAAATTAAGTTTTAAACGGACAGGCTACGAAAATATTCCACAATAAACAATCAGCGGGGTTGCCATTTACGACAACTCCCATCTAAATCTGTATATATCAGAAAATATAAATAAATATAAATTTTAATGAAAGTGACTCAACTTGTTTAAAAGCAATCTAGAACTACATTTTATTGTATATAAATATTAAGCTTCCTATTTTCACGGTTTTTAAAGGCCATTTCAATCTCTCTAGTTTAATCTAACAACACTATTTGTCATTTGTTAACTGACAGGAGTCATGAGAGAAACGTGTACGTTCTGCGCATAACCTCGAAATCGACTCCGCTAATACCTTAGAATCTCAGAATATAAAACAACTCCCTAGAATATAAATAGTAGGTAAGGCTAGATGCATTCTCGCAACAATTAGAACCGTAGACCGGTTTCGCTCTCATTAGAGCTCTTCAGTACGGCATACTAATTGCACCTATAAAGTAATACGACTATAGCAGCCAGCCTTTCAACACTAAGTGTGTGGTGGACGTGGCGCCAAATTGTTACTTAGTTGTATAC